>JAODTK010000899.1:0-453834 GCA_026419785.1 Sclerodactyla briareus
GATCCTGTCCGCGAGGTTTTAGATGCGCCGACTTCCGCTCACCGGGTAAACCCCTGAGGGTCCCGAGCTCGGAACGTTTTGTGGGTCATCTCTTTTCCGTGTCCGTTGTTCGACATCGGGGGGTCGTCGACGGAATTGCCGCCATTCGCTTTCTGCCTTTCGCCCCGGCTTTGCGAGGTTCTCTTCGCTCCTTCTGATTGCCCATAGATCTTCAATCGTTCTCCGTGCATTTGCGCCCAACGAGTGTTTCCCCCCCCCCCCCCTTCCTCAAGAAAGGGCTGGTATACTCGCCATCTGTTTTGGTAGAAATAAAGTGCACGTAATGCTAATTTTGTATTCAATGATTCGATCTCACTCTGAGTGACCCGAACTTTTCGCTTTCTCACAATTTGTTCTTGTATTGATTTACATACACTACAAACTGTTTAGAAATACTGAGAAGGAAAGGCTACCAACGAACGAGGCGCGCGTTTTGACAATCGTTGCGGGTTGTTTCCCTTGGTTTTATTGGTAACCTATTTGTCTTTCCGCGAACGTTGAAATGTATATGTTTTATGTCCTTCTAGAACATACGGTCAGGTGACTATCAGCCGACTACACTGTCAACAATTTACTTTAGAATTGCAGCAGACTTGCCAGTAATTCACTGTAATTTATGCCATAATTTACTTTCGATTCTCAGGATAACTACGTTCACCCGTGCATTTAGTGGGGAAATAGTGACGGACACACTCAAGCGGACAGAGTGTTGTCATAGTTTTGTTGAGACGTCGCCTGCGGCGTCTCGTAGATCGGGGTTTGAGGACTCAGGAACTTTGAAATGGTACCTATTGCCTTCTCGCTGGATGCTCACTCGAGGGACGGGGGCAGGGAAGAAACTGGCTTTTCACGTGCAACACTGGCCCCGTCGTCCTTACATATTTACAGCAGGTGGGCTTGTATGGCCGAGATGTCGGGATCATTATTTGGTGGGTGAGGGGCGAAAGTTTTCCCTAACAACGGCGTGATTTCAATATCCTGAACAACATAAAGGCACATAGGTCCCAAGTTGCATAACTCATGCAATTTTCCTCAATTCGTTCAGAATTCCCGAACTTGTGGATGTGGAGACTGTTGTTAGTCCTACATAACATGAAGTAATTTCCAGGCCACGGGTCAAATTTGGCCATAATTCATGCAATTTTTCTAATTTGTTAGGTTATTCAACGAATTTGGGAATGATGGTCTTGAACAGCAGATGTGGTCATTCCAAGTCACCCTAGGCTACATGGACATGATTTAATGTGTTTTTCCCTCGACATGATTTCACAAAGCGATTTCTGCGGGGATATACAAATGTCTAGTTTGATGTAGTCCTCACACTTACCTCATCTTCCAGACCCCAGTGGCTCCGCGATGCTCTCAGTCACTTGATTCTGGCAGACGAAAGACTGTGATACGTAAACTTTATCTTTCATTAATTTTCACTCCCCCATTGGCGATTCGATCAGTACGAACCCCTGAACACGGACGTGGTGTCTCCACAGTACAAGTGTATACAGGGTTCTAGGACCGAAACAAAAAGTTAAGAAACTTAGCTGAAGTCATTCTTGTACGTATTTTGGGGATAATTGGGAAACGGGTAATAAAGGTTAACACTTCAAATCAAGCACGCCAGGCGTGTATTGATTGTTAAAAGGTTCCTTACTTTTTAAAAATATCTGCGAATATGATTGTTCCGGCTTGGAAATCAACCTAATCGTATATTAATCATGCGTAACCATTAATCTTATAGACTGCACTGCTAAATGAACATGGTGGCAATAATTGATGGAAATTAGTGGTTCTGAAATGACGTGGTGTCCCCGGTAACGCGTTCTTTAGTCCTGTCTGTGGTGATGCGAATAAATGATTCTTTCAGGGCTTTTCAGGCAGATACATGGATGGCTAAACTGACGAGCTTAGTCATTCCATCTATCCTTTAATACACAGACAAGGGATGTGGATTAGTATGAAAGTGCTGGCGAACTGAAATGAAACTGGTTTCCAGGTTGTCATTGGAGACTGAGCTTTAGACTTCGAATGACACTTACGCTAGGTCTAGGCATAAAGGGAATTCAGTGTAGTATGTAGGAAAGGGGGCCACTGCGCACAAGTATTCTGTAATCACGCAAAAACATGGCATAACATTGAACG
Organism: Sclerodactyla briareus; assembly: GCA_026419785.1. NCBI lineage: Eukaryota > Metazoa > Echinodermata > Holothuroidea > Dendrochirotida > Sclerodactylidae > Sclerodactyla > Sclerodactyla briareus. The sequence goes on from JAODTK010000899.1 coordinate 2,176, forward strand.
GTCTCTAAGGCGGGATGCAGTGAACATCATGCACTCGTGGGCATTATGTGCGATTTATGATGTATCGGTCGTATATGAAGGTTATAGTTCTCCTGATTCGTGGCTGACAGCTGCGTTTCTCTGGGCTATGGCGAGCCTCCCAGAGACGGTTCGTCCGTCGTGCGGGTTGTCGCTAGCCGGAAAGGCCACGGACTGAGGTAGGTACCCCACTTCGCGGATACTTAAGGCCGCTTGCCCCGAAGAAGGCGCAGGTGATTGAGAGCGGCGAGTCACGGGATGCGGCTAGGTACGCCAGTCATGTACTCAAATGAGTTGTGGGGATTACGTGAAAGGGGAGAAGGTCCCCCTTTTTTGGAGGCCTCTGTAACTTCATATAGAAAATGTAGATCCCCCCCTCTCGGAAACGATGAAAATAGGAAAAACAATTGAACAACGGGTAATCACAATTCTGTATGGGTGTATTCATTGGAGCTAGCGCGAACCTGGATCGGTGATAATGCATGCAGCTAACAAGAAATTCAAGTTTCACAAAATAATTCTCCTTACATATATTCGTTGGACAATAAAAATTAAACGAAGGTGTGAAAATTACATATTAAATTGATAGCTAACACTAAGAACATTTCGGTCGACCCAGATATCTGTGTCAAATTTTGATCAAAACTGAGTTTAAATTAGACTTGATTTGGATCAATACGGTGACCCAAACTTGGTTTGAAATCTCTTCTGATCCATCAGTTCAAATGTAATTAAGTTAGGGTGAACTGCAACACTAACGCCGATGAGCGTCAGTATTTTTATACGGTATACGAATACATTTTCTCTATTTCGCCATACCGCGAACCACTTTTATTCATCCTATCTCGCAAAATGAACAATAAGATAGGTTACTTCCGGCACAACGTAATTGGACCGAATAGGCGATATAAGCATACACAATGAGTATACGGGATGCGTATGAGATCTTCCGTGAAAAGGCCAATAACGGAAAGATGCAGGGACTGCTTCTTTTGATGGTCTTTTCGCATGAACTTGCCAGCGCGTTTTCCTCTTCTGAAACGACGTTCGTTTCGCACAATCTGTGATTTTCACATCCAGCCCGGACCACGCATACGCATCTATGGAATCCAGCATTAGTCATGCATCACCGTGGTGGAAACTAGCGCCAAACTGGCAAGAAAAACGCACTGAACTCTTTATCAAGGTGAGATTCACATGGGGGGTGCGTGGCGGAATGCGGCCATAAACGCCAAATTCACGTGACATGGGCGGCGAAAAGCGATTGCCCAGCAGATGAGGATGGGTTCCACTGGGACAAGAAATCGATTCCAATATGGGATTTTACCGAGCACTGCGTGGGTTTAAAATACCACTGTAAGGTGCGTCGTTTGATCCCGCATCACCACACTGGATTCTCTGGAATAATCTCTCATACAGTCAAACTTACCGTCGTTAAATGGGCGGCTGCATTCTTTTTTTTGTGGCTGGGCTCTTCGGAATCTTATAGAGTTCATTATACAGTAATGTTTCTTTTTTTGCAATCAACGTATTCGATTTTTACTTCCCTACTGCATTCCGCATTATACTTAAGCGCCAGCAAGGTAACTTAATCTTGGCTGATCAGGACGTCACTTCAGTTTCCTGATCCCCAAAGAATTGTGTCAGGCGTGGTTATGTTAAGCAGCTGGTGAGCCCACCTGAGTAGACAAGCAGGTAATTGCAAACGTTCAGCGGAGGGCCACTAGATTAATTAACTGTCTTAGAGATTACATACGAGGGCAGATTGTGGCGCCGCGGTCTAAACTTCGATGGAGCTGAGGGACGGATCGATGGTGATCGATTCAGGTTTACAAAATTGTTCATGGATGCGAGGGCCTTCCTTCCACTATTTCTTGCGTTTCAAAAGTTACCACCACAGGGGGGGTCATTGCCCAAGATTCGTGGTAAAACGCATGAGATTAGATATTCAGGAAATATTTCTTCTCTCAGAGGTTATTAAGAGTGGGAAAGCCTTCCTGAAGATGATTTTCTGTCTACGAGGGTGAATGCGTTCAAGAACATGTCTTCTTGATATTTTTCAAGAATTGGGGCGGAATTTTTTAGGCATCTGGGTTTTTCATCGTCTGTTAGGATGTTGTGGCTCAGGGTCTCATAGGAGGATTTCGTCGGAACCCCTGTCACTAAACTAAACTAAAACTAAACCTTAAGATTACTGTATGGTTTAAGGTGAGTGGAGGACATAAGAGGAAAGTCCAGTTGTATGGGCTGCACCACCATAGTTGTTGTCGGGCAACCCGATGGAATAGCTGCCCAACCTAAGCCAATGTTTCGGACTCAGTTAACGAGACGCAGTGCAGTACTTACAGGATGTCCCTTCTTGAAATTTTCCCGCAGACCTATATATTTCAACACACCCATTACGTTTCTGAGGACCCTATTCTTGTAAACATATTTTTGCAGTGTTGAACGATCCAAAGGTGTGATAATGTGTCTGTATCGCATAACAAATTTGACGGGGCCAATAAATGGTAGGCGATTGAGTCCCGAGAATACGCCAGCTATATGGCCCTACATTCAAATCCAATCCCAATACAACCTTTCCCACTCGGGTACTCTAACTATTGAAGACATAATATCGACCGACTAGTAAAAAGCGTTCCAGTCGACTCGAGTTCATCTCGGTTAGGTGTGCGTATCCGGAGCCGGAGATCGTAGAAGAAAATAGCAATAAACAATTTCGTAGTTTTTTTATAGAATTGGCCCAAACGTTCGTCGCCCAAAATAATGTATGTAGAGTAAATGGGCGGTCTCACTATAACGATTTTTTTTATCGTTCTGCTCACGATCTTTTTAGGTACGGTTGAACCAGGGAGAAGAGGACCTTGCGGTATTGAATATCCATGATAATAGTGCACCATCCCGATAATTATCAAAATCAGGAGCGTTCGAAAAACAAACACTTACATTCCTAAATGGACGCCCTACCGGAGCGAGAAAAGAAAAAACGTACGATTAAAATAGAAAATGATTATCGAAATTATCGAGGGACGGGCTGATAGGATCTACATCGAAAAGGTTGGAGGAACAAAGAGAATAAGTCCTTACAAGTGACCGGGTTATTTCAGCCGTCATGGTCATGGGTTGGGAATATTCGGCCGAAACTAAAGTAAAAATGCCTAATCGATGCGCGACCGACATCGTTTGTATGTGACCGCAGGGGGCATATCTCCGCCAGGGCATCTTGTTCCCCTGCCAGTCCCAAGCCTGGATAAAGGAGGAGGGTTTGCGGCAGGAAGGGCATCCGGCGAGTAAAAAACACCCGCCAAAACCTATATGATCATGGACAACCAGCAGAGTCGAATATTGCTGAGGGCCGTCCCCGTAAGCGAGACGCGCATCGCCTTCGCCCGAGACGAGTGACAAAGCAGCACGGGGCGCCTACTGCAAGGCCTGGCAGGTACTTCAAAACGGCAGTCGGCCAGCAATGATATGGGGCAGAGACAGGAAATAAAGAATCACATGAGAGAAGTTGGATGTCGGCCGAGAGATAGTGCTGAGGGGGCTGGTGGTCACACTCTAAGTGACAATAGTGAACAATGAAATCCGGGACAGAACAAAAGTCACAGAGGTCCATAAAAGATTCAAGGAGGAAGAGGCTGAGATGGTTTTGGTCATGACTGAATCAGACGAGAAGAAGACCAGTACGAAGGACATGGAGATGGAAGGTTGCAGGAAGAAGACGCAGAGGAAGACCACGAAAGAGGTGGATGGACTTCATACATGAGACCGGTGGAGGAGAAGATGGGAGAGAGATGCGGAGACAAACAACGCTGAAAGGCATGACAAGAAACGGCGACGCACTGAAGTGGGATAAGCCCGGGACAGAAGAAAGAAAGAAGAGGTGACCGGCTCCTGAGCTTGTTGGCGATTAGCAAGAATATTGGCGCCGTTCCACTAACTTTACAAGCTTTGGGTGTTAGTACAAGGTCGCGTAGCTGGTTGTAGTTATCTATTACCAGTAATAATGCTGATGACAGAATCCAGTCGCGTATTTGAGGGGGGCGTGTGCAGCAGGCGCGCGCTCATCTATTGATAACAATCCGGGTTGGAAGAGTAAAAATGAAATATTGGAGATTTATAAACCCATGGTAAACAAATAAATTTGCTTGAAATGTGCCACAATGACCCATTTTGCCATTTTGGTCCTCTTATGTGAAAATTTTCCAAATAGAAAACGGACACCCCTCCCCTTAGCTGGTCAATCCAAGTTGCTCCCCACTCTCCAACGCAACTGTATTAGCAATTGTCAAATCCTACACGCTTCTTCGGAAGAGCCTTCCGTTTAGCCTACTCTATATATTCTTTTCACTATAGCGGAACATGCTAACACGGGCGTGGCAACGCGTCCGTAAATTCGCCCTATACCATTTGCCCCATGCAATGATACGACTGATTGTTCATAGGAGATCCCTGTCGTATTTCCTGCTAGTATTTGGGCGACTAGAGGGGTGATACTGCTCGGTACACCTCGAAGAATACTCTAAACAGAATATGTAAATTGTGAAATCCTATATCCCATCCTATCAATCAATCAGTGAAATATTCGAATTATTCTCTTACCATGATTGACGGACCAGGGTGTCGGTCCGATACTTCTGTAGATTACGTTACTTTGTCTCGCGCGCCTCGGTTGACGCATCTTGCTCCCCGTCTACACCGATTGACCCGTTGACCCGGATCACGTGATGTACCAGGGTGTCGGGCCCTGGGGAGTCTCGTTGTAGTCGGGAGAGGTGCGCCCACACCGAGAGAAGAGGACCCACACAGAGAGTAGCGATTAAAAGTTTCAGAATCAATCTCATCCTCCTCGGACCCCTCTACTTATTGGTCAAGTGCATCCCCAACGGCCTACCTGTGTTCGTGTTTCTTTGTGGTAGGTTCCTGATTTTTTTTTTTTCGTTTTCTCCGGCCAAATTTGACTAATGATGTCAACAGAGTCTTACCTAATTTAGAGTAAATTATAACTGCTTCCGCTTTTGTCCAATTGTCACAGAATCCCAACTCATTGATTTGGTGTTATTGTGTTCCCCAGACAAGCCTGGCAAGTTGGTCGGAAAGGATACGTCATCGGTTACAGCTTGGAATGAAGCCGGACAGTTTTGTGTGTTGCGCGCGCGCGTCTGTGTGTATGTGGTGTGTGGTGGTGTGTAAGGGTGATGAATGTAAAACAAAAAACGAAATTACTTAGGATTTTACTTCAAGACGGTAGGATTGGATGGTTTCTCCAATAATGTTTAATATTAATAACGAATTTGAGCATTTTTTTTTCTAGTTTCGAAGAACGCTGCAAGACTATACCGGTTGTACCTGTGAGAAGACATAATAAATATATTGGGTACTTTTTTGTTTCATACATAGGCCTAATACAACGTACGTGAAACTCGGACGAGATTAACGAGGCTAGAGGCCGAGAGAAATATGATTTCCGCGACAACGCAACGTTTAAATAACCGAGATGTATTAAGAGAAACATGAAATGTCTCGTTAATCCACTATCCAATACACAACCCTTGCTGACAACGAGGGTCCGGAGCAATGAAAGCAATATTTATTATGCAGAGGTCCGCCCAAAAGACGTTGGGTCACACCGACCCCGACCCTAGTGGCTGCGCCCTCACATCTACCTATAATCCGAGGGGTGTCATACTAACACTCAAGTAGATAGACCCATAGAGTCACATTGGTAAACCTGAGAAGAACTCATGAAATTCTTTTTATTGCCTTGATCGTACCCATTGTGCATGTAGTTTGTGTCCCCGTGTATGTGTGCGCGCGCTCGCGACATCTGGCTTGTAAACACGATACCAGTAACTGGATAGTGAATGAAGCGCATACTCAGTATATTTCGTTCCCTAATAAGTACGTAATCCCATGTTGAGAGTCAGTCAGAAGTAATCTAAAGTCAAAAGAGGTCAAAGCCTGAACCCGTGTGGACACAATAATTCCAGAATAGTTGGTACGGATGAAGTAAAATTATTGTGTACATTCATTTGAGAAAAAAAAGGAAATTTGGTGTACATGATATTTTGAGTAATTTTCGCTGGGTGAACACGATACGTCAGTCATGCCTAGGTGGATCAGGCCGATTCGTGTAAGCTTCGTCTTAAAGACTCGATTTCAGACCAATCCCAGGGTCGCGTCCCTGTTGGATAGCCCATGCATGACATGTTTCTCTTCTTTATGCGGGAATTATTACCCTAACCAGAAGTCAGAAGAATCATATAAGACTCAATGCTGAGAACCGAGACCAACACAACAACAATGGATACCACTGAACTGATCGCATTTCTGTATACGGATTCCCCTTATTGGATAACACTAACTCTTATCCTAAATCAACCGAAATAACACATCTGAATCCGCTTAAGTGTCTCGAGACGTTTAAGAAAAATGTGTTTTGTTTCGTATTGTTTTTGTAATGTTTTGATAGTAAAATATACAGGCTTTACCTTCCTCTTCCATGCGTTTTACTCTGGACTATTATATTAACTTTTACTTCGTACTAAAAGTTGTCAACTTGCAATTCGAATTTCACACTGTTTTATTTTTTTTTTTTTCACAATCATGACTTGGAAAAAAATATAAAAAAAAATATATATATATAGCGCCAATACTTTATCAGATACAGTGAAGACTGAAATATCCTTTGACAGTTTTACTGTGTGACAATGAAGTAGTCCGGCTTGACAAATAGGCAAACCGCAATTCCCGTAATAGCTTTTCCTGTCGAAATTTCGATTTCATCATCATGCTGTATTCCTCACTTGACGCTTTCCCGCCCACCGAATTCCTCAGGTCGGAATAGACTGCATCAAAGATATTATGACGTCTTTCAACAGGTCGTGAGGGACTACTATCAAGCTTCGATAATGGTAGGGAAGCTGCACGTATTATTTAAGGTTACCATCGCTATATGAAAAATGTCAAAACTCTGTTACATTGCAAGAATACTTGGCGTGTTGAGTTCACCGTGTTCATTTTGACCTCTGACGAAAAACAAGGGTGGTTCAATGTTTATTAATATACTACCGCAACAATATCAATATAAGTGATGAGGAAATCGATGTGATGATCGGATTCATCGGATTCAATATAGAGCTCTTAGATGATTCACAGAGCATAAAAGCTGTTTATCGACCAGTGGAGCTATGTGTAGAACGGCCCACCGTTGGCGTGGTGAGTTTCAGGGCCGGAACCTATGCCTACCGTTCATGTTTTGGTTTGCGGCTGTACCTAGGACCTTTATAATGGTCTCGGTCCAGGTTCGAGGCCTTACTTGTGTTTGTTTTGTTATATTTTTCGTGGAGTTAGAAAGTGCCGGCCCAGAGTACACAGGAGGGATTTGTTCGTAACTTTTGTGAGTCGGGTCTCTGGCAAACTTCCAGGATTGACCAACTGCCTTAGCGGAATGTCGCTGGTCCGGATAGTCACAACTATGGGCGACCTCTACGTACCAATGCCTTGCTACAAGGAGCTTGGTTACGTAGTTTCGATACTCTTTTGCTCACCTATCAGGGTCCAGAATAGTGAAAATATTGTTGTATCAAATTGCCTAATTCATGGGTTCAAAGAAGTGTGAAACCCAGGAAATCTGCGGGCCCAACCCCGTTGGTTGTTCATGCATTTCCCCTTGTATCGAATTTGACCTCTTTTGAACGTGAATGACTCACCCTGGTTTGGTCTCCAAAACATTGGGATTTGTCCTAACATTTCTGCACCAGGATGCAAACATTTTAAGGACCCAACACTGAGCGAAACTTCTTTTTTTGTGGCCTCTCCTGAGATGGAAGACATTGAAAATGGTCTATAAAAAAATCAATGGTGTCCGTTCTTCCCGCTCTAACGCAGCACAAGTGCCTGATTTAGGCCTGCTAATTGTTTGCATCCTGTAAAACATCATACTACAGGCTTTCTGAATTTTACATTGAATGACCTAGAAATGCTCCCCCCTCCTCAAAAAAGGAGAAACACTTCTGGAATTGCTCTCTCCCACATTCATTTGCCAACACAGCCTAAACCTACTCCTAAGTCGACCAATGCTTGCGACCCCCTCGAATCGTGCTGCGCTGATTCTCCGTTTTAGCATATTATGACCTTGTGTGACCCTTAACTGGTTATCAAAGACGAAAGGGTTCTTCGACCTTACACTCTATTTGTAAGATATGTTGACTTGCCTAAATTTTTGCCTAGCAAGCTAGGATCCATATGTGCGAGGGTGCGGGGTGCGGATGGCTACACGAGAATGCCAAATGCAGGTGAGCGGGCGATGAAAGGGTGTTGAACATTTGTTTGATGCTGTATTCCGACTTGGCAGATTTGGGCTGGGGATTCCATAGTGCGTGGGCGGGTACGGTAGTATAAGCCTGTGAAAAATTGCCAATTTACGTGAAATGAGCGGCGAACTAGTGTTTGTTCCATTCAAGTCGCAAAAGATAAATATTGGTTCCACAGAGGCCAAAAAATATTAAAAAAGGCAAACCAACGCTGAAAGGGCGAAATAAGCACATGCACCATTGCGTAGACGATGCGTATCACCGGAATGAAATTTTGGAATATCTTCCTTAAAAGCTAAGCAACTACAATATGCATGGGATGCTGCCTTTTATGGTCTTCTCGCACCATGACAGTGGTTTCTCTTCTGAACACACGTCCGTTTCCTAAAATTGTGATTTTCACAACAGCCCGGATACGCATACGCATCTATGGAAATCCCAGATATGGGTTCTACAGAGGCAGAAATTCATCGGCATAAGAGGCAAAATAATATAGATAGGCTGAACGACTACGGTAACAATGAGAAATGATCAGAAATCTATTGACCGGCATTACCGCAAAAAATTCCATTGATATTCATCCAATTATCGTCCATGTTCATGTACTACTGACATGTTGTGTGGTTCTCTATGACAGCCTGCAGGCACCCTTTCCTAGAGAGAAAAAAAAAAAAAAAAAATCGTAGGAATGCGAGGTTTATATCTTGCGAATCTGAAACCGAACTGTGAAATCCTAGTCCAAATGATTCTTCGTTTTTACAAGGAGAGCCACATAACTACACAATTGTAAACACATGGATTTGGATTTGTACACCGTAACTAGGATCCTCGGCCATCGGACAGGAAAAAAGAAACAAGCAAAGCAAAACAGAAGAGAAAAAAGGGCAACGGGAAAAACCAATGTTAAATTGGCGCCGTCGTATAGTGCTGATAATATCCCGTACCTCCAAGACAATACTATTGTGGAATGCTCTGGTATGAAACATCAGATAAATAATCCACACATGCGTTCCCACAGAAAACACACTAGCGTAATCCATATGATATAGCATGAACAAACCTTACGTCGGCGAATATTCATTGTACCAGATTTATTACGCGACGAACACGGTTTTACCCCACTTACCAAACGTCGATCCCCTGCCCGGTGAGGAATTAAAAGAAAAACAAGCTATGTGTGCCAGTAAACGTATCCTCTGTCCCTCGAATCGAGGTGGGTGAATAATAATTAAGACGAGCTCACTTCTCGGCGAAGTCCAGCGGACTATGACCGACGACGATTTGCGTTTCCCGGTATACTGTTGCCATTGCGGAGTATAAAGTTGATGCCATGAAATAAATGACTCGTCACTTCACTCAGGTTCCAAGCGGATGGGTCGCCCACACCTGTATTTCAGATACAATGCCGTCGTGTAAGTATTTTTCCGCGTGGTAATGAACAGATCAGAAAAAGGAGATCAGCTCTTTTGCATGACGCTGGGTTTTCACCCAACTTTCTTTAATTTTAATGGGAGACTTTTTTTAACTGTAAGCGGAATACACACACTGTTCTGAGCAATATTTTGGATCATCATGAAAACGTGGTTTGAGGAGAGAAATGTCAAAAGTAAAATGTTTACCCGAAATATCTGCTGAGTGCCCGATTTTTCACGCCGCCAAAATGATGGTTTTCTTAAGGTGGACTTTCTCGAGAAATAGGAGGATTCAGGCTAGTTTTTTCAGCCCCAATTAGCAAATTAGGAAAGGCCGGTACACCCATATGTCACAAGCGTAAATTTGTATAGACGCACAAGAGTTAATTAATGTTCCATTGGCCCGATGAGGTCCTGATTTGTCCATAGTCGGAATTGTGTAGCTTTTTTCTCCTGCTATATGCAGCAACATAGTCAACAGCCTAATACCCTTCTTAAAGTACAACGGTCACTAAAAAACAAAACAGCGAAAACAAAATTTCATGATTCCCTTTGAATGTTATCATAAGCTGCACAATGGCCTTCCCACGCCAAAATTTCAAGGGAGTGAAAACACAGATCTCGGACTGTGCAGAGAGAGATTACTAAAATGGCACGGCCCAGAACACCCACCACGCAAAGAGCGCGGGTGTCCGACTTTTGGCACGCGTTCAACGTGATCGCGGAAAATCCGTATATTAAAAAAAGAAGGAACGAATGCACACCTGCGAGTAAGATTCATATGGACAGATTCTGGCACGACGTTGTTTAGATCGTGGGGGGGATTTGTTTTTAAGGGAAAACGGGCCAGCTTGCTCTTTGGTGCTTTTATAAGGAATAACAACGGTGCGGTTATTTGGCAGCGTATATTCGTGAATACTTTGGTCGATGAATGAAACGCAGTACGAATCAGGAATCAGAGTTTTGTGGAAAGGGTAATTGGGACATACAGAAAACAGTCGTGGAAAATCATTTCGTGATTGTACTTCAAGGATAGGCAAATGTGCTGTGCTTTCCCTGGTGAAGTTCCTTTATTAGTTCTCTGGGAAGGATGAGTTTTTTTAGGATAGGTGCAAATTATTTTGCTGCAGTTCATACGCAAAAATTATAGATCCCGTCCGGTCCTACGGCCTTTGTCAGTTTTGTGTGGAGTGAGTATAGTCTCCGATCCCCTAGGGTGATTTGAATATCCGGCCAAATTGGTATAGTGCTTCTTGGTTATAATTGATAAGTTTGGTGTTTTCCTCAGTAAAGACACATGGAATGGTGAGGGCGTATGCTTTTCCCTTATCATCAGTGATAGTTCTACATCGTACTCTTTCAGAGGTTCTTTTCTTTTTATAGTATACTTGCAGAGCAGAAGATCGAAAACCTATCAATGCCAGTAAGGTTTGCCGACCTCATTGTTAGCAGCGAGCGAAAACCTTCACAGGTACACGGGATAGGCAAACGCTACTTTGGCGGTACCTCAATGTGGGGTGGGGTGGTAATCACACGTCGTAGGCGGAAAACATGCAAATGCCTACCTCCATTTGTCTGTGGGTGGAAGCTCAACCAACCACTGCCAAAAATCTCTTACCTTAGGGATGGGCCATCATGAATTCACTTCCAGCTTTGCGGGAGTTTCTGTTAACAAGCGCGCGGATGATGTTATGAACAGGTTCCAGTAGTATTGGGTTTGGAGTTGCTCATTGTATTACATATATGTAATAATATACAGGGTTTTGGGGCTACCATCTGAATTTGCATTTTGGACGACCATTTTGCTGGAAGCAATCACGATTGAGAAGTCGTGATTATGGTATTTACGAGTTAAATGCATAAGTACGATCGATTACGGATGAAAGCGAATTGTTTACCTCCCCCTATATCAGAAGAAGTTGTCGTAGACGTCATTACGGCCAGTCGGGTACTGGCCAAGCGCATATTCCTACTATAACGAGGGTCTAAACTAAAAAACGCAGGCGGACTTATCGCCCAGAACACAGATCTGAAGATTTCCCATTGTAATAATACAGCATTATAATACACATGAAAGTAGCCAACAGTGCCTAGATTTATTGAACATTTCCGGTATAGGTACGCACTAGCGACTAATATAGAACATGTGTGAATACCGTTACGTGGACAACCCGTGCTGTACGGCCTAGACCATGGCGGGTAGATTCTGGAACAGGTATTGGGGCAGATTATTTATGACATTCGTGTGGTATTTGGCCATGTAACCCGCCTGGAGAGGGGGGGGGGGGATTATTAAGTTTTCGAGTTCTGTTGCTCAAATTAGTGGGTAGATTGGGCAGGCTCGTACCGAGAGATTTTTTGGGGGGGGAGGGGGGGGGGGGGGGGGGGGTGAGTGGGTCAGAGCCCAAGAAGAAGTGCGCCCTCATAAATGGCCTCATCCTCCCATTGGCAATAAATAAGTACCAATTTATAGACCTCTAGACAGATTGTTGCTGCAAAATTGAGGAATAAACAGCTGCAAAACCTCTACTGAACTGCCAAAAAATAGTTTAATGTTTTGATATTTTTTTTTTTTGGGGGGGGGGGTATGACCCCCGGGGGTACGCCACGAGAGTGGGTACGAATATGCTTCGATGTCGGTGTCTATACCGAGCTGTCGATGCGTCGAACAGTGGGTGCTGGGTGAATACCATCAGGACAGATATTGAAATTCGAAAGAACACTTTTCCGGAATATCGGGGAAAGTCAAAAAACAATCCCCGTCCGCTTGCAAGCAGGAGACCAATGATGCAGCCACAACGTAGGTTTTAAAACCTTAATAACAACACTAGCATCGAACCATGAGTTTGGCCATATCTTCCAGCTGTAAATCGAGACTTTCCTATCGCGAGTTTGTCTTAGGGCAATACCGCACAAGAAATCTATGGTCGACTCGAAACAAACATTTAGTCTGGTCTTAGTCTGGATGTCCGGTGCGAGCGGCGTCCGGCCAGTGTTGCCTCAGCATGTTTTCCGACGAGCCTCAATTGCGACTTATCGGAACTGCGTGATAATGATGTTGTGGTAATTGTAGGACGTTTCGTCCGTTTTTCTTCCCGTCGCTGTCGGGTCTGGTCGGGCCCATGGACGGGCAACACCCGGGCCCGACGCGACAAGACTAGGTTCGGTTGTGGTCGTTGGTTCTGGGTCACTGGGAGAGTGTGCAGTCTTAGATCGTAAGGCTCGCAAAATGGATGTAATGTTCACTGTCAGTACAAGACAAATGAGAGAGTCCTCTTTGAATATCGTTTCGATGTGCTAATATCTTGATGATGGACTAATCTCATAATTGCCCATTATTTTAGTGTCAAGTTGTAGATATAAAAAATGGAGGCGATTACAAGTTATAAGTATTGTGTTGTATCGTATACTAATTGACTATATCAGCCGCGGTCAACGGACAAATTATATGTACCTGCGGGTAAAACGGTATTACTATCCGTTATTGTATTTAACACAGTGTTATTCAAACTCCCGAAAGACCTTCTTATTTTTGTCGGCCGCATGGTGGTTGCGTGAACCTGTGTACCCCGTACTTCCACTAAGCATCGCGTTTATGGTATGGCGATTATGTCGAATAGGCCAACTGGCTATAACGAGGACCTTTGGCCACAGACGACCCTCTGAAAGACCAAGTTATATCAGTTCGGAGTTGGCAGTTCCATTTTCGTGGTAATCTATTGGAACCCCGCGATCACAAGTGCACGTCCGCCATTTGGCCACGGACCGTTTATTTCTTTTGGGTTGGGAGGTTATAGGTTACTTCAGTTCACCATATGGGTCATGGTTTCCGCTCCCTCAGTATCATTGATTTGTTCAAGTACTCTCAGAAAATGCCGTTCCGTCCAGGTACAAAAACACCCCATTCAGAGAAGAGACCTTTCGATATTCCTTAACGGTATCAGAGGAATCTATGCAGTCGAGACATGTTTGTGTGCGGGTGCGTGTGTGCCGTGTTGTGGCGTGTGATGGTGGTATGTTGTGTTTGTGTGTGTGGTGCGTTGTGTGTGCGTGTGTGTGTGTGGTATGTGTGGTGCGCGTGTGGCAGGTGTGTGTGTTGGCGTGTTGTCTGATGTGACGCATAGTCTTGGTGCCCGATTACTCGTCTCCACCTTGATGGATTAAGCCCCTACTTGGTAATGTATCCCCATAATGAAATATATGCTCCCTATCGTTTTGGGGTCAGGTAAAGTCCTCGATGTTGGAAAAGTCAAAGTCGGGAATCTTGTTAACACGATCAGTACAGACATGCTGGTCTATCGAGTTGAAAATTTGGCAATGCCTCTTCCTAGGGAAGAACAGAACCCACCCCGTGGCTTCTTGTGAGAAATTCAGCAACTTAGCATTTAACAACTTTAGATGTACAATAACTCAAACCCACCCGGATGGAGGAAGCTCCTATATGCTTCCCCATAGGTAGTGCATATCTCAATTGTTTTGGGGTCAGATCTGAGGTCCATCTGAGGTCGACGAGGACGAGGCTGGAACTCTGTTATACACTAGGTTTGATAATGGTTTAAGCAAGCTCGAAATTAGGTATGCCGCTTTCTTATGGGGTAATGAACGATTGTTTTTAGTGTAACTGGGGCCATGTTCGGGGGAGGGGTATTGTGAAAATTGATATTTCAATTCAGCTGATTTTAGCTGTGCTAACAGACTTGTCACGTGGATATGAAGTTCATCCTGCTCGGTATGTGGGCTCCCCATGATGAGTATACATGATCGCTATTTCAAATCTTGTAAGCAATGTGAAATAGACAATGGTTAGCTTGATCAAGTCGGGGGTCAGGCCAGGGAATCACTAAGCCTCTCGGCTATCTGTTGGTTATACAAGAAGTCGTGTATCAATGTTGGCTATTTTGGAGGAGATGAATACTCTAGCTATTCTACATAGAATTCTATGAATAAAAATAAATAAGAAACCCTCCAGTGAGTAACAACCAAAATTCATCGAAGATTGGTTGCCAACCAACCAGGGAAATATTACCTGAACGGTACCACTGACCTCTGTGCACAAATCCTCGTCTAGTATCCGTGGTATTTAAAGACCTGAATTGGCTGACATAAGTCATCGCCGGATTTAGTTGTCATAGTTAGATTCCCTAAAAAACAGGCCAAAAGGGTCATCCGGACTGACGTCAAGTATAAAAACTAAAAGCACTAACTGCTAATGCTGACTACCCTCCACATGATCAAATGATCAAATGCCGGGAATGGCAACTGCTCGACTGGCTTCCCTATGATCATGGAAAATCCGGGTAACTCGATACTGTCACATACTAACATATAACACCGAACTGATCTGCGTTTTTTCACGGCTCCCGTTCTGATTCCGAATATCCATATTCATGATGTGGTTACCCTGGTTACAGGGTAACACTGAAAAGTGGAACTACACATTTAGGCCTACCGGGTAGCATTAAATGGGTCAGTTGGCGGTAATCTTTAAGTGATAATACCGTAAGAAAATAGAGAAGGCGGCGCGTGGTGTGTGGTGTGTGTGGTGTGTTGTGGTGTGTGTGTGTGTGTGTGTGCGTGCGCTGCGTGTTAAGTTTCGCCTCGGATAATATGATTTAGAAACCACTGCAAATGGCGAGGGGGAAGGCCCATAGCGTTGCCGGGAATGGCGGCATGCCTCGTTTATTATGCATCAGGATATACTTGCTGAGCAGAGTATCTAACTCAGATTCGAACCGAGATTCCTCCTGGTGGTAGGTCCACGCCTGACCCAGGCTGCGCAACCCGACGCCACTGCCCATAGAAACGCAAAGTAAACTGCGGAGCGTGGTGAGAAACTCCCTTAGAAGCAGCCACTCCCTAAAACTGCTGAACATAGCGGCTGATCGTTACCACGGCAAATTGTTTTGTTGTGAATTTATCGTAAAGCTGTCAGTACACCGAATATTTTCATAACACACAATGCGTGAGATTTCCTCCTCTAGGTGAGCCCAAACCGCCGCAGTCACAGTCAACCTCTTCATTCGCCTTTTATGAGCGGAAAAGGCAGCCTACCTCAGCCGCTAGTCCATCACCCAGTGCAGTGAGGCTCATTCCGTGTTCAATCATGGAGGGGGAGGGGGGGGGGGGGGCTGGGAGGGGGATCCCGCAACCTAAATTCAAGTCAGTAGAAAAAAATATGCAACTAAAGTTGTGTCCACCCCTCAACCCGGAAGGTTTAAATTCCCACTGGTGAGAGAGTCGGATGGCTTGATCCATGCCAATGTATCTTTATCTCTGACCGAAATACGGGTCTCAAAAACAGCCTTCTGATTAGAAAAAATAAAAGAAATGATGCCCTTCCCATATCAACTACGGGTGGTTACGCTGCATCACTCTTCACTTATTCGGAAAACAGCTCACTCGCCGTCAGTGCGGTAAGGTTCCCAGGCCTGTTGTGGACCCGCCTTCCTCCCGCTCATCGATTCCTCGAATGAAAATAATTGAAATATGGTAAAGCTATTATTGGCAGCGTAAGGAGAGTATTTTTTTTTTTTGCCGAGCAATGATGTCATCTAATGATCAGGCAAAAGTGCACACATCTCGATTGCTTCTAATGTAGGCACTACTACATATACACGTCTAAATTCATTTTTCCAACTTTTTTGATGTTTTTTTCCAACAAAATGCTTTGCTGTCGATGGTTAATTTTTTGGGAATGGCCATCACAAGTGGGGAGATCAATTTCGCCCTAACATCGCTTTTGGGCTTGTTTCGCTTCCTTGCCCCTATGCAGGGCGACGATCATGGGGGAGACGGGAGTGGGGGACGGGGCGCCCCCCCCCCCAAATTTTGGTTGAGGGGACGCAATGCATTTTCCCCCCCCCCCCAATATTTCAGAGAGTTCAGCTGACTACTATTTCGCTACACTGTTTTCCGACATATCCACACACCTTGTTTAAAAACGAATGCATAATTACCCTAAAGGATCAAGTTTGGAGCTGCTGTCCATCTTCGGATTTTTTTGCGCGCTGCGCGCCGCAGGTGTTTATATACCGGTAGTTTTAAGACATATGATGTGCCTTGTGCAGACATATCCTGTTCCTTACCAAAAATGCTCCAATATATCGGGGGTTGGTCCAATTATCAATGAAAGAAGGATTCACCTTCATTCGTTTGATTTAAAACCTGGCCTTGAGCAGCTTGGGGTGTGTTAAATTGCTTCTTCATGGACGGTTTGTTAGTTTCCTGTTAGGGGACCAAACTAACATACAAATCGCTATCTCGAGGTGAAGGGGAATGAGGCGACGGCGGCCCCGGGTTACCCCTGGCCGGATTTGTGATTTTTTTTTTTCAAATTGATTTCATCTGTGCGACCACTTGTTGAAGTTGGGTGTACGGTGCAATACTATCACTATGAGGCACACGGTGCGGCATCGAAAATGGCGCCACAGGGAACGTCACAAATTGCGTTTTGTCAAAAAACATAATTCAAAATTATCAGGTGGATAATAAGGCTAAGAAGTCCAAAAATTGCCTAACTTTTCGATGGAATGCCCAAAGTGTTTGCTTTTGAAGGGAAGGAGGTTGAGGCGACGGGGGTAAATCTACCTGACGGGACCTGTGAATTTTTTGGCAGATATTCTACTTGCAAATTTATTCAGCATAAATTTATGGTGCGGGCCACATTGTTTGAAATTTGGTGCGTGTTCGTGGCATATACTATAAGGGGACACGGTCGGATGGACCCCTTGAAATAGCCACTCGAAGATCATCAGCCAGGGAAACGCCACAAATTTGTGGAAGCGACATGATTCAATTCAGGTGAAGATATCTCAAACATTACCTGGCTTTTTTCCAACGATGGCATGTCCGAAAGGGTAAAATTTTCGCGCGCGCCTCCGCGCGCATTGCGGTTTTACTTCTGTGTCACTCATTTGGCTACCTGTCTGGCCCCATTCGAAATGTCCCCCCATTCGCCTGTGGTCCGCACAGACGATACGAATGGGGGCCGTACTCTTTGAGTAAAAAACTCAGGCCTATCCAATGATAGGTCAGAGAGGTGTGAGTTTCTGGTCGTTTGTCGAATTGGATCCTGCAAAATCCCGCGCTTCACGCGCGAACGTATGCCTTGCCATTGCCCTTTCCATTGCTCCTTTCATGACCGTACCATCACTTGCATCGTATTTTACAATGTCACAACAACAGCACCCCACGCAAAACCTTGATATTGTTTCTGAGAGTTTTGGAGAAACCTTAAATTCTAAACTAAAAAAAAATTGTTTATCACTTTAAGGAATGCTGCGAATGCTGTCCTCATAAGGCACGGGAAGAGCCATTTCCTGAATCTGGGGGGGGGGGGGGGGGGGGGGGGGGGGGGGGGGTTCTGTCAACGAAAAAATTTCCAGGACCTACGCGCCAACCTATTGTGGCGCTCCGCGCCCTGCCCTATGTTTTGAGAAAGGTAAATTGGATCAGTTTGAAATCCATTTGAATTGGCTTGTAAGTACTGTAACATCCTATTCATATGGGTGTTGTTGTTTTTTTTTTTCCGGAGGGAAAGGGGTACGTTTCGCCGGGCGATATCGGTTGGCGAACCGCGCAGCTTCTTGCCCCACATAAGTAATAACATCTCTAATACATTATTCTTGGGTTTCCGCGGACTTCAATATCTCTGATCTCTGTTCCATATGGGTGGTTGTCTTGCACTTTACATACCCGGAGTCCAGCAATAGTTTTTTTACATTACTGTCTGTCGGAGGGCATTCATTTTTTTCATCAGAACAAGTTTTCACAGACCGTGACAACACACATCCAGATTGATGGGCAATAGCGCCACCCGACATTAAAGAAATCATGGGTAAATAAGGCATGCGCTGCGTATACCTTACGATGTAATGCTTGCAAGAATCGAGTTAGACGATAGAATTAGGTCTGTTGTATCCAAGGCTGGATCTGAGGCACGGTCTCAGCGGGGGCACGTTCCCGGGGCCCAGTAAACGTTTATTTTTGCATTTGGATGTGGTGTTTCCTCATTATAAGAACATAAATCCTAATTGTTTTGGGGTCAGGTCACTGAGTCACCAGGGCCGCAAAGTCTAAAAACATTGAACCCGTATAATCCAATGGTTGGCCCGATCAAGTTGAAAATTGTTGTGTACTTCCCTACGGGGATTAATGAATACCCTATTGTTTTTGGTGAAGATCAGATATTTTTGGTGAAAAATCTGAAATTTTGTATGATATGTCATGTTTAACCCAAATTTGCTGTTACAAAAATCGGGATGTAGTCGATACCCGTCTCTGGCCTCGATGTTAGTCCGAATTGCCATAGCGGCCTCGCTCTACCTACAGTGTAGACTCAAGATGTTAGACTGTTTCGGCCTATTCGGTCTCGACTACATCCCTGATTACAAATTACCCATTGTTCTCAGGTGTCTGAACTTGAATGAGTCCGGAATCACTGAGTCCTTTTGGCTTTCTTGTTATACTTATATCTTGGTTATGTCACTGAGTTTACATCAATTCATTAGGCAACATAGACTCTCTCCCAAAAATCACTGGGGAAGAATTTCCGCCCTAGAATAGAAGGCTAGTGTAACACACGGATCCACTCGAAACGATATATGAAAGGAAAAAGAATCTCATTTCACATTGATTGTACAGGGAGAGGTTTATGGCCCTCTCGGCATATTGCGACAGCCTTGACCTCCTGTTTATATATGAAACTTTTATTTGGCTAGATTCTATGTGCAATTGAGTTAACGACCGAATATTTCGAATGCTGGAAAATTTCGATGGGTACTTTTTTCCTGTTGGTCAAATGGTTAAATTTGGTTTGGCAACACAAACCAAAACGATTTTTACTGTAGTGTCTTCAAGATAAGGGCAGTGCTCTGGCAACACTCCGCCCAGTACAGTGGATTGATGAATGGGATATTGGCATATATACATTGCGGGTATAATGGCTCCTCACTTGCTGAATTCATGTTTGACCATGTTACAGTTATGAGTGGTAGCTTTTATTTCATGATGTTCACCCTCTGGGTTTCATGTTTTAACGACTCCATTATTTACAGTTTGTGCCATTTTTTTTTATTTTTTTTTTTTTTTTATCTGCGGCTGGTACACTCAGAGCACCCACTGCTTACCATTGGCTGTAATGACTAACTGACTCCAATGGGGTTTCTCGAACGCTAGTCTCTCGCGATCAGGGGTTAATCCTGTCAAGGTGTGTCATTTGTTTGACGCATCCTGATTCCCAGGATCTAGAGAGCTTCGCTGTTAACAGGTACTAACGGCATAATTTAATAGAACCCCTAGTGGCTAATCTGCTATAGTTTACCATCCTCCCTCCCTCCCCCCAGTGCTCCACCCACTGAACATGACCGGGGTCTCACTAAATAGTGGCCATGTCTACCAGTTTTGTGTAAATTGTGAATATTCAATAGATTGGAACTTGCGATAGTTTTGGGCACTTGGTGGGCCTTAGAGACATTTTTTCCTGATGACCCTTACTTCCCTAACTTGAAATATCCTGGGACCAAATGAGGACCACATCCACACAGTTTTGTGAAAATTCAGGCAAACCAACAGCAAATTTTACACTGAATATCTCTTATCAGTTACTGTACATACTATCCTGATTTAATGACCCAAACCATGTCACCACCCGCAGCTCAGCGGTTTGTCCGAAATTTTGCTATGAGCTCGAAAAGTACCAAGGCGATCATCCAGTGTCTCTCCTGGATGTGCGATCAGTGGTTCCTTTCCATTAGTCCCATGCACACATTACAGGCTTCCAATGTTTTGCTTTCAGATTTTTGTATCAGCCTTCACAGAAACGCTACTATCATTGACCACCAACTTATAAGGTATTCCATACCCTCAAGCTTCATAAAATCTAACAACCTTTGAAATTTGGAATAACCTATCCACAATAGACACACTGAAATGACCTCCAGTCATCAGTTAAAATGTTGTGAGTAAGGTAGCCATACCTACAGATTTTTCTGCGACTCCAGCTAGATTTTAATTAATGCATAAATGATGCAAATTAAGAACATGAATGACTCCAGTGACCAAACAGTTCATGCGGCATCCAACAAACGTTCATTTGCAATGAATAAGCAATTATAAACACTGAATACCCTCAGTGATCGCGTTACTCTTAAGCTTTGGGGGACTAACGTAGACCATACCTCGAGCTTCATAAAATTACAAATTTGAAATTTGGAATATAACTATCCAACCGACACACGCTGAATGACCTCCATCTCATTAAAAATGTTGATGAGTAAAAGTACTGCATACCTACAAGTTTCATGGGAATCACGATTTTAATTCTTCATAAATTTTGTTCAAAATTAGTGACCAACGTGACCCTCCAGGACCACACTTTCAGGGGAATCCCACAAACGTTACATTTTGGCAATGAATGTGAGCAAATTTAAACACTTAATAACCCCCAGCGACTCAAATCAATGTTAATATTTGGGGGGACTAAAGTAGACCATAATCATCAAGCTTCCATAAAAAATCTAACAAACTTTGAAATTTGGATAAACTATCCAAAATGACACACGGAATACCCTCCAGTCTCAGTTAAAAATATTGGTGAGTAAAGTACGGCAAATACCTACCAGTTTCATGAGAATCCAGCAGACGTTAACATTTTATGCACAAGGCGATCGCCAAAAAGTGCTCGCCTGGTTGCGCGATCGGTTCATGCAGACCATCGTCAGTCAAACGAACATCAACATATTATTCGCATATAACATAAAAATTTCCGAAAAAAAGCCTAAATAACTGACGCAATCGTTTAACTCTTATTAAAAAAGTCCCTTGAATTGTTTTTTTTTTTTTTTCCTTCCCCCCCCCCCACTCTTCTCTCTCCCATCATACCCAATTTTGAAAGTTTTATAGCTCAGTCAACCTCACTTATTTGACCAAAATCCAACTGAAAATGATTTCTAAATCCCCTTTAGCAGCCCGGGCTTCTTTGCCTTTAAAACAATATTTCCTTCATTATCATTGCCTTTTATTTTCCTCCCAGCAGTCCAGGCACATGCCATCCATCCCCCCACCTGCTGCGGGCGCACTCCTCCCCCCCCCCCCCCCCCCCCCCTCCCCAACCCAACACCCCTATCCCCACGCAGCAGTCGAGGATGTCCCAAAATATTCTTTAGGAACCTCGCACATTTGTCTATCTTTAATTGCCATTTTGACATTATTGCGTGTTTTAGCAAGGCACAGTCATCGACCTTTCCAGTCAACCGCTAGGGCCATGAATAAACAAACAGGTGATGGCTATCTCTTGTGGTAGCAAGCCCCTATAAGTCTGTGTGTTGTCAGTAAGATATAAGCTACATCTCGTCTGTCGGATGGGAATGTTAAAAGGCGATCCCGTGAGCGATTCTCACCCCTGCCTCGTTACTTCAGGGCACTCTTCGCAAGAGTAGGCCGAGACTTCGCCGGTGTCCTTCCACACCAGAAACTGGAACCTCTACAATTTCCGACTAAGGACTTCCTTAGTCACTGAAGCACCCTCGGGTGTAAGCATAAAACGAGACGTATAAGTAAGTCACAGATAAGCACATATCGGATGGGGGGGGGGTGTTGGGCACGCGTCCCCAGGTAAGAAGAGAAAGAGAGGAAAGGAAGAAAATATTAAAGTATTTTTTGTAGGTCTAATCAACCTAATCAAATTGGTTGGGGGGGTAAGAGAGGTTTGCTTGGTGGGCCACTATACAGCAGTAAATTTCCACGAGCTATGGTTTTAACCACTCGTTCCTCATGCTTTATTCTAAACAGTGCTATTCCTGTGGAACTCAATCAAAAATTCAGAACATCAAACACATCAGATCCCGGAATGTTTAACAGCACCATACCGACTGAGTTTGGCGAAAGTTTTACCAAGTTGGAAATTATAATTTTGGCAAATTAGGCACATCAATGACCTCTACTACCCCAGCTGTACCTTAACAATGATCAGGATCAAAGGTGGATCACATGTAACCATTTTTTTTGGAAATCCAAAAACTTTTTTTCAACATTGCATAAATTAAATGCCAATTAGACAAGTAAATGACCTCCAGTGACCCCGACTTCACTTTTAATTTCTCGGGAACCATGGTGACCGCATCCACCCAATTTTCTTGGAAATTTGACAAACTTGGGACATTTGCATAAATCAATGCAAATTAGACCCACTTAATTAGCATATACTATGCCGGAAATCTCATCAGTTCTCTACCTTTCAGCAGTCCCACATGCCAACTACATCACTGTAGCACAACGGTTCTTGCATAATCTTGCTAACGAGCTTAAACACTAATTTCATAAATAAGCTAATTATCCAACATAATTAATGACTTTGCTGCACAAATCTATCAATCGTGTGCCACCCAACTACGGTGGCTATCACACAAATTTTTTGTCATATCGCCCTGTTGTGAGAAATCCTGCTAACAAAAAGTGTGACATACATACCCACACGCCATAGTGACCACTAAAGTCTCTCCTGAAATTTGCATTCTAGGTGAGAAACAATAAAATTATGCATAAATTTATGCAATTAACACTTTGAATGACCCCTCCATTAACCCTGAATCCATGATAACAGAGTTAGGAACTGAAGGTAAAACATACCCAACCAGGTTTTATGAACAATTAGAGCAACTTAATAACCACATTTTACGCTGAAAATCTAATCATTCATCTACTCTTCCCGCATCTATGTGCAACCAGTTAAACCAGATCCCTATGGTTCATTCTCCCGTCATCTTCTATTAATGAGCCTCAACAATAAATAACATACAATAGGCTACTTACCTTATTTAATTAGTGACTTTTGGCCTCAATCTATCAGATCACGTTACCCCCAAAACCCCCCCCCCCCCCATGCTAAACCCCTGAAAATTCTGTCACAAAAAAGATATCCGCTATACGGAGAAAGTGTGACACACAACACACCACACTCCATAGTGATCACTTCGTCTCCTCCTGATTCATTCAGGGCAAAACAAATATTGTTTGGGGTTTGAAGCTCTTGGCGACTCTAGTCGAAGATTTTATGACCCTCAGTATAACCTGTGGTCACTACAGCATGGGGTTTTTGGGTTCTAATTGCAACCACCGTTAGTCAAAAAGTGCGGGGGTGAGCAGTCGCTTTTGGGACCTATTCTGCGTAATGTGTGACTGGGCAGACCATTGCCAACTTTCGGAAACTTCCGACAAACTTTGAAATTTTAGCATAAATTATGCAAATTAACAGCTAATTAGCATATTTTACGCTGACAATCTATTAGTTGATCTACTTCATATCTTCCACCTATGTGCCAAACACTCCACCATAACGGCATCTACGGTTAGTCGTTATTTGCTACCAACTTTTGACAAACTTACCTAAATTAGGATATTGCCCGCTAATTAGTGACTTTTGGCCCAACTAAATCCAACCCCGATATTACATACAAAATTTCATCAAGAATGGCGCGAAAGTGGACGAACATACATACCACCACATACATATACCACACATGAACAAGTGCCTTGTTGGACACTGTATCACAGCTGTTATTTCACAAGACAAACTGCCACAATTGTTTCCACCTGGTTGAGAAATCAGAACCAATCATAGACCACATCAACTAGCGTCAAGTGACTTGTTGCAGACGCATTAACCACCTAATACCCTGCCGTGAGCCTGGTTTTTTCCCTCATGGAAAATATCGCACCAAAATCGACCACATCTGAGAAACATAATTTACTCTCTTAGACGTTCATGTTTGCCTGAATTGTGCAAATTAGTCACATTAAATGACATTCTCAGTGACCTCAACTCTGCTGTGAGTTTATTGGGACTGAAGGTATTAAACATATACAACAGTTTTCATGAAATTCCTACAACTTTAAAGAATTTGCATTGACACCAAACAAGCATAAACGATGCCTGGATCTAAACGTTTGTGTACACTTCATACTTAATCACATTCCTGGAGTTGCAATCACCAACAAATTGCTGTTCTCCTATCCGCAAAGTGATATGTGGGATCTGTGAGGTACTGGGCACTGAAAGACAGCCAGCAATTCATCTCTAGAGAATTGTTTCAGGTGTCTGTATCTCAAGTTCATGGTGATAATCACCGTTATCATGTGAAGCGGCTTCAAGCACCCCGTCAGAATGATGTTGCAATCACATTTGTAGGCTCTCATTATTGTAGCTACTCCTAACTGGATTTTCGCAAGCAAAACTCCAAGATAAATCAATAAACAGTAACTCACTTTGGGCGGTACAATTCCTGATGGCATTTTTTGATTGGATTCCTGATTGACAATATCTTCAGCAACATAAACTGTCTAAACATTGGTCAATAATGCCCGGAATTATTCCCACGTATTTAATACACGTGATCAATGTGACAGAATATCAAGTTCCAACATTGACTAAACGTCTAATGTCGCAGAACATACCTATTATGCTATAATAATTCAATTAACACTGCAGAACTAAAGATGCATTTCTCCCTCTGGTGTCGACTGATGTTCGGTATAACTAACCCTTTTAGTTAGTTCGCACCTGTGTTTTTTCAAAGTTCTTTCAGATGCCATACGGTACAGGCATGTCGAGCATGGTTGGTGCAGAGTTATTTTGGGTACCCGGGATGTGCCTGGGAGAGCACTTACCGCATTGCTCGAAGCATCACCACTGACGCAGCATGTGTGAGAAAGATTGCACGAATGTCATAACCTTACATTGTCTTCCTTCTCTTCACTTTCATCGCCCTGTTATGGCTCCCTCAATCAAGAGCATCAGGCTGAGATTCCCTGTTGCGTATGCCATGCCTGAGATGAGTCTCAAATAAATATTTAAAGAAATGAACATTTATTTCAGGAGGGACACACTACACCAGGTATGTACAACGACCATAAAAGCACAGCAGCCCATGCATATTGCCGTCGATTTGCTTTTTGAGGAATATTTCCATAGAATTTCATTCATTTGCGGTTATACGCATCCATATACGCAATGGGACATGTGCTTACTTTCCTATTCGGTGTTAGTTTTCTTTAATTTTCCCTCTTAGCCAATCTGTGGAACCGACTACTATATCTATCCTTTCAAACTGAATGGATTATTGCAGACACTGGCCCCCATCCCAGTTAATGTGAGTTCACATTTTTCACATGCATACTGACCTGCATATGCAACAATGGAATCCTAGTCTTATTTTGGCAGTAGCCAATGAGACCAAATGAGCCCTATTTAACTGACATGCTCACTGTCTTGGAATGCTCACGGCTCTGAACCCAATTCATTGAAAAAAAAATCTTCGCCTGTTAGTCATACCAAATCTAAATACCCCGATCCTCCCGAACTGTATGCATTATTGGAACTAGCTGCTGCTCCTACTTTCTATAACCATTACTCAAGTGAGAGAATAAAAACAAATAACACCCTCCCACCCCATGCAGATTTGATAGTGAATCGAGAATGCTACAGAAATCAGGGAAATTCCCCTACTGGCTGTCAGAACGCAGCTGGTTAACCACAGGATACTGTTTCCTCATACTGGGAGTAGTGCAGGGGTTTGGTCTTCGCACCTTCAAGGACAAAGAAAAAAAAATCCAGGGTTTTTCCTATGATAAGTCATGTAAATCCATGACCCAGTTCCTCAAAGCTGAGGATTAGTTTTTGGGTTGTGTAACGCATTTTTTTTCAGGAGTGGGAAGACATCGTGAACCTGGGGAATTTTACTATGGTACAACTGTAGGGAGGAGTTTTGGGTTCATCACATCATAATTCAGCTTTTGCCATTTTTAAAGAATTCTATAATGGCTTTCCTGAAGTAAAATTAAATTCTGTGACTTTTCAGGCCACGGGGCCCTGGGTAAGGTAAGGAACCAGTAAATGTCTTAATAACTCTGTAAGCCCAAATATTGAACGGTGAATCACGACCTCCCTGCCCTCCCCATCTCCTGTCTATACGCCCTTCATTTGTGTAAATATCCTCGCAATGCATTAAGAACCAATGACTTCATTTATCTGTGTCCTTCTATTCTGACATAAATGTTGGCATAAATGTTGACGTATTTGGGCCAAAAAGCATAGTCCTGCACAGTAAATTGATCCTGACATGCCACACTACAACGCTATTATGGGGCATGGCTGCGCCAGAGGCATGGAATTTTCCATCACAGCAGAAATTAATCCATTGGTTCCAAGTGGTATGGAGTCTGTGAAAGATCAGTTCCTAGACACACCAAATGGAAGCATCCCTCGTCTTGTCACAACTTCTCTGTTTTTTCCTGAGCCTTTGCTGCGGAATAGGGTAACTCTTCCGATTATATCTTCTCTAGCCGAGACCAATTCCCTGGACACTTTCAGCGAAAGCGAGATTTCTCCATCCAACAAACACAAGTTATCCATTGTTTCTCACGGTATGGATCTCTCTAGTCCATTTAGACCATTAATCAGCAGTAGGTAGGATCATTCTGATACGAGCCAAAGGTGAGCGGAGGCCAGCCCGTCAACTGGCTATGAATTCTCGGCTGCAGAGGGCTCCAGTCCTACTGGCCATTCCTCTTCAGCAGCAAATAATAATCGCAATGAGCTGCCTCATCTTCTACAGTTTCAAGGTTTGTTCACTTTTTGAGCGTCTTCCTGATCAGGGCCATCCGCTGTCGATGAGCCTCCGTAGCAGCCGGTCGCTTCGGCTGTGATTCTCCTCGGAGGTGTACCAGGGATCCACAGTTCCAGTTCTTCTCTCTGCAACACGGATCATGAATCATTGTATTCATTCGGGGAGGCAATTTGTCAGTATACCGTGAGCCCTCCGATCTTAGTGTGCCAAAAAAGATGAATTAATGCCACTCACTGTCCGTGTTATGTACAGTGATGAACTTGACTTTGGCATATGACCCACTAACAGTATTGTTATGAATATATGTTCTATAAAGCTCCATTCGTCTGATAATTTCATGTCCCTCCTTTCCTCCATCCCGAGCTACCCATCTGTAGTATCTATGCATGACTGATATGAAAACTCATTTTTGTGTAATAGGTCCCTGTGGTGAACCAATATATTTGTTATGGCGTTGGCTGCTTCCTTGGAATTCTTCGCAAACTCGCTCAACTATTTAAAAAAGAAAAAAGAAGAAATTTTTTTTAAAAAAGAAATGATTAAGTGCTTAATTTTGACTGAGTCTTCTTGTAGATAGGTATCAAACGATGGCATTCATTTAATATCCTTGATGCTTTTTGTCGTCGAGTTTTTTTTTTTTTTTTTTTTCTCAACTGAATGGGAGCTGATGAGCATGTCCGATTTGGCTGAGGCATCAGGCTCGTACTCTTGAGCTATGGCAACCTGCAGCCCGTGGCCAGATAGACCTTCCAACTTTCAAGCAGGCCAAACTCCATTCGCTACTATAGTGAATTTCCTGCCAGGCTACGACTTATATGATATAGCTAACCACTGGTGCTTCAGACAATTATTGTGTGTGTGTGTGTGTGTGTGTACGTGTGTAAGCAGGTATGGGATTCCCACTCTTGTATATGTTTGTTCCAAGGACCCATCTACTGCTCACTTGATTAGTTTATTCTGTGGGGGGGGTTAGGCCATGTGCCACCAAGATAGCTACTCGCTGGCTGGAGACTTGTTCTCCATCGTCCTTCAATGCCGATTGCCTTGCGGGCCTACAGGGTTGCCCCTGCCCGATCAAGAGTCTGCATGTTCGTGTTCACATTGTACCCTTGGGCAATGCACTTCATCCTGATAGTCATGAGGAGGGTTCGGTGCCTCCTACAATTGCCGGTCACTTATTACAGGGCAATTGGGGGCCTTATCTGATTCTCACTGAACGCTACTCAGTATTCTTTGTATGGTTTGAACCTTCTTCCTGCAAATGTATCAATTGCAAAAGGACTATATATCTGAATGAGCCTTAACAACTCAAAGCCACATAAAATGCAGGCCACCCAGAATAACTGACGCAAAAAACCCAGGTTGCTGCCTGTCATGGAAACTCCAGTTAATGCCAGTGTTTTTTCTCTGACCACAAGGCACCATGTATGTCCTTTCACAGGTACAAAAATGCCTGATATTTGATCTAGGTATGGTGGACATATGCTGGGAAGAAAAATTCAAAGTTGCAAAGCACTCACATTACTGCTTGGCCATTTCAACCCCCCTTCTCCTCACCTCAATTCATTTTTCAGGGCAAGCTGACTAATCAAATGGCAACATTCCGATTTACAGGCGAGTCCCCCGGGGACAATCCAAACCAGACCTGGACCTAATTTTGTTGTTATCTTGCAAAAACACCAGTGAGAAGACAACCGGGCGTCTTACATATGACCCCCCTCAGGATATGAATCTCATCTCTCTCCTGGGAGAAGACTAAGCTCTCACACGCCTCATCGCTGAATCTGATGCCTCTCTTTGTTTATGATATAACTTTTTTGCCAGCAGAGGATCGAACTCTATTAAAGCCTAGCAAGGGTGCAGACCTGGATACTGCACCTATTGCCAGCTGCGAATCCCTCACCAGGTACCAAAATAAGGCAATGCCTCTTCGGTGGTACCCTAATGTTGGGGTGGGGGTTAAAAAAAATATAAAAATTAAAAAACCTTTCCCCCCCCCCCCTTTGTCCCTGCTCCAATCCATTGTGCTGAGCGTCTACAGAAGGCAACAGGTCCAATTTTTAAGTCTTACTGGTATGACCCGACCAGAATGGAACCCTGGGTTCCTCACCGGGTGGAAGGTTGGTTCTAACCACCCAGGCCAACCTGACTCGGTAATGGAAATACATGTCCGATCATCCACATACCTAAAGGCGCATGACTCTTTGACCTCCAGTGTGCTGGACTTCCTGTGCTTGGCCAGCTGACCGCCTGATGTCAGATGTTCTCGATGAAGTCGTCCGCTTATCTGCAGCAGCAATCTGTAATTTAATATTTAATCTGATGGACCGTCATATGCCATGCCTTGAATGACTATCTGGGAATCAAGAAAATTCTCTGTCTGTGAGATCACTAACTCAGTCCCAGGGTAAACTACTCCCTTGTTGAGAGTGGCTCCTTTTGCTGGCTGACCATGCAATCTGCCACATTACCATTTCAAGTTGATGCTGTGGAACCACAATGTGGGGCACTAAAATCATTAACACTAACTTTGTTTACTATGTAACAGTACCAGTGGACTATCTGTTCCTAGGATTATCAGTACAGGATTACTAGCAAGAGGCGTGGGCTCGCACCCCATTTTTTTCAAGTTTTGAGAACATTTGATGTGCTAACGATAATAATAATAATGAAAATTCATATACTGCCAGCAACTCCAACCTGTTCAAGGCGCCTTATAAACAACAGCAATCTACTGGTAGTAAGAACAGATGCCTAAATACAAAATGTTGAGTGCGAGAGAGATTTTCATGACTACATTTGTTTGAAGCAGTTAACAATGTAACTATCTGCTTACAACACAAACTCAAGTTATAAGGCATCATTTCATTCCAGTCATTTCTCTATCTTGCTACTGTAATACAACATGGCAGTGTTTATGAATGAAGCTGTCGATACATCCCTCCGATAAGTGCTTCAGTTTATCCAGACTTGCCTGTGCAGAAATAACGCTAAAATCTGAATAATGAATCATCCTTGAATTTAGCAGTGTAACATTGATCATTTTGCCACTTCATATCAGTCCTTTTTCAGTATCATTTCCCGAGTCACCGTACCTCTTCCACATCTTCATGCCAGTTGAGTGTTGGGGTCAAATCTCCTAGTCACCAAATCCTGGATCTCTTCTTCTGTTTAGAACTGTGTGAAGAGGAATGAAAATTTTTTCAATCAATTTATCTGGTTCAGGAGCTAACTCTGGTTTCCTCAAGTTGTATTGTTCGTGGATGAGCACAGACAATAGGTCGCCTTCTCTCTCAACTAGATGCTACATGATATCAAGGCAGGGGTGAAACCTCCAGCCTGCCTCCTCTCGGGACAGCCCTTTGCAATCCCCATCCAAAAGGACGATCACTTCCCAGGAGAAGAAGATTCATGTTCAACAGGACTCTACTGATGAGGTTGATTGCAGATATCCCAAAGCAAACCCCAGACACCCACAATCCACTGCAGCACGGTTCCATTAATCAACCTAGGAAAAAACATCTGATGGATGCGAACTCAAATTTTTGGCATTTTTGCCTTCAGAACATCCTAATACCACTCTGGCATGCTTTCGCCTCTGTTATCACCCCCCCCCCCCTCCCAAATTAGAGAGAAACCAGAGAATACCACATTTCATCATATTGAAGTACTTTTTTAGGTATATCGGGCACCTCCTTTCCATGGGGGCTGGCATATAGTGTCATGAGTCAATAAATAGATTGGCTCGTGGACCGACATTGTATCTGGCAGGGAGAAACCACTTTCTTTTTGTGGCTCCATTCCATCTCCAGTCCTGCTATAGTCCAGTGAGGCATATTTAACTGTTGGGCTGAGGCATGGATTGTTTCCTTTCTGACTTCCTCACTCTGCTACATTCTTGGCTACTGCTGGACAGGACTGTGTCCAACTGTTACTGCTGCTCTCGAGGAGGCTGGAATTGTGGAGGGTTTAGGTGCCTGATACTGATCGTCCCTGTGCGTCTCTGGGGCATGACTCCCGCTGCCCGGCAGAGGACACGTTCACAATGCTCTCTCAGTACGAGACCAAGGGAGGTGGGGGGCAGGGAGAGGGATGGGGCCACCAGCTGGGATGATCAGGTGGATGCAGCTTCATCTCAGCATGTATCTTTAGTCCTCCAATGGAGTGGGGTTTGGCTTATCGCATACCTGTGCGTTCTCAGCAGTAAATACCTCGAATCGCCCATCGCGGTGGTACGGCTGCTCGCTCGGGGCCCACAGCCGAGGTCACAGACTGTTGCTGTGCTTGCTGTGCTTGCTGACTCTGGTCCAGCTGATGCTGGACCTCCTTCTGGTCGGAGATTGTCATTCTCACCTGAGGGGGGGGAAAAGAATATAACCGTAATAGTTCACTGCTTGGGGAACCCATCCCTAACCCCTTGCATATGACGCTCATCCGGGAAGACTATGCCTGCCCCACCCTGCCATTTCAGACAACTGAATTGCCCAGTTCATCAAGGGCAAGATATGACAATACGGATTTTTGTTTTTTACAACAGAGAACGCCAAGCTGCTTTGTGATTCCTTGACTAATCCTACGTGATCAAGCTAAGCATTGCCAACTCCACATAGCCACAAATTGATACAGAAGACAACCCTCCAATCTCATCCATGCGATGAAGTCTTGTTATAACAAGCTAAAGTTTAGCCAATATATCAATACTTCACAAAATACCCATTTTCCTTCACTTGCCCCAGTCTACATAAAAAAATCAATAGGGTTCCTTGCACTTCCCATAATGAAGCTGCATACTATTCCTCAACCTGATCGGTTGGGCATTCCCTGGACTTTCGTGTTAACAAGATTTTCAGACTTCTCTCTCTCACCTCTCTCAACCTCAGATGACCTTTGAACCGAACCCCAAATAAATGTGAATCTGCAATCATTATGGGGAACCCCATACTAGTTGATCTCAGCCATCCATCCATCCAAGTTACCAAATGGGATTGAGTTATTGTGTTAAAGAACTCAACATTCTGCCATATTTACTACAGTTCCCCCAATTTTTTCCTCCCCGAAACTACCCTGGTTTACACCAAAACAAGAAGGGTTCTTGTACTTACTTCCATAGAAGGCTGCATACCAATTTCCAACCTGATCGAGTCAGAGGCATTCTGTATATGTGTTGACAAGGTTTCCAGACATTGAACTCTCTCTTGACCTCGTGATGACCTCCAGGTGGGGTCAAGTTCTGCTTCACCCCACACTAGAATTGCCCAATATACTTTTTTCACAATTTTCTATTCTCCCCCAAATGACCCCTGGTCTGCACTAAAAACCTAGGGTGCTTCTACTCCCATGAGAAGCTACACAGCAAATTTCAGTCACTTGATTGTGCCAGCAATCTTAAATCATCCTCTCTCACAGATTCTCACCTTTGACTCTAAATGCCCTTCGGACCTGCCCCTAAACCATAGGGACGTGTTTACTCATTATGGGACCCACATACAAGTGTGAGCTTCATCCACCCATGTGGGATCAAGTTATGCTCTTTCACAGCTAGTTGTCACACCACATACGACATACATTCACACACCGCACACTGTCCCTGACTGCCTAGATCCCCGTACTACAGTCAAGGAATAAGAAATGATACTTTCCTATCAGACATGGGGTTCCCGCGCTCTTGATGAGGAAGCTACAATACACAACAAATTTTTTTTTTGTTTTTTTTTTTCAACATCACATACCTGCATTCCAATTCCAGACTTAACATTTTACAAGGATGTGAAAAACGTTTACAAGGATTTTCTTCCCATTTCACCTCTGACACAACACAAACAAAGAGTTCATGACCACCATGGAGAAACACACCTATTATGTGGAAGCATCATCACTCTAGGTGGAGTTGCATTAATATATTCACAGCCAAAATTTGGTCAAAATATGAATTCCTCACAATTTTTTTTTTTTTTTTACAACAGTGGTCGTAATCACCCCAAAAACTGTACTCTCCATAAGGAAGCTACACATGTTACATCATATTTCACAACTGTATCAGACCGACCCATTATATTCTGGACTTCTCATGTTTACACACTGTTTCTTCAGCCTCTGTCTCTGTTTTGACCTCAGATGACATTCACCTTGACCCCCTTGCATGAAAAGGGGGTATACTACTCTCATGGGGTAATCAAATACCAAGTAGATATGGCTGATTCCTCCAGTTCTGGTTCCAGTATAGTTTTACAAGCAAAATTATCCAGCCTAATCCAAATCACATTTTGCCCCTCTTTCCCTCCACTCAGGCAAGAGACGAGAGCCACATGAAATTTGCATTTGAAAACTTTCATCTCCCTACCTGTAGCCCTTGTAGCGTGCTCCGATATGAATCCATTGTTTCATCTACAAGGGAAACCTATCCATGATGATGAATACCACTCACCCGTTCCTGTTCGCATGTGCTTTGCTCAGAATGTCCCGTAGCTTTCTTCAAGTCTTGCTCTGTTCGTGCGTCTAGTTTGCGCTCGTCTTCGCATTTGCTCAACCTCGCAAAGGCATGAACAAATAGTGGAGGATTACACTGTGAAGGCCGAAAATGGGTCCGCGGCTATCAATTATAACTTTTACCTACAGTGTACATGTACCTTCACATTTTTATGGCTGCAGTCATTTTCAGATACTCCACAGAATAATAGACGACATGTCCACCAGGCATACTTCTGATTCATTCTACACTTGCTAGAGGGAGTGATTTGTATAGTTGGGAGGTTTGGGTCTAGATATGAAGGAACAGCGTCTGCTATTGTGTCCCTGGGTGGCTCGCATTCTTGAAGAAAATCACGGAAATTCAGGAAATATGATTCTACGGGGATCAGTTATGTTGAGGAATTGTTTCCAGGTTCGTTTTCAATGACTAATTGATATCCATAAATTCCTGAGTCGGTTACTAATCAAATCAGTTCTAATTTATTAAGATGATAGGATAAAACATTTATATAAAAATAATTCTAAATGAATGCAAGAGCAGTCCATGACTCATAGAGTGAAGGATTGCTATAAGTTGAAGTCATTTATTGGTAGGTACGAACATATGTGAAATATGAATTTAGGTCCATGTGTTTAATCGTCCGTGGGTTTGTTTCTGAGCTGTGCTCACAGCTACTGAGGTAAGGAATGGGTTCCTGGTTCTGTTTCTCTGTATAATTTAAGATAAATTTAACAAATGATCCCTGATCAGTTCTTAGTCCTTTCTAATAAAAGAATGAATGTCCATACAAATAAAATAATCATAAATGCTGTACACACGAGAGGAGTCATAGACTCACACAAAGGAAGGAAGGCTGTTAATAATAGAAAGCATTTTAGGCTTCGGTAGTAGTGTATGAACATGACATGGAACCGGATTCATGTCCAACGGGCTTTATTGGGTTTCTGTTTCGCACAGACTTTTCATTCCCACACTTTGCAAACCCTGTCTGCCCCAGTGCTGGGGTTTGAGAGTGGCTATGCCACAATACTAGGACCTTTAAGATACGCAATTATCACAAAACGATTCATTCTAATGGAAGCCCTTATCCTAATGAAAGTGCACCCTGACATTTCTTGAAGGCCATGGTCATGTAAATATGACTGGACTCATGGTACTTTGTAGTTTGTATTACAATATGACAGCCACACTCCACGCAAGTTCCGCCGATCTGAGGCACAATCAGCATACATATTTTGCTCTGTGACATCATGGGGGAACCGCAGGATCCCCTTATAATACAAAGTGAATGTAAAAAATACTTTTGAGAATCCAAAGTACCAATAAACTATATATTGGGATCTGATAAAACCTCAAAAATTATCACAAATTTAAAGAATACTTGTTCATTTTCTTAAGTGAATCTATATCTTTTTGTTGTCTTTCTGTATCATTGCGAAACAAAATTTCAGCATATAATGTGTAGGGTCTTTGGGCAGCCTTTGCATCACACCCTCCCCTAACCACCCCCCCCCCAAAAAATGTCGTAAAGTGTTAGGTAATGTGATAGGAACACCGTGAAAAGAGAACGTCTGTCCTCTTCAAGATCGCAAATCTTCCATTTGTTTGTGATGTGTAGTTGCATGTCTGTTCTTATTCACTGTGTTTATTGAACATACAATAGGAAGTGTTTCATTTCATACAAACGCTAACTACTGGGAACCATTGTTCCAATGAACAACCTGATTGATTGCTTGCATTGTGCAGTATGCTTCTCTTAGACAGAATATAGTACTCATGAGGTTGGTTGTTATTGACTACTCTGAGGTCATCCATCGTCAAATGTTTAATTTTTTTGAGATTTTTCGTTGTCTGCCATATTACAACTGAACATGGTGGATCCACAAAACTAAAGAAAAACCTCCCGTTCGTTCCAGAACTATGATGTAGCTAACGCCTGACAATAAAATTGCATACATGTGAAAGTAACTTTATACAGAATATGTACATAATACAGTGGCCTTGGATAGTTTTTCTCATTCATTGAAATTCCAGGAACTTTTGGAAAGCGAACCATTCCAAGGTCCTGAAAGTGACAGATTTGAATCACCCAGGCTCACTTGCCATACAGGAACCCTGTTAATATTCACTTAAAAAATTGATTAGTTTCTGAGAGGGATAGCTATAGTGGTGGGTAGAGAAACCTAACAGTACCCTAACTCTGCAAAAAAACAAACATAAATTACCTAAGGCATTGCAATGTTTTGTCACAGTAAACTGTCTCCCCACATATTATTACACAATAGGCTCTCCCTTTCTCAATAATGGACCAACATTGAACATACACTGTAATTTCCCGCATATACCTCCTTTGTAGCCAGTCCTTGCAGTCCTTGCCTTTAAGAGATGCGCATGTTTTGATTTGATTGATTTTCTACGGGTTCAGGAAGCCAATTTGACTCTCGGTGGAACCTAACCGAATTCTGATCGTGGATGACACAGGCTACAACGATCGCCTTCTCTTCTCGTACTAGTGCTCAGATGATATCGCGGCAGGAGTACACCATCCCGCTCCCCGGGACTGCATTTTACTCCCCATCCGATGGACGATCATGAACTCCAGACCTGACCACTTTCTCAGAACCTGGAGGCGCGGAAGATGTTCGACGCGACTGCTCAAAGCCCGACCGACGAGACCTATTGCAATGCCCCCCGAAACAACCCACCCGTATTACCAGCCACTGCTCACGCAGGCTCAGGAAACCTAAGCCCGGAACACGCATCAACTGCAAATACAGCACTTCGTGGAAAAACGCCCGGTGCTGCTCGCTGGAATTCGAACCCGGGACCTGTTTGCATGGCAAACGAACCTGATAACCGCTCTACTATTCCTTCCCGCCCCAACTTTAAAAAGACAAGTACAGGTTTCAATTGTGGGGGGTTTGGGTAACTATACCCCCAGGCCAAAAACCCCATTTCAAAGGATGTTCCTATGGGAGTTATTGGCCTTCAATTTTGGTCCACTACTGTCATGCGTGAACATTGAGGAGAATCCCTGTTTGCAATAATGCATGACATCACCAGATATTTGAACAACCCAGATAATTATGAGAACCCACATTCCACTGAAGTTCTGTTGTTCTTCCTCCCATCCAAAGGTACCATCACACATAATAACTACTACAAACAGCAATCCTCTCTAATAGAATGATTATTTTTCAAAGTGGAAATGATTGGTACATTTTAATGAAGCAAATACTATTTGCATTTTGCAAGTGTTGCAAAGTAGTTCAGTATGAACTCATTTATCATTGCATGATGGGATGCTTTTTAATCTTGCACTACAAACTTCAAAATGACTCTACAATAGCTCTGCTTCACATAACGTTGTAGAACGGCATTCCTTTGACGGATGCATTCGATTTTCCTCCTGCTATTTTCCACAGTATCAACCTATCTCGCAGTTGTCTCCACAGTCAAACCCTGTTTATTATAATACTGTATCAGAGGAGAGTGCTAGTAAGATCATAATGCAATGCTTATGCTGCAAAGTTTTACACCACGATCATGTGACAGCCACCTCTGGTGGGTAAGGAATATTGCGCATAGTAAAGCTAATTAAGGTTGCAGCAAGAGCACAACCACATGTAGCAAAGTGTGGGGTGAAAGCAGTAATGTACATCTGGATCTGGTAGTTGGCAAAACATCCACTGGACGCATCACACCGACATAGAGAGTCAGAGGACCGGGTCATTATGCAATGCTTATGCTGCAAAGTTTACACCATGAGCATGTGACAGCACCTATGGTGGGTAAGATATTGAGCATAGTAAAGCTAATTAAGGTTGCAGCAAGAGCACAACCACATGTAGCAAAGTGTGGGGTGAAACTGAATGAATGAAAGCCCCAGTAATGTACATCTGGATCTGGTAGTTGGCAAAACATCCACTGGACGCATCACACCGACATAGAGAGTCAGAGGACCGGGTCATTATGCAATGCTTATGCTGCAAAGTTTACACCAAGAGCATGTGACAGCCACCTCTGGTGGGTAAGAATATTGAGCATAGTAAAGCTAATTAAGGTTATGTCTGACAAGAACACAACCACATTTAGCAAGGTGTGCATTAAAAAGCAGTAATGTCCTGGATCTGGTGTCCAGCAAAACATCCACTGGACCATCACGCCCACTTGAGATCCAGAGACTGGGTTACTGTTGGGGTCTGGCTTGGTAGGAGCTTCTCTGGTCACGTTTAGACTCGTTTAGAGCTCCGCTGTTAACAACCTGGGATGCTTCGTGAGGGCAAGACAGAGGCATCGTGTATGGAATCGGAAGGCCATTCCCAAAGATGGGTCGGGGGTCACAATCTCCACGACCACCCTCCAATGGAAATACCACATGATCTTTAAGCCTTCTGAAAATGACAAATTGGTGCACTAGCGACATGTGGGTGAACTTGAAGGTTCATTCACGAAGCATGTTGCTGATGTCAGCTGTACCAGTGAGATGAGTGAGGCAGGTTGGAAGACACCAAACTGAAAATGTTCAAAAGTGGAGGTTAGTAGCAACAAATACAGTGTCTGCAGCCAATGGCAAAACTTACTTGGAAGGGGACAGAAAATGCATTGTGTGGTTCCATGTTATGTACAGCCTTGAGAAATGTGCTTGAGTATGGCCACTGGCCAGGTGTATTTGGCAACCAAATTTCTGGGTGGCCAACAGGCAAAGCAAAGCAATCTGTTTCTAGGCACAAAAATGAATGGGGGGGGGGGGGGATTCACTCGAATCAGGACCATGGTGATAATAGGGAGACATAGTTTCTCGGGATCGAAAGAAGACTCCCATTTACCAAGCCCACTTGATATCTAACAAATGAATAATCCGAAAATCAAACTATTTCTAAGCAAAGTACTGAAAATGAAAATAGACTAAAAGATCAACTAGAATTCTCGAAACCAAAA
Organism: Sclerodactyla briareus; assembly: GCA_026419785.1. NCBI lineage: Eukaryota > Metazoa > Echinodermata > Holothuroidea > Dendrochirotida > Sclerodactylidae > Sclerodactyla > Sclerodactyla briareus. The sequence goes on from JAODTK010000899.1 coordinate 40,952, forward strand.
AAAGAGGCAAACATTGCATTGAACTAGATACGGTATTTGCATGGCCCGGCAACCCCAAGGTCATTTTTAAAATCAGAGAGTAACATAATACTTGACTTGAATAACGGAAACTATACCTGACCTGTTGGAGTGAATTTAGCCCGTACTTATAATGGGAATAACCAACAACTTTTGAAGAAAATGGCAACAAAGCCAGGAATTACTCAGCTCATTTGTGCTCCCATTTATACCCAATCACCCATCAATTTCTGCTAATGGGTTAGCATAAAGCTCACAAATAAGTATAGTACATGTCAGTGGTTAACATCTGACAGATAAGTTCTTTCCTGCTTCTCGAGCAAAAAATCTTTGGAAATTTCACATGCTTTTATGTTGTGGTAATAGATGTCTTGCATAATAGTACGAAACTGAAACAAGCTTTGGAGGTTATGCGAAAAATTTTCTAGCAAGAAATATGAGTGCCACCATCAAATTTGGCATAATATAATTATCCCCCTGTGGGATAACATACTGTAGTGCATGGAACTCTTGCTTACAGCTGAAAGCCAGGTTGATTCCTTCTGTTAGGACCTTAGCCTGGATTCAAAATTGGGCTTGTCCCACTCGCGCAGGAGTGTTCCATGGAAACTACTGCTTTCGTAAATCCTATAAATCTGCTTTCGCAAATCCTAATCTGCATTATGAAACCGTCAGTAGGGGGTCGAAGGTCACCACCAAAGTGAGGCCACAATACATGCGTGGAATAAGAGTCTCTGAGCAGTATAGGCCTGGCCATGTCCCACTGAAAAGTAAGGGAATAGGCCTGGGCTGGTCTTTGTCTGGGGGAAGCATCTGGAATGATTGAATTCCAGGCATAGTCCAAGACGTTTTTTATCCATAAGTAGTAATGGCTATACATGCATGAGCGGTGTGCTATTGAAGAGTGGAACGTACTAGGAGAATTTTGCTTTTGCCTAGATAACTGAAAATGACTGCTCAGGTCTGGTTGCAGGGCTGTCACCAGACCATTTTTAGAACTGGGTAATTTGTGACAGTGACAGGCGTCTTGGGAGAGGGGTATAAGGGGAGGGGAAATCCCCTAAAGAATTTTTCAAATCCTGATGGTGCCTACCTGTACATGCCAAATAGTGACATTTAGAAAAGACTTTGATCCTTTAAATTCCCCTGAGATACCTTTGTTTTTTCTTTTGGATCACTTGAGTTTTCCTGGGATCTTTTTAATTCAGTTTGGGTCAGAAATTGTGCTGGGCGGAAAGGCTGAAATTGACCAGAGTACCAGGTGGTAACTTCACCGCCTGGTGTGGAGACAACCCCGTCTAGTTGGGTATGAGAATGAACATTGGATAGTGAATGCCCTTGCCTGGATACTAAGGGTCCCCGTTCAGATTTGTAGTGCTCACGCAGTACATCCAGACAATGGGTGATCTCAGTTGTTTAGGTAGTGAGCTCTCTGTGAGTACATAATCTACTTGATCACTAGTATGAGTACACAATTTCACACTGACGTTCAACAGAACATTGCAGAATATCTTACCAGTCTGACAGTTTCTGATATGTAGGGTAGGTGATAATCTATTAATACAAAAAGACCTCTCTCCATTTCAATTTTGCCTTTGCCAGTATTCACAAACTGCAAGTGAAGGTTGAGACGGTTGACGTTACCCCCCTCCTCTGTACTACTGTCTGAAGCCACCAAGATTTTCTTAGTTTCTATGGAGCCAGCCACCTATTCCAGAATTATGTAGTTTGCTAGTTCATCTTCATCAACATGGATAAACATTCCCTCCAGGGCATTTAAAGGTGATATTTGATGGAGGACAGTTGGTGTTATTATGTTGATGCGGCAGCCAGCTCAGGAACGTATTGCCCTCCCAATGGTACGGACCGTACGCTTCTAGGTGGAGGATTAATATCGAGGGTGATCTGGCGCCACTGCCTAAACTAGTGTTCTAGCGGATTTGCAATGTGAATGACTCAATGCACATTATGGGTACAGTATCAAACCAAGGTGTGCTTTGCTTCGAACTGTGCGAATAGGCAAAAATGAATTTGCAGAAATGAGTAACAGGAAGAAGTTAGGAGAAATGTGATAGTAGCAACAGGATGGAGCAAGAGGAGCCTCAAATCTGGCAGCACTTACATTAATCTGTGTTTCAATGTCCTGTATGGTCTCTTGAAGGGTCTTTCTTTGTGGCTGGCTGGGTACGGGAGGCACAGCACGCTGCCCCCTGCAAATTGGCTGTCAGCGCTGTTGCAGGGTCATTCATTTTGGGGGAACATACCGATACAGTTCCTGTCAGGAGCGAGAAATTGAATCGTGAATCATAGAACCCGAGGAGAGGGTTTATTGCAAGGAGTTGGGGGGAGCAAGTGCAGTTAATGTTACACAGGGTTGCCAGTTTGGGTGTGCTAAAATTTTGGAACTTGCCTAAAGACTGCAACATGCAGACTTGCAGAGGTGTTCCCTAGCATATTATGGGGACAAGAGTAGCATGCGAATAGCCCTGGACATTCAGCCCGTAGGCCTCAAAATCAGACAATTCGTATCAGCTCCCTTTATGCTGTTTCCATGAGAGTCCTTCAGCTAACTCTCACTAGGCCTACTTGGGCTATACTATACTGCAGTAACTTCTTTGTAAAAAAAAGTCACCAACAACTTTGAAAGACATTCATTCCACCATAACTTTACCATGCACAGGCCCACTGACAACATTTATGCCATAAAAAATGAAGATGTTGCTTTCAACATGCTCTATACACTATTTTGCACTAATGGAAACTAGAGCACCAATGGTGACTGCTGACTCCCAGGCCCGGAGATTATCGCTGACCAGGTTTTGGTCTGAGGCCTGTATACAACGTTTTGATGCGTGCCCCTCAATAATTTTGACGCACTCACCTCCAGGGCAAGAAGTTAAAAGAAGAAGAAGAGGGTTTCGTACTGCAAATCCAGTGCACACTAGGGAATTTGCCTCACCTATACTATAGGGAGGCAGAGTTGAACTTGTACTGTAACCAAGTCACAAAAAATGTGCATTAATAATACAGTATATCCATCCATACAAATAAAATGATACAGTATAGGCTTCTGAAGGACAGTCTAGCCACATTGAAGGTGACAAAATCTGTTACAACATGCCTCCAAAATCTCCCTTCGATTACACAAGCTTCGATAACCTTCCAAAACATCATTCAAGAACATTCCAATTCACTACATGTAAAATTTCATTAGTATAATTTGATACCCAAGCTCAATTTTGACCATAATCATGGGGAAAAACACCACCTGTTTTTTTCCCAGCCTGTCTTGTTTTGGAACATAGTTTCATGAACAGAAATGTTGCCAATCAGGGGGCATTTTGGCGATCATATTATTCATATTGGGCACATGGCCACATGCAAGACATTACTATAGAAAATCTGCATGATCTTGAGGGGGATACTGGCCCACGTCCCGGTGGAACCAAGTGGTCAGGATTAGTTTGTGCCTGCGGAAAATACATAATTAGTCATGATTGGCTGGAAATGAACTCTGACTGCCACTTGGAACTTTCCGCTATCGTTGATGTTCACGATAGTTTTCAGGTAATTGTTCCATTCTCTGATCGTTCTCGTGAAGAAGGAAAACTTTTAGCAGTCCTTATTTGCTACTAATGTTGTACGAGCTCTGGTGTTGGTATGGGGAGCCGTAGAGTCTATAACAGTTGACTGCGGTAATAATGGGAAGCGAAAGGTGACCATTGACTGCCTTTTAAAAATTTGATATTTATATCTTAGAGTGGCAACAGGTAACACAAACAACAACTTGTGATCAAGTGAATGCAGTTATGGAGATTCTGATGAGTCTGGTTAGATATTTGGTATTCTCAACCTGCACCAACCAATCTGCGGAATTGATTGAATTCTAAAAAAACCTTTTCTACAACAATATTGGTCTTTCGGGTATATTAATCGAGATGCAAGCTTGTCAGGAAGTGAAGTTGAAACAGAAAGTTGGCTGCTTAGCGCTAGCCTAAAAAACAGCCTAGGCCTCGAGATGTGAATGCAGGCTCAGTCACAGATACTAAAGCCTGAGAGCGCAGGCTAGGACAGTCTAGTCGCAGACTCGCGACTGTGTACTCTGGTATGTTGCATTTTAGGACTAGAAACGGAACCATACTCAGTCGTGAAGTCAGCACCAGGACAGTCCTACGGAAACAATGATCAATCATCCAGCTAGTGACCAAGTCAAGTCACATTCACTCAAAATATGGTGCAAGTTATTTCAAGCAAGTCACTGTACAAAGTCAACAGCAGCATGTCACTCAATTCTCGTCAAGTTGCCAGCACTTTTCGAACTCAGGCTCAAGTTGCGACTTCTTAATGTTACAACATGTAGGGAGGCCAAGTAGAACTACAGTGAGGCCAACGACATTAAGGCCTAACGTTAGGTCCTAACGTGTAATTGACTATTGTGTACGTGACTACAGGCACAGTACACTGCACATGTACCCGAGGTAGTTGTTCTCGCTCAATGAGGCAGTAGAAAATTCTGTGAGAGAGTTCGAAGCTGTAATAAAAATATCATGTCAGCCAATAAAAATATGTGTTTTTACCTTACATAATGTCAAAAAATCGTGATTTTATCGGCCAGAGAATCAAGCGCAACCATCGCCCGACGATCTCGGAGCTCTGCTAGCCAGCTTCCAGCCTTCCGGGATGAGTGCGTTATGTTATTGTTGTGTGTCCACTGCTTCCCATCTTCACTGTGTCATACACGTACTGAATAATGAGTAGCTTTCACCCCATAGAGCACAAATGATTTTCTAGCTATCACAATATGAAGGGGTTGTTCTTTTTCATAGAAATACGATATAAGCACAGAGAACCAGAATTGGAATTCCTACGAAGTCATAGAAATGCTGAATGCGTGGAAGCACCAGTACGCATATGGCGCACGGATTGGGGAATTCAGAGTGATACCGTACCACCGTACCGATCTCTAGCTCTATAATAACAAGAGCACCAATGGTGCTGTAGCTCAGACTGCACAAATGACCCAAGGCAATTTAAAATTATGTGTTACATGTTCGAGGCCATGAGGCCAGTTTCACATAGCGTATTGTGCCCCTGTAACAACCTTTGAAGTTGATCTTCATATGGCTAAGGTGTCTTAAAGCAGTCAAACATTGCTACTCAGTTGGTCAACATCCATCGAGAATGACCAATTGACAGAGAACGCTTGTGCAATCAGTGTTTTTTACTATTAGAATAAAGCAATTGACTAAGCTGACTGTACATGTTGGGTTGAAGATGTAGTTTTTAACAACTCTGAGAGAAAACTCCTCACCCATTAGAATGCCAATCGTAAACTTTGTTAGATTGGTCCACCTAATTAGCATATTTTATGCTGAAATCTAGTCAGTTCATGAACCCCCATCTTGATTATATGCCAAACCAATCAGTATAGCTTGTATAGTCCTGGCGTATTCGTGCTAACGAGCGTAAACAATAAAATCTATGGAATAGGGCCCCAAATTACTCATTATTCATGGTGTTTGGTGCCTAAACTCTGATTAGATCACCTACACCCATAACCAGTGCTGCAGCTAAAATTTTGTTGCAATAATGTAATCAATCAGCTATAGCTGAAACCATACAAAAGCATGCCCATTTATCCTTGTGGCTGTTTTCCTGGTTCTGCTGTTGCGCAATGTGCAGTGGACATGTAAGTATCTCTCTGGGAATGGTTTCACAATAAGTATTGGCAGTCGGCTGTAAACAGTCACATGTAGCACGAATCTTCTGCTTATTCAGGTTTCTGAGAAAGGAGTCGATCCTGGGATTCACTGATTGTCTGTTGGATGGGAGCGTAACATGGTGGTCTTAGGAACAAGTTTGGATTACACTCCTGCCTTGATATCATCTGACCACTTCTTCAAGGGAGAAGTAGGTGAGTTCCCGCTGGTGCTCATCCAAGATAAAAATGGCCAGGATTCCTAGATGAGGCTTGAATGGCTTCCTGAATGTTGTTGAAAAGTAATCAGCAAGTAAGATCAGAAGAAGCCTACTGTCAGAGAAATTGTATAATGGGTGAGTTGTGTTACACCTGTTTGCTACTTAGTCTTTTTTGTGAAGGGTACCGAGATAATACTGATATCGAGGACAAATCAGCTAGTTTTGTGTCTGCAGGTTTAGCTTCAAATTTACAATTGTAATTTCCGTGTTCAAGCTATTACTCCCTCCTCATAAGTAACCATTCCACGTGGCTGTTGTGTGCAATAGCCTATATTGTAGAGGTTGGACGGTATAGTGGTGAAGGCTGCACAATGGCAATTGGTGCAGCCAGTTATGCAAGAGGTGACCGGAGCCCGGAGGCCACGAAGGCCATGGTCATTGGCTTTTGAGCATGGCCCCTGAGCCCCCAAAATTAACTTCTTTTCAAGGCCAGCTCTGAGTGGGTAAACTCTAGTTAGTGTTGCAATTAATACTTATCTACTGCATTTTTCTACAAAGCATGGGGTCTGTGGCTACTGTGCACAGATTGTATTATAGTGAAGGCTACTGCACACTTGCCTATCCCAGTCTCAGGTGGGGAGAGGGCGATTGTTGTCAGAGTATTTGTTTTATTGTACTCGATCCAACATTTTCAGAGGGGAGGGTCGTGTCATATTTATACAAGCATTAACACACAATACTGATCATTATCACAATTGCGCTTACTGCATTTTGTCTTGGGGGTAGGGAGTGGGTTGGCAAGATATTTCGGGGGAAGGGTCAACTCATAGTCTCATATCCATATTGAGCATTGTTCTATATAAATCATAAAGGCCTAGTATCCTTACACACACTGCTAGGGGAGCAGTGGGGATTGTTGGCAGTTGCTGAATTGCAATTGCCCTGTATATTTTTCAAACACACTCATTCTATTTTCCTAAGAGGGAGGGAGGGATGGTAGACCCAGGGTGGAGAGGAGGAATTTCTGTCAGGGTATTTTTTTCCTAATGCACTCAATTCGATAATTTTAGAGAGGAGGTCGTCTCATATGCATATTACACACTTCACACGATAATACACCTTCTATATACTGTAGGCCTATGAGCATCATATTAGGTGCACGTATTAATAAGGGTCAACTCATAGTCTCATTCCATATTGGCACGTTCGAGGTAAATCAAAAGGTATAGCATGCTCTCCCACACGCTCCCCACGGGCGGGCCACCTTATATCCACGGGGAGAGTGAGGGCGTGCGCATTCCAAATATCTATGGAAAAGGGTCCTATTTCTGATCGCATCTACGGTCCTAGAAATCGTAAAAAAGGGGTCATTTTTCAAAATCCCCCTAGATTTCCGAAAAAAGGTTTTTTTTCGCGTGCCTATAGCCGTCGATTTTGTGTTGCTCAAAATGCAGTGAAATGCACGTACCTGCGTGTGAACAGCGCGGGGTAATGTATTCAGAGTAGTTCCGACCGGAGTTCGGGTAACACTGACTATCAAGTTTAGGTGATTACTCAGCTAACACGTACACTATGCGCGACGTCAATGTGCATGTCGACATTGTTGTGTTGATGTCGGTGTTCCGCTAGCTAGTTATGTGTTGCTACTTTCATCACTCGGAGCTGCAGGAGAGATTGGTTCAAAAACTCTGTCCATGGGTTCAGGGCCCGGTTCAAGGGGAAACTGTTGTTTGCTCGGCGGGTGTCTCTGCTGATTTCTTTAAGAATTTCAGATAGGGCGATGAACCAACAGCAAGAAATATGATTTTGGGGGACACAACAGGAGAATATATACCCTGGAAATGTATACTGTCTTGTCAAAGGTATCATCTAGCTTCGCAAGAAAAGGGGGTCGGTTTGACAAAATCCCCTGGATCCGTAGATTAAAAAGGGTAGATTTTGGTAACAGTGTCACGTGATTGTACCCCCCAGATTTGTGAAAAAAGAGGTTAATTATTAGGATATCCCCTATAGTTTTCCGTGAAAAGGGTACTTTTTTGGGCAGCCTTCCCCTGGATTTGCATCATAGGTCAAAATTGGAACGAGCATGGCCTCCCATGTTGCAACAGAGGTGGCCCACCCGGGCACTTGCTAGGGGAGCAGTGGGGATTGTTGGCAGTTGCTGAATTGCAATTGCCCTGTATATTTTTCAAACACACTCATTCTATTTTCTTAATTTATATACTGTAGGGCAAGTGCACTTATTCCATTTCTGATTTTCGTTAAGGGGTACATCATTGTGCTTCTATCTTGCTATCATCAGGGCCAAGAATTTTTCACAATGGGCGCAAAACATGGCTGCAGTCTATCTGATATTGTAGACTTCCGAATTGAGTGTTTTGCTCTTCATCGAGTTTATCATTTGATCGATTGTATAGCGATTGTAGTCGAGGCATGATCTCTCGATCGGACTCATTACATAACTCATTGATTCAAGCCAGTTTGCTTTCATCACGAGTGAATAATGTATGATTAGTGTTAGTGGGATTACGTCGAACAAATAAAGTTTCTAGACAATGAGTTGGGGCCAGGGTGTAATATGATGAGATCGTCGATACATTATTGACTCATACCCAGCTTCCCCATGTTTTGTGACACACCCGTTTCTATCGACACCGTATCCCCAAATAGACCAGTGGAAATAGGACTGCAGAGCATATTCTTTGTTTAGGGTCATCTGGATTCAAACCTGCAACCAGAACGAAAACTCTCGGGACGCATAGCCTACATGGTCAATGGCTTGATACCATGACCCCCGCTTCTAATGGGAATAAACATGTCTCGAATTCTCGATTAGAATTTAGGAGACTTGAAAACCAATAAATGAAACCATTCTCGGATACAATTCGCAATATCCTCCATGGCAACAAAGACTTCTGTTATAGCTTCCAATTTGGCAGATGCATAAGGCGGGACAACTCATTTATCCTTCCAGAGCTCGAATGTGACGTCCCTTCTCCATACGAAAGATGCCTCGGGGAGCCCAGTGCTAATTGTTTCGAGCTCGAGCTTTTTTGGCTGGATGAATTTTTTCATCAAGTGGACTTTATTATTGTACTGGTAAAATTTTCAAATAGTTTCAGTCAGTGTTAGTGGGCTACCTTCTTCCCCCTTGACTGTGCTGGCGGAAGAATAGCGGAGTGGTGTCAGTGACGCTGTAAGCAACAAACATTCCGGGTACAATTCTTGTAGTCACCGGACGTTTTTTCTTCTTCAGGGGGCTGTACTTGCAGTTGCGATGGACGAGATCTTGTCTTCACTTCATGGTTCCGCCGGACTTCCAGAGATATCTGACTTCGAGAATAATTGCAATACTCTCGTCGGTCGGTGTTAGCAGTCACACTGAACTTGAACTCCGCCCCTCTGAGAAAGTGGTCGGGTCCTTTCGGGGGGGGGGGGGGGACGTAAAAATTGCGGTCCCATGAGTCAGGTTGGGATTGGTTACAAACCTGCCTCGATATCATCTGCGCACTACCGATAGGACGAAAAGGTGAGTCATCATCGGTGCGATCCCGACCATTAGAGTCAGTTTCCTAGATGTGCCCCACTTGACTTCCGAACCCGTAGAATTCAAGTCAAATAAAACTGAATAATTAAAAAGAAGGGCGAAGGGCCTGCGTCTGGGAAGTGGCACGGCTGTCAATTAACTTCCGTGTTTCTTGGTCGGACAGTCGGATGATCATTTTAACATAAATGGTATCTGGTTTGGCTATGGCTCTCCCGAAGTAACAACCTGGACCGAGGAAGTAGATTTGGTGGATGCCCAACATTTGAATTTCCCACCTTTTATGGTTATAGGTGGTTGTCCCGTCCGGAAGGTTACAGTTTTATTATTTACCGGTTTTTGTTCCTCTCCTTTGGTACCCAGGCTCGGTTAACCAAATTTCTGACCGGTGCATGCGACTGGAGAGATCGATTTTACATTTCATTTGGGGGAAGCGCAGACCAGATTTAGTTAAACGATCGATCTTGTATAAGGTTTCTTTAGCTGAGGGTGGACTCAGAGTTGGGTTCAGATAGCTTCCAACCTTTTTGTTTCACTTTTTAATGGATTTTCTGGTTTTCAAGAACCAAGAGCTGCTTCATGCTCACTTCCTCATATTTGTGGGTGGTTTTATCTTACCTTATCTTTCTGATTAGCGTCCGAAGTCTCATCTATAGGCACGGTGAGTGATTCTTTCCTAAGAATTCATAAAGAGGGCGGACCACAGAGCTCGTTCCTGGTTACCTCTTCAGTCTTGCTTCCTCTTCTTCTGCGTCAAAGCTGCTTCTGTTGCCTCTTAGGGTGGCTGAGTGGTCCGTCCAAAGACTGTTTGGGCATTCGGTCAATTTAAACTCCTTGCACCGCCGTCTCGAAGACTTACATGAGAGTTGCGCATGGAGTCGTGATATTATTCATCTCCGTCTCTTCGTGTGGGGGCTGGGAATTCGAAATGGTGCTCTTTGGGGAACTACGGGGACAGTGAGACCTCACGCCATCCCTTTCATAGAATGTCCCCCATGTAGAACTGTTGTTGGTATGAGTCATTCCTATTTCGTGCATAAACTATATCTCCACATAGATTGGTAGGATGTGATGTCACTCCTCCAGTCATCATCCCGAAATATGTCTGGAGTGGCGGTGTACGCCTTCTTTTGTGAGAAGGTTTGTCATGCAATTACCATAATTCCCCATGCTCATCAAAGGAATATGCAGCTCCGTATGGAAGCGAACCACTGATGTGTTTTTCGGCGGGCGTTTGTGCGAAGAGCTCGTTCTCTCCTATAGGGACGAGTCGCACGGATGAAATGAGCCTCTTGGTTACCTTGTGGGATCATGTTGGCCGTTACCGCTCCATAGTTTTGGTCTCTCAGTGAGGAATGTATTGTAATATCGGTTCGGCTTTTAGGAAAAGACAACATAATATACATATCGAATGTTGGCACAGTTCCACACCGGTAACCGGGTCCTATTCGGTCGGTCAACCAAGACGTTAAATGTTGCCCTAAGTCAGCTAGAACGCTCACCACAAGGGGTTTGGAGCAGGGACAACGGAGGGGTAGGCCAATTTGCACGTTGCCGCGTCTGCGTGTGATTGTCCCCACCCCTCCACATTAGATCCGCCGAAAGGCATTGCTCTCACTCATGTGTACCTGGTGAGGGATTCGCAGCTGACAATAGTGCAGTATCCAGATCTTATCCTTGTTGGGCCATAAAACAAAATACATACATCCATACACTGCGTGGCGCAGGATTCATCCGACTTTGTCAAGGAAGTAATGAATTAAACAAACAAGGACAACGTGCAATTAAAGAACAAAAAGACAAAATAAGTGAGTACCAATGGTGCGAAGCTGACACTAACAAATGCATTTTTTTTCAAGTGAATTTCTTCTGTTTTGCAAAACACTGTGATCAAATGGTTTACAATCGGACAACCCATTTACAGCTACAAGTCTAATACAAAGTAGTGTATTCGAGTCACTCATTCTTTGGGAACACATGCATGTTGCCCCATTGAAAACATTTCTTCATGATAATTGTGTTGTGTTTAAATGATGATAATTGCAAAGGTATTGTTTTGATACTACCGAAGGGCCGGCGTCTGCGCGGAAATCTCTCCAACATGCTCCCCGCGATCTGCAACATAACTATTGGAGGGTATTTGCTCAACCTCAGTGAACAACACGCTTGATTGAACCACTCACGAATCCTGCAAAATTACACAATCGCCAAACTGTTCTCATATCTGGAATTATGCACAGAAAAAATATTGAAATTGACACATGACGTGAATTTTTGCTTATCTGCTCCATGAGCATCGTAATGTGTATACTATATCATTCTTTGATTTCGCAGTATTTTTTACAATGCTACCGACGACTTTCCATACAACCTGTCCATAAGGGACAGTTTCCAGAACTGTACTCGAGCATGTCAGTTTAACTTGGGAAATAGAAATTGTGATACGTGCATTCGAGTTCCTTATATTCCACATCACCGTATAGGACAGTTACCAGACCTGTACTCAAAGCACGTATTAACATTGAATAGAAATTGTGATACAGTGCATTCCCGAGTTCCTTAGATTCTACAACATCACTGCATAGGAAGTTTACCAGAACTGTACGCAAGCACGTAAGTATTTACCATTGAATAGAAATTGTGATACCTGCATTCCAGTTCCTTATATTCTCATCACAGTATTTAGTATCGCCCATGTATCCGCTACAACCACAATGTGCTAATCAGGACTCGTCCCAAAGCGAGTAAACGATGCTGTACTCACACTCAGGGCACATATCATCATGCGCTGCTGCATTTACATCAAACTCAGGGCATCTGCACTCAACTGTCCTCCTCTACATTGCAATGCGTCCTATTGGTATACTGGGTTTGTACTGCTGAAGAATACTGTAAATCCTATGTATTTACAGTAAGACCGACACGTTTGTACACTGAGTACATTTGGTTGTGCATTACGCTGTTTCACTTTTTGTGGTCAGTTTTTCCGTGGTTGAATAATCAAATACTAATGGCCACAACAAACCGGCGAACCGCCTCTGAACGGTTGAATTGAAGGAGGTTGAGAAACCTCAGACACGAAGCGCACATCTACATTCCTTGATTAGGAAACCTCTGGACCCTGAATCAGACGGCGAGTGGGTACCCATGTTACTTAGTATACAGCATCCGAATAATACATAGCCTATATGTGGGTTGTAGCATTTAAGCAGAAAGTAGGATATTGAACCTCTTAACCATAGACATTGGATAACAAAAGTGAGATAGCACGCATTCATTTCTCGCCCTTCCCTCTCTAGAACGACATTCTGCTGAGTTTTTGGCTGCAGTCAAAATCCGGCTGTCTAGTTGTTGACTATTGCGTGACTATCGGAGAGCATTCCTTTGTGAACGATCCTGTTCAATTCTCTTATCTTAGAGCCATTATTTCCCGGACGAGTACCCTCGAATATCCATTCGCTCGGTGACAAATTCTAGAAAAGAAAATGAAATTTTTTGTTATTCTTCCATATTCAATTAAGACTGTGCGTATGTAGGAATGTTATCGTCAGTGGGGTCGTTGCGCTCCCAACCCCGCCCCCCCATTTTTTTTTGTCAAGATGTCTAAAATTTTAGTCCACAATTTACTTAAAAAGGTATTCTCGAAATCGAAAAGTAGAATATAAACTCATTGTTTTTTTTTTAATATCGTTGCGATTTCCCCCCCCCCCACACACCCCACCTCAACGATCTCGAGATTCCATTTTGCCTTCGAATATGTATGGTCCTAAGCTCGCGCTTGAGATTTGATCCCGGTAACTACCGCCACCACCAGACAACCCAATGAGGTCATCACAGCCCACGACAGACTTTCAACCGGCCAAGAAATGCGAGCTATTGATGCATCCAAATTTTGTTAGTTTTTGCATTGTTTTTCATCTTCATTACATACACGACCCTTCGCTATGAACTTGCTTGATGAGCGTCCAGCTCATTTTTTTCTGAATGCCAAGTTTTTCATAGGGACTCGGTGGGACCTTGGGGACCGGACCGACTCGACTTGACTCGGACTCGGTCTTTGGACTCGGACCGAATGTTGAGGACTCAGTCTGGACTCGAACTCCGATGGCTGGACTCGAACTCCAACACTGCATTTTAAGACCTCTGCACAGAGGTTTTGCAGAGTAGAACAGTTCGTCGTCGGCGAGATATAACCCAAATAAATTGTACGAACACTGGACTCAAAGTTGCAAACCTGAGTTGGCAAAATTACCAGCGGGAGAATCGTAGAGGCTGTATCAGTGTCGCTTTTCATGCAACGGGTCCCGGGGTTCGAATTCCAGCCGATCAGCACCGGCGTTTTTTTCCATGAGTGTCTGACTTGGCAGTTTCGACTGGCGTGTGCCGTCCTGTGTTTGAGCAGTGGGCTTTGGTAATTTCGGGGGGTTGTATCGGGGGCACTTGCAATAGGCTCGTCGGGGTCGGGCTGTGAGCAGTCGCGTTGAATATCTTCCGCTCCTCCATGTTCTGATAAGGGTCAGGTCCTGGAGTTCACTTATCGTCCTTGGATGGGGACGTAAAATTGCGGTCCCGGGAGCAGGGATTGGTGTCACTCCTGCCTCGATAATCATCTGGCACTAGTCGCGAAGAGAGGCGAGTTGTCGCCGGTGTCTCATCACGACAAATCGGATAGGTTTCCACGATGAGTCAAATGGCTTCCTGAACCCGTAGCAATCAATCAAACCATTGTACGGATGGGGCATCATGCGCATCACCGAAATGGACCCCATGTCTATCTCCTCCCTATTAAGCAACTTAGTCCTTTTCCATGGCCCTTTTTTATGGCCTTTTATGGCGCCTTCTGCATTTTATAACCGAGTTCAATTCCTTCTAAAATATCAATCGTCTCGCAAAATTATGATTTTCACATGATTCCGCTCATGCACCACATCCGCATATATGGCATTCATATCCTTAACGTACCTAGGTTTTGTTCGAACTTTATTGGATGTAGTAAAGCTCAGTTCTTCAACTGGAATGAATTTGGCACTCAGTAGATGCTAATTAGGATGGGCCGATTTGCATAGAATATAGGCAATATCCTCGATTTGCTGGTTTGCAAACATTGGCAGGCGACCATGTATCCAACGTAACATGGCAAACTGTTTGTCCCATAAACATTCCATGGTCACCATAGCTATTTGCGTAATATGCGCTGAATTCACAACAACGATTTTGTTATGAATTGTTACGTATACATTCTGTCCTTAATAATTGGTCATTTCAAGGTCAACAGGGGTCAATAAAGGTAAAAAATATCGACATTCCTGACGTTTTATCCCTGCCTCTACCATAATTCAGATTGCGCTTTTCAGGAACTATAAATTTGTTCGAATTAGATGGTGATGTCTGCATTATTATACAATATCACGTTACCCTATTCCTACTCCATTTTTATTTAGTTCACTGGAAACTAAATTTTCCAATTACAGGCAATACATTTTATAACAATCATCATGTCTTTCCGTCCGCTCATTACATTATCATA
This sequence comes from Sclerodactyla briareus, assembly GCA_026419785.1. Taxonomy (NCBI): domain Eukaryota; kingdom Metazoa; phylum Echinodermata; class Holothuroidea; order Dendrochirotida; family Sclerodactylidae; genus Sclerodactyla; species Sclerodactyla briareus. Next base: position 55,960 of record JAODTK010000899.1, read on the forward strand.
ACTACACAGTATATAGATTAGAACTTGGTATATGTTGGATTAATGCGCTCCAGTAGTCTTTGAACATTTTTAGGCTATTGCGTACATTACGGCGAAATTCTCACCATCCAAGAATCGATTACACGAACTTAATGACGTTTTCTTAGAGCTCTTCTGATTCGTAAATATTACAATAATTCCCCATTGCTGAAATACGCCTGGAACAATCAAACTGCACTATTCACCCTAAGAATATTTGTACTTTCCTTATGAACATGTTAATCAAAACCCCCCCCCAACCCCCTCCCTTCTATCTCACTCTCACTCAGAATTTCCATACGAAGCTTTTTTGTTCGGCCCTCTGTGGGGACCAGCCATTTATGGTCGACTTCTCGTTGTGGCTCCCCGAAAGCAGCAGGGCGAGTGAACGGACTGCTTTCCTTTGGTCTTGGCGCAGGGCGGCTTTTTAGCAGCTTTCGGGGATTGAGAGGGGAAATAAGATGTGGAGTGTTATTAACTCTTATAGTGTTGAAGTTGGCCGAGGTTCACAAGGAGGAATCCGCAATTAGCGTGAATTCGGATCTCAGCCCAGTGGAGAAAAGAAAACATCGTTCCTTCTAGTTCAGAAGTAGATGCTGGAATGCACTGATAGAATGCACTGTGGTGTGTGTGGGCGAGATGAGCAGTTATTACCTGACACTACAGTCGGTTATCCCGTTACTCTGTATACTAACGTATGCAATACGCCAAGCTAGTCTCCGATTAGGGGGCTGGCCACTACCATGGAGTAGACAGGCATGTGGTCGATAAGACCACCTTGTCAAAACCAAACAATCCGCCATCACCTACAGAAGAGAACAGTGCTACAGCAGGCGGTTCACTTTTGTAATTTGTACTGAGGGAAGGTTACTTGAGTATGTTCAGTTTGCTTGAAATAGCCCTACTACTGAGTTAGAGCGGAAATCAGTATAAGGTATCAACGATTGATGAAGTAGCACACAAGATCATGAAAACATCCATATCACTGTATCGGCCAGACAGGAGGATCTGTCTAAATACAATGAAGGGTCTGATCTTCCTACTCCCAATATATTTTGCTAGTAGGATAGTACTGTCTCATGGAGCATGGGAAGATATATTATTTCTTTTAATATGCTTACTTGTACTAGTGGGAGGGGCTGCGGCTGTTCGTTTTGGTTCACCTCCTGCAAGGCCGTCATTTCCACACAGCTGTTGAGTGAAGGGTGGCTGCTGGAATAGGTTGAAATATCATCCGTAATTAGTACGTAATTCTAAGATAGCACCTACAAGAATGATTATGTTATACTTTTCATTAATGAATGATATAAGGGATGTTTATATTTATGAATTAAATATAATCACTTTTTCTCAATCTCGCCAAGACATTGAAAGTCTGTATGCATTCACGTACAGGGGGTTGCTTACACCATTGCATCTTATCCGCTATAGCGAAAAGGTTTCGTCTTGTTCTGTCTCACGACTGTGAGTATCTCTAGAAGAACAAAACAAAAACAAAAAATTTGCGACAGCATTTGCCAGAAAATCAGGAAATAAACTGAGCCTACATAACAATGGCGGGAAGGAAACAATGACGAGCGTTCAATATACGCAGCATACTATACATGATGAATCCCCAGTTTAGTGCCAATACCATCCCAACTGTCGATCAATTAGGTCGGTAGTCTAACAGAAACATGATTATTCTCGTTGTCTCACCAAGGTGTCAGTTTGAGGTATTTCGGCTAGTTTAGAAGAAAACCATTGTTCGAACCTAGACAGGAAAAGCTTCAACTAACAATAATAATGTTGTATACGTGCTGTACATACGTACCGATCAGGAACGCCTTCAAATGGGACACAACAAATGCCGAAGTAACCGTACATTGGTGAAACAATGAAGAGTAATTTTCGACAAAACGTTGTCCAAGGGATCATCATTAACACCACTTTTGATGGCAGATTAGTTGACCCGTTTCATACCTAGCATTAGACCTCTCCTGCTTCTCTGAAAATACTGTGTGTGAGATTTCGTTAATTACAGGCTCTATTGAAACAAGCGATGCCCCCAGAGTCTCGCCTGATTGCGCGATCCGGTTTTCCTTCTGAGTCACCATGCAAACATTCACAAAGGCATCAACGCAGCCATGTGTGCTTCAACATTCAGTTGGTATTAGCATTACAGAAACACCTACAAACAGTGACCAATGCAAATCCGTAAGGGAACTGATTATCGACAATTGTCCAATAAGGAGAATAAGTTCTGTGAGAATGTGACTAAAATTGCCTAAATTTGGCAAATTAAACCACAATATTTCAAATTCCATTGACCCATTTTAACTTCACATATCTCAGGACCAATAGTGAACCACACTTAATTCATTTCATGGGAATTCAACAAAACTGAACATTGGCATAAAATTGAGAACAATTTATGCACACTGCACAATCTTCCAATGAATCAAGTTGATGTAACATTTGGGGGACCCAAGGTAGACCCTCCCCATCAAGCTTTATGAAAATCAAACCAAAGTTTGCATCGAACGGTCTACCGTTCCGGAAAAGAAAAATCAGCTAACAATGAAGTGACACATACACGCAACACGCACGCACACACACACACACACACACACACGCAACACACACCATACACAACGACAAAGTGATCGCTATGTCTCTTAATGAACTTTGTTCCGACGAGACAAACTGTACACTGTACAGGACTCGGTTGGATTGAATGCAGAGCCACTTGCTATAACTTCTACCTCATTTCCGCCGTGAGGATTGTAAACATGTCTGTCAGGACTGCTCAGACTTCACTTCATTCGATTTGAAGGGTCATAAGAAGGGGAAAAAAAACGTGTCATAATATACTAACGTTAAGCATTTTCTTGTTTCCCTGCCCCGTAAAAGTAGCGTGCACCATTCTCTTAACCTCATTCAGAGGTTCGGTCATTCAATATTGCACACCGTAGCCTAGGGGTGACTGTGCGTCAACAACCTGCACGACGCGTGATCGTGGAAAACAATATGAAGAATTCACGTTGTTTGGATATATCCAAATCCTTGTTTCGTTAGGACCTATAGGCCACTTACTTTTCATGGGGGTTGAATTTCGGGATTCCATGCTGAGCATGCCAACGACAAAGCAACATTACAATTCCAAAGAGTGTTTTTTATAAGATGTGGAATTGACAAACCAGATTCGTCGCATGACGCATGATGCAGCAGTTGTCGTGTCGAAGATAGTGGAGGGGAAGAACGAGGAGAGAGGAAATTAGAATAATTATGCGCGGAGCAAAGAAAAAAAAAAAAATGCTTAAAAAAAAACTTACGGGTAAGAATTGAAGGCACGGAACCCTCCTGGAGGGGAACTAGGTCCTTGCCCCCACTCAGTCACGTAGTGAGTAGGATTAATGCAGGATGACTCGTATGGGGGTGCCTGTTTGGTTAAAACTGTAGGTTGCCACTGCGTCTGAGGTGCAAATTGTGGCTTGCGGTTGAGTTGGATGATATTGACCAATTGTACTGGGTTATGTGGGTTGTGTTGATCCAGGCCCGCCTGTATGTGGGTATGAGATAGTGGAGAGTTGGCCGGTGTTTGGTGAGTGTGCAGTGTGCGTTGCGGGGGTGGACTGCAAGTGTGAAAGGATGTGTGTGACTAGGGGCCATGCGTTGAGCAGGTTCGCAGTTTCTTCAAGTGGGTTGACAGTGGGTGTTTACCAAGGGGGGTACAAAAAGGATATCGTTCCAGTTAAGCCTTTCTTGGCCCACCGTCCATGGTCGGTCCTCAGCCCCGTTTCCGTGACCTCCATGTTCTGGGTCATCTATGTTGGTCCAAGTCCCGTTGATGGATTGTGTCCTCAAGAGTTCTTTTTATGTGGATTGACCTGTGCCATAGCTTCTATTTGCTCGGTCGTCGAGCCTTTCTCTCCGCCTGGTCGGTTTTCCATTGCTGCACTTGTAGTGGGTGACGTCCTGGTTCCGGAATCCCTAATGTTGTTTGTGTCATTGGATGTCCTCCTTCCTGAGAGCTCATTCTTGTCATATTTTCCTGCGGTCATTGCCAGTCTGTAGCTTGTGATTGGTGTGGATGTTTTCTCTGCTTCCGTTGTGTTTGCCATTGTCGTGTCGTGCGTTTCTGTACCCCTTTCCGGGAGGCGGGGGTTTGTCATAGTTTCCGCCTATGTTTTATTGTGACCCGGCATTCGCTCGATGGTTCCTCATTGCTGTGGTGGTTTCGTCTGTAGCTCGCTCCGCTGTGACTGCCAATGATGTGTGTCATCGACTGACTCTCTTCTCGAGGTTTGGGGTTTGTCATAGTTCCTCTCTGTTCGTTTTGTCTGGGCGGCATCGCATGTTATTCTTTGTCTGGGTTGATGTGGGGGGGGGGGGGGGGAACCGTGGTTTTCTGTCTTGTTGATGTTGGACGGCTTAAGCCTGTGTCATTGAGTGTTCCTTTTTCGGAGGGTTGAGGTAGGTTTGGTCATAGTTCTCTCCGTTCGTTCGTCAATCATTATCTGTTTTCGTCCGTTGTGGAGGGGTGGCCGGCACTCCGGGGTTTGAGGAATCGCCACGTGGCTGGTGACCTCTTTACTGATGTTAGCCCTTATCATATGGCCTGTCTGTTCGTCATCAGTCTTCCTGCGTGGGTTATCTTGTTGGTAGCTGCGTTCAGCTTCAACTTTTTCACCAGGACCCTTGCATGCTTCCTTTTGAGATCTGCAACGGACTGGGGGCCGATAGCTGTGATTAGAGCGGCAAACGATATTTGGTTCAGTCAAGCTACAACTACAGAAAAGCTAAAAGAGTTTAATTGTTCGGAGGATTTATGTACCCAAACCCACGATTGTTCTTAAAACCTGGTAAAATCGTGCAGGGCTGGCAGTGTGAGGTATTATTACTAGCAACGGACGCGGGATTCGTCTCTTAATATAAACTTCCTTCTTTCAACAGCTCTTTCCAGCAGAGTAATGGTCCCAATATGTGAGTTCCCCTTCAGTTTTTTTTTGGATTTGCCCTAGGATAGTCCTCTGAGAAATAATATATGAAATTAACCCCCAGCAGTCCTACCTTTGGCGTCGATGACATCAAATTACTGGTTCTTCTTCTTCGATGTTCTCTCCCCAGTCGCTTGTGGCGGCAGCATTTCTGTGAAAATTAATGGAACAGAAACAGGACAATTATCGTCAGACTATATATCCTGTACGATGATTTGTTGCCGTTGTCAGCAGACCATTAGATACAAACCAACCTTTTTTGTAGTTGTACAACTAGAATCCTGTATATGCAATATGAAGACTCTGACTAAACGGATTTCCATGAGGGCTGAAAATGAATGTCTCCTATATATTTTCCATACTGGGAAAATACTCGATATTGCAGTCTCATGAAGAATTAGAATTCTCTCCTGAACTAGACAATTTCATTCTCTCGAATGGGAGAATCTCCCCGGACCTGCTTATTTGACCCTCTAAATATTGCTCAAATGCCGTTTTAGACAATTTTTATTATTAGAGGTAACCCTAGTTTGAGAATCGCATTCTTGTGTACTGGTGTAGTGATCACGTTGGTGCGACTGACACTCCAACACCATCTCAGAACCGGTAGTTGTAAGCTTCTAATGGTCTCGAGGTTTCCTATATTTATTCCTTCCGATGTACACTGTTCATTTCTATCAGGTGTCTTATACTATATAATATATAATATATACCTGTATGTTGTTTTACCTTTCCACTACAGCTGTGAAAAGCAATGCACTATACGTGGATTCGTTAGTAATTATGGTACACTCACTCTAATTAGGTTGTACTCATCATAGTGTTTACCCTTTGGGCGTAATATCAAACTACACGAACCTTACAGAAGAGCGAGATTGGTGGTGGTCTGGTGCCTAAATACTGAGTGGCGTACGATACTACATGCTTTAAAAACTCGTACCTTGCAACGCTCTTCTTGGTTGTTGCTTTGGCTTAGTCCATCAGTTCTAGTGTTCTGCTGCCATAAGAAAGAACAAGTTTTTGTCGTCGAGCTATCAATTCTAAAGCTTAACTAACGTAGACTGAGAGGTCATCATGCTCAATACTGAGTGCATGGTCCCAATTTTTTAAACATTGTTAGAGGCCCCTCATCATATGGACCTCCTCATGAACTACTATTCAGTCCCCTCATAGAAAATAATCAAATTACAACCATCCAGAATACTAACAATATTTCACATTCACCAAATAAATGTACATTATGCAGCGTCAATCCAGCAAAGTCGACTTAGCGTTTCCCTTGTTAAATTAGTGGATGACCTCGAGTGGAGAGGCACATACCAGTTATGAACAGCCAATAGTGTAGAGAGGGCAGAGATAACTCATTTACTACTCAAGCTGTGTAACCTTCTCACTAACCTTGTATTGACTTGTGACTGTGTCTCTTGCTTTCCCGTCAAGTTCTCTCCTTGTGAACAAAACCTTCGAGGCAATGCGAGAGTGTCCATTCATTGGACAATGTATTTGTCGGGTACACCAGCCAATGAACAGCGTGGTATCCACACTGCTCCATTGTCACCCCCGAACTCCGAAAAATAAGAAAGCCACAGTTGTACTGAGTAATAAATATTTATATGGGCATTTCATCGAGTCTTCGGAATCCTGGGGGGCATCAGGAACAAGCATGAAATCAATCTACGAATTAAGTACATATTTGTACGCCTTCAAATCACATTCATCCAGGAGCCATTGACAAATGAAACATGGTGTAAGAAATGCGATACTAATTGTTTCAATGGAAAAAAAATACTCATAGTATTATGTTCAACACAGTCGTGCACCTTGTTCCCAGTACCTGTTGAAGTAGAATTTCGGGGCAACTAGTGAGATACACATAACGTGGACTTCTTCCAACAGGCTAGCACAATGTAATCTAGTTCATTCCACGCGTTGCTAAACATTTCACATTTGGAGCGCTTAGTGACGGAACTCACAATGTGGCCCAGCTCTAAAACTACACTACCGCGGGAAGTCTAGATCAAGAAGACATCTTTAGATAACATCACTAATAGGTAAATGTATTGAATTATAAAATTAGCTCACATGTGCCATGACTTTCTTTAACAGGGCAGCTCCATATTTCCGCTTTCTCCTTTTGTCTAGTTGATCCAGCTTTACGTTCACGGAATCACAGATGGCTTCCTCGCGGATGTTTCGTTTACTAGCCCCGCAGGAGGTGAACGATTCCTCACCCTTAGTTCGCATCCAATCACCTGTTGATGATCCACAAAGGAAGGAGAGAATCGATGTCAGGGGAAGTGAAAAGGGGGCAATGGGGGCAATGATTAGAAACATGATATCTGGAGATTACAAGTATCAGTAAAGACTCAAGGTATTTTTGTTACCTACGAATGCTAAGGCAAAACTCTTTTAAAGGGTACTGACGGGCCTAATTACGGTACTACCGTATTCATTCCGCTAACGCCCAGGGCGCTTGCAAAGTTCATGCTGGGCGATCACGAGAGTATAACTTTTATCGATATTCTTTCCCTAATATATGGGTGGGCGGGTTGTTGAGGGGGAGGTAGGGTAGATGATGCAGGTTGAAATAGAAGACATTGTTTGCTTCAAATGTGCGAGATTTTGAATGTTCTGTTTAGTACATGGTGTTCCAATTTGAGAAATAATGAAATTTCGCAGCCCAGTGGGTGTGGGTAATCAACCTGCATGCCCCCCCCCCAAAAAAAAATAGGTGGGCGCTCACGGGAGTGGGCGCGTAGCGGAATGGATACGGTATTTTGGAGAAAAAAATGAAACGAAGGGCAAGAGAAGCGTCTATGGTTTATTTATTGACTAAGATATGAATCTGGGTGATCAGGTGGTCTGTTATGCGGGCAGTATGTGATCGCAGAGAACAGAGTCCAATTTCCACGCGGATTGTACCTCAGACCCGTTTCCCTAAGCCTCTAGCTTAGGCTAAGAGTCCCTAGATGCGTATGAGGAACGGGTCTGATGTGAAAATCAAATATTTCACGAAGCGAACGTTTGTTCAGAAGAGAGGAACACTGCAAGTTTATGCGAAAAGACCATAAAAAAGGGGCAGCAGTCATGCATATTTCGTTGATGGCTTTTTAAGGAAGATTTCCCATAGATCATCGCGGCGATACGCGTCCGTTTATACCATTGGTATATTGCCTATCGCTATTCATTGATTGTTTGTATCATTTATATTTTTTTGCCTCTGTGGAACAATCTCTATGTTGAGTAAACTAAATAGGACATATTCGAACTCTAGCCCCCGCTCAGTCAGTGGACGTAAATTGGCGATTTTTCAATGCGTACGGACCCGCCCATAACGAATTATGGATCCTAGCCAAGCTAGGATTCTATGGATGCTGATGTAATGTGGTGCGCGGTATGAAAGTGAAAAACATAAATTTGCAAGGGAGGTTGATAATTTAGAAGGAAAGGAAACTGTATAATGTCGGGGGAACCATACATATCAAGCAGCTCATGAATAGTGACGTTAAATTGCTTTGTTTGGAAACTATTCCATAAATCCAATTTACCGTGATCAGAGCCCGCATCCGTACACATTTTGATAATTTTGTCTACTCATGGTTCCCGGCTTCTGGTCCAGGAATTATATGGGACAGTTTCTAAACTATGGAGTATCGATACACTTCAAGAAAGTCGTGACGTGGTTTTTCAGGAATTGTGGGTGGATTCTTTGAGTCCTGGCTATTTTATCTTGGCTTGTTGTGGTTTCAGGTTAGTTCATGAGGACTCGAATTCCTCCTCGGCTTCATACTAACTAAACTAAACTGAACTAAACTAATATGTTGATCGATTGAAAAAAAAAAAACGCCCGCCCGACGAAACAGTTGCCAATTGAAAAGAGTTACCTCCAGGACGCCTGAGCAGCCTCTCGTTCTTCGTCGCTCCTCGGGGCTGTTCCTGCCTGGCTCTGGCTTAACGACAAATGGTCCGTAAAACCTGAAAATAAGACTGGTTGAATTGAAGAAAAAAATCGTATACACAACTCTTCGCTTTCATCAACATGACATACACAAAGACAGGCAAGATTTACCCCAGTTATGCTTGCGGCGGGTGCCAGGGTGCCAGGGACTCTTACCTGTGAAAGAGAATTTGTGGAAAACCCAAATATTGACTGCATAAACATTGATTTTTTAACTTGCATCAGAACTGTACAAACCAAGGGTAATCCATAACTCAAACTTTGCCCGTCATGAAAAAAAGGGTTCGCCACCAGAACGAGGCGATCGGCAAAAAGTATCTGCACTGGTGCGCGATCGGTGGTTCCATTATTCACTTACACTACACACATACACAACCAACTAGTCATGCAGACCAAACAAAATTTCGTCATGTCCAACGAACATCACCATATTTTCACAGATAACACATTAAACATTCCTAGAAATTCCTAAAATGACTGAACAATAAGTTTGGACTCTTAAATACAAAAGTCCCTTAATGTTTTTTTCTCTTCATTGCCCCCCCCCCCACTCTTCCCTCCATGGATACCCAAATTTGAAAGTTTTCAACGCTCAGTCAACTCACCATTTTGACCAAAATCTAACTGGAAATGTTTCTAAAATCCCCTTAGCAGCCGGGCTTTTCCTTTTTTTGCCTTGGAAAAATCATTTCTTCATTATTCATTGCCTTTTATTTTCCAAGCAGCCAGGACATGGCCACCCCCCCCCCCTGCCAGGCAGCAAACACCCTCCCCCGCCTCTCCGCGCACACCAACAAACTATCCCATGCAGCAGGCAAAGATTCCCAAATATTTTTTAGGAAACCTCCAAATTTGTCCCCAGTCCGGCAGAAGAGAGGAAAGAAAAAGTTACAGTACAGTATTTTTTGTGGGTCTAATCAACTTAATCAATTGGTTGGGTAAGAGAGGGTTGGGTTTGCTTGTGGGCAGCTTATAACAGCACAATTGCACAGGATCATGGTTTATCGTCCTCAGTGCTTTATTTCTAACAGAAGCTATTATATGACGGAATCCAATCAAAATCCTGAACATCAAACACCATCGATGCAGAAAATGTTAACGGGACCATACCTACTGAGTTTGGCGAAATTCTTCCAAGTTGGAAATTGGGAATAGAGTTATGCAAATGGCCAATGCAATGATCTTACGACCCCAGACTGTACCTTCAAAATGAATCAGGATCAAAGGTGGATCACATCTAACAGGTTTTGTGGAAATCCTACGAACTTTTTCAAAAATTGCAAAAATTATGCAAAGTAAACACATTAAATGACCTCCAGTGACCCGACGTCAATTTTTAAAATTTATCGGGGAACCATGGTAGACCACATCACCAAGTTTCGTGAGAATCCGACGAACTTGAAAATCACATAAACTTTGAAATTAGACCACTAAATTAGCATATTTTAAGCTGAAAAATCAATTCAGTTCATAACTGTCATACAGGTCCTACACGCCAACACTACATAATGTAGCAATACGGTCTTGCATAATCCTGCTAACGAGTTAAACATAGTTTCATGAAAGAGCTAATTTCCCAAATTAATTAATGACTTGCTGCTCAAAACCGGTGCTACACACAAAATTTCGTAAGAGTCGCCTCACGGTTTGTGGAAAATCCTGCCAACGAGAAAGTTGCAAAACACAACCACACGCCATAGTGACCACTAGTCTCTCCTGAATTTCATTCAGGCGAGACCACCCCCCCCCCCCCCCCCCCCCCCCCAATGAACAAGGCGATCGACCCCCAGTTCCGTCCTCGCACTGGTTGCGCGATCACGTGATTTTCTATTGGTCAACATGCAAACAATTACAAGGCATTCCATATGTTGCTAAATCCCAATGCTCTAAATATTCAACCATTCATTGCCATCATGGACTACACCTACTTACCTCAATTATAAACCAATACTTAACTGGAGTTAATAGTTCCCTTAAGATTACTGTATTGTCCAAACAATGTAAATGGACCCTAAATCTAATAAAGTTTAGACTATATATCATCAAGAGTTGCCTTTTACATCTACTACTTCCATTCAATCCCTAGGAGTTCACACCCACCCCGCTCACATCCTCTGTTCTAAGAGTGGAAATAAGCCATCTAATTAGGCTTCCCTGGCAGGAGTAATGGCAGGCCCTATTGGCCTGAAGCTATGACTTAGAAGTGATAAAAGGGAGTTACCCTCCCTCCCCCATCTCACACACCAGAGCTACTAAAGGTGACACCTGACACCATTTCATTCTTGAATAGGTGCCTGGGAGTAAGTAAGGGTACAAATGGATGAGTGTTGACACTTTTATGGGCAGTGTAAGGGGCCCAGAAGAGGTTATTGCAGGATGTGTGAACTCAAGGTAAAAGGCAGAGGTTTTTGACAATGGATGGGAATCTCGGTCTGTCACAGATGGGAATACCTATTAGGATGAATGGAAAGAAAAAACATGCCCGAGGGGTTAAAAATGAGGAAAAAAATTTTGTTATTGATAGCAGGCTATAATAATAGTGATTTCGCATCATGCTGGTCAGCAGAGCCCCAAACTAAACCATTCTTAAAAACGTAGCGTACAGTCTCTGGAAGTTGTAGGAAATGTTATTGTTTGACAGTTTTGGTTCCTAAGTGACCTTGAATGGAACTTGAGGACATTAACGGTTTTATGAAAAATGTTACCCTGATCAATGCAGCATGTCCCGAAATTGCAGTTATATAACACACGGTCACTAAAAATTGATGCAGAAAAGGTTAATATTGGCAGTTTCTTGACCTCGAATGAACCTTAATGACTGAGGTTTTTATGAAAAATGCCCCAAAAGCATTATGTTATCAGGTACCAAACCCTATGCTATCGCGAAACAGGGATTAAAAATCAACTTTAGCCCCTTGTATCTTTAGAACAGGTGTCAGATTGAAGCGGGAGTGAAGGCGGGTTAGTTGGTTTCGTCTATGTAAGCCAGATATAGAACTACTCACATCATCCAACAAATCGAAAGTTTTTATTTCTTGCCTGAACTCCTTAAATAAGAATTTTCTTAAAACTGACATTACCTTTTGAACCTGTCTTCTATAGATGTTGTTTGAGGACTGAACCCAAAAATGACCATGACAAATCTTACGAGCACCCTAGCTGCATTCAATCCAATTGTTACTGGGCCATTGACAAAATTCAAAACATTGTTGTAATTTATGCAAAGTATTCACATTAAATGACATCAAAGGACCTTTACACTGTTGTTAAATCAGGATCAAAGGTGTAACCATCTCCACCAAGTTTCATGAGGCTTACAAGAACACGCGTAATGTTATTGCGAAAAAAAAGCTATTAAATTAAACTTTGACCTATTGTTGTAAACTACAAAAGTATGCGTCCGATCGAGAGCGGAGTTGAGCTTTCCTCCAGAAGCACACCAGGTCTATCACATATCCAAAAATAACAGTGTTTTTTTGGCCCCGTAAACTCCTTAAATAAGCAATTATTCAAGTACTCAAACCTTTAACACATGACCACCGACAGAGGTCAAATTTGAGTCAGAGGTCACACACATGCAGGTCAACAATTATTTTAACAAAATCACAATGGTGAACCTTTCCAGACTCACCCAGTATTCAATTCTCCGATTAGGCCCAGAAAACAGTTTTTGACCCTAAGTGACCTGATGACCTTAATGACATGGCAGGTTTTAAAAATGAACTCTCTGTGATACATCCCACTCCTGGAGCATTTAAATTTCTGATGACCTGCCCAGTGTATTGCAAGAAGTCTATAATCAGTTTTTACCCCTACGTGACCTTTGATGACCTTCAATGAACATGCGGTTTTATAAAAATTGTTACTCAAGGTGAGGCATCCACTATAGAAGCATATTGCATTCCCATGAACACGCCAAATGTATTGCAAAAAAGCTATAAATTAAACTTTGACCCCTTGTAACACTACCAAGTATGGCGTCCGATCGAAGCGGGGAGTGGTCTCCTCCATAAAGCCACAAAGGTCTCTCAATATCAAAAAATAACCAGTTTCTATTTTTGTGCGTTGTACTCCTTAATAAGCACCATTATTCAAACTAAACCTTACCCCTATGAACCACCCGACAGAGGTTCAAATTGAGGTCAGAGGTACACACTGCAGGTCAACAAATTATATCACAATGGTGACCTTCCAGCCTCACAGACATTCAATTCTCGATGATGGCCAGAAAACAGTTTTTGACCCTAAGTGACCTGAATGACAGATTAGTAAACATAAATGACCTATGGGCCCTCGGCCCTACTGGAAAATTAATGGGGACTATAGATACACCATCTCCACCAGGTTCGTCAAAATCCAACAACTTCAAAAATAATCGGCAGAACTTTATGCATATTAGATTAATTAGCATATATCATTCCAGGAATCTGATCACTTCGTGTACTCTTCTAGTTTTATATACCCCTGAACGGCTCACCAATGCATCTACCCGTTCAGAGATATCTTTACCCAATCTTCCGGCCATTTTCACTTAATAGCAAATTTATGCAATGAGAATGGTCTTTTTGGGCCGAAAGTGATCACATCGGCAACTCTTCACCGCGCACCTCCACAAAGAAGTCCCAGCATGATGGCCTCCTCGGTCAGGAGATATCTACCGCACATACGGACAGGACAGACAGACAGACAGACCAGACAGACAGACAGACGACAGACAACAAAGTGACCATATGTCTCTCCTTGAACAAAGTTCAGCGAGAACAAAACACTCCAACGAGGGGGGGAAGCGATTATTATATTATCGACAATATGAATAGTCTCACAATGGTAATGTTGCCCTCGTTCATGTTAGGCCATCCATCAGGGCAGCAATCCTCGTCTTCCAATTCCGACTTTCCACTGAACTATGCTCCAGGCTGTGGTGCAATCCAAACAATATATTATTTGCGCCACCACATTTTGAAAGTGGTTTGTGGGGGGGGGGGGCTTCAAATTAGGGGTCAAAAGCAGTAACAAGCATTTTTTCGTGCGTGGGAAATATGCATGTATTGCTTCTCATAGAAATGTATCCGGTCAGTAGGTTGAGGTTACCTCGGTCACAGAGGTCAGGGTGGAAAAGCAATAACATAGAATGGCATGGAGTAGATTTTCATATTTAGCAACGAAGGATCGCATTTAGGAGAGGTGATCTTCCTGGTTTTGGTCATTTTCAAGTCACCTGAAGGTCACAGAGGTCAAGCCAGAAAAAGTTCGAGAGCTGATAACTACTCACAACGAAAGATTTAGAGAGCTCATACTCAACACAACATGATATCCCTTTGGTAGATTTCGTTTTGGGGGTCGGGTCGGAAGCCACCTAAGGTCACAGTCCCAAGCACCTCCTTTGCTCAGTGTCACGGCGAAGATCCCTGCGCCCTTGGGTTCTTCCTGTATAAGAATCTGACGGGGCTATATTGAATCGCAGGGGTGGCCCGGAGAAAGGCGAGGAAGCGGGAAGAGGCACACCCCTCCCCCGGGACAGTCGATCAACAGAAAACTCCCCTCCCCGGGACAGCGATCAACAGAAAACACACCCTCCCCCGGGACCAGCGAATCAACAGAAAACACACCCACCCCCGGGACAGCGATCAACAGAAAACAACACCCTCCCCCGGGACAGCGTCAACAGAAAACAACACCCTCCCCCTGGACAGCGATCAACAGAAAACTCAACCCCTTCCCGGGACAGCGGATCAACAGAAAATCAAATCACTCCCTCCCCCGGGAACAGCGATCACAAAAAAACACAAACCCTCTTCGAAGCTAAGATCTAATCCCAATACCGTAAAGAAGTTTGTTCGTCTTTCTTCTTTATCTGAGCATATTATGAAATGGTAATAGTTCCATACTGGTATATGAAATCTAGTATGGATTGGTATTCAGGGACTGAATCGATAAAGATTATTCAGCAACCAACCAGTTGTCTCCAACTACCATAGTCCTTCACACACCTCAACAACTTAATATTCCCTGTGCAAAAACGCTGGGTCAATGCGGTCCAACTCTTCACAACCAATCAGGATCAAGCATGTCAGGGTTGCGCTTTCAGGGTGCGACAGTTTCCCACTCAAATTATTCATAAATGTTGACACTGACATCACCATCACTTCACTAAATTAAACCTCGTGTAAAGAACACTCGAGGTTTGTTGAAGTTGACAAATAATTCAAATTCAGTTACACTGTCCTGTCTGGCTGTCTGTCTGTCTGTCGAACATGAGAGATGGCGCGCTCTACCCCCTCCCCCATTTATCCATTTTATTTATTTAGGATTTAGCGACCGAGCGCAATTGTAACTGTCATGGTATAACAGGATTAACAGCGAGCAAATACCGTATGATCTATATTCAGACTAGTATGTATCAATAAGTTAATAATAAAACAATGTTTCTCCATCCCATATTCTTCCATTTGTGGAAACGCTACTTCCACTAATAACTGATAGTATTGGTGGTGCGAAAGGCTCAGCCATGATAACACCATTTCTCGAGAAAAATCGAGATTGGCAGGACGCTCGGAAAAAAATGCCATAAGGAAGGTATGTGCATGCTTTCTTCTTTTTCCAGTGTAATTAGGTAAGAAATCTGACGTAGAAAAAAGCTATGGAATTGCGACTAATCATTCAAGGTTTGCTTAATTCACCCGACCAGTCGGCTCACGGCTTGGAAGTATGGGCAGATAAGCCAAAGATACAGGCACTATATTTTGGGGCAGTGCAGTGTACACACTAAGAATATCAGCTGGGCGCCTGTGAATCAATGGTGACGTGATGCATCTTTCGGGGTATACTTTGCCGACTACCAGATCGAGATCCGCGTGTCTATATTTGCGTTATTACAGAGGAGTGCTTACCGGACTGATTAGAGAGAGTGTCACCTCCATTTGGGGCGGGTAGAGTCTCCTGGGCACCCGCTGTCATACTGAGGTAGCCTCTGATCTCCTCTTAACTGTAAATGGGATATAGTACACTCAATCCTCAAAAACTGCTCCTAAATTGCAATAATTGATAAATGTGCTACCCTGCCTGGTAAAACATCGTTCATTACTATAACCATTTAGTCATCCGTAATCCGGCGGGGTGCTATAATTGCTAACAGATTGACATCAATGCAGCTACGGCGAATTCGTGGTGAATAATTCAGGTTTTCAAAATTGCTAATGGATTGGATGACTTTTTTTCGATTACTTCTTCGAATTTTCATTTTATTTTTCATTTTCATTCAAAATAAAATGTTCACCACTAATAGGGGCCATTGTTTCTAGCTAAGTGGTAAACGTTGCAGATAAGACATTCGGAATTATTTCTTCTCGCAGAGAGTGATTCATGAGTGAAATAACCACCCTGCAGATGCTGTTTGGTCTAAGAGTGTTATATGCAAAGAACAGCCTGGACTTGCTTTTCAGGAATTGTGGGAGACTTCTCTGATTGCGGGCGGATTTAGGATCGTTCACGAGGACTGGATTCCTTCCTGACCCTTCCCTACGAAACTAACCTAGAAAACAACAACAGTGATATGCTCATGTTCCCCAAGGTCATTGGATGTGCCGAAAGTGTCATTAGTTTGAAGAATGTTGCATAACATGCATGCTGCAGAATATAAATGTCTTTTATAAAAGGTGAGAAACTGCTGCCTGAAGAAGTTTCATAGTGGGTGTCCAGGCTGACCTGTGTCGACCTCAGATGACAGACGACCGCTCTAACTTAAACGATTCTCTAAATCCCTGAAAGTGGGGATTCTACCTGAGTTTCCAATGAGCAGTGTCTTTTGTTTTGGTATCCATACATTAACAAATTAGACTCTTAATAGGCATATTTCACGCTGAGAATCTAATCAGTTCCAACACCTAATATCCTATTCCTATTTACCAGACCACATCAGCAAAGCTCCTATACGGTTTGTTTGCTGACGAGCTCAAATGATGAAGTACATAGAACTCACCCATTGTTCTCCACCGTGCATTCTCCTTTGTGTTTATTTTCCGCTTATATTTGCATCTGATGCCGTTGGCCCTGTGCCGCCTGAAATAATAAACCAGACGTCCAAGAACGATGAGTTTAATCGGCTAACAGTACCCAGCAAGGATTATGGACAAACACGAGAATGCATGATTGCAGAGTCGAAAAGCCTGAGCCGTTAATGAACTAACTCGTAGCAATTCCTTTTCTCAAAATATATCATCGTAATTATGCATTGTATACTTATAGTGTTAATAAGTTTACCTTTACTACTAGAGATATCAGATGACCGTTAAGCTGCGTTAAAACAATAGGGTCCATATACCTGTTATGGGGGAACTCATCATTCATCCAGACCTGGGCATCCTAGCATTTTTCCCCCGGATTTCGACCCCAAAGAGTTCACACCGAAAATGTGAGTCACAGCCAATTTATTAACTTGCTATAAACAAGAGGGCTCACGAACCACTAGTCTAGCCATTGTTGCCGACGATTGCGGTTGGTCATTTTGGCTTTAATATGTTTCAACCAACCTGCTGAACATTCAATCAGTTCATCGACCTTATATCCAGTACCTTTGTGCCAAACCAAATCCATAGCAGCTACCGTTCGTCCGTGATCTTAACAATGAATTACATGAAATACGCTAGTTACCCTACTTAATCAGTGACTTCAGTGCTCAATTCAATCAGATCGGTCCAACGGTCTTAACGTTCCGAAGAAACCCTGCTAACGAGAAAAGTGGCCACACACAGAGACACACAAACACACACAGACACAAAAGCACCACATTGATACGCCAAATCGAAGGACGAAATCTGGCAATATTTTTCTTTATTCCAACCAGAAGCCAAAAAGGCTTATGAGTGCCTTGACGTGATAACCTGCGACTGACACACTCGATTTCAAAAGTAGCGGGATCATGAATCTCGACCCTCGGTAATAGGCCTAATCAAAAAATATTGTTACACCGACTCCGGGAGGCTACACAACCAAATGTAATTAGTTCTGATTTGCATAAGCATTCGGGATTCATGTTTACAAGTGTAATATACTTTCGGACCTAAAGACCGTGCGGACCAAAACCTTGTCGACTGATGACGTGTATTTTGTTTTAGGACTGAAATACGGGTTGTCTATTTCCGGACTGCAAGACCGTATCGGAATGTGAAAAAACGTGTCGACTAAAGACGGTGCGGATTGACAGCAGCCCACTGGAAGGCAGGCCATACTTTGCATGCGACACGGGCCCTGATCAGCCCCCATAATCTGAGTTGCTGCCCAGTTCCAATAAAAACTTTACTTGAATAAAACCATAGCTAATAATCTTGGATACGAAAACTCTAATGAACAAAGCGATTCGCCCCAGTTGGCTGCTGGTTCGCTGATCAGGAGTTGTTCTTTTAGATCACCATTGCAAACAATTACAGGTAAAATTAGACACAATTAGCCAAGGAATTCCATGACCCAATTTCTGACTTCAAATATTCTCAAATACTCTTCGAAAGGTTAATGAAAATCAAACAAACTTTGAAAATTGGATTGAGCCATGCAAAAAGACACACTGAATGACATGTAATAAAAAAAAAATGTAAATAATAATGTAATAATATTCATATTAATACAATTTTATATAGCGAAAATTATAGAAATACGTGGTGATGGATGAAAAAAAATGAACTATAGCATAGCATATATTCATCAAAGAGTCTGCCGTTATATACATCTACTGAGTCCAGTAACGCCCGAGGAGTGTGGATGGAATGAGCCATCTAATGCCAGGTGTAACCTGACACCATCAGGCTGTTGGCTGTTGACAGTTACAGTAGGCATACGTTATTGCTAGACTATGGCTATATATAGGGGATATACAGTAGGGGGATCACTGTAACTCAGTGTCAATCAAGTGCAACAATGCGTCCTTACATTTTGTAACATGTATGCCCCTTGAAGGAGTTGATATAAGACAAAACTGAAATTTCTGTCTGTTTCAGATAGGAATACTAGTTAGGTAGGAGAATGGAAATACCATACCGGAGGGGTTGAAAGTTGAAATAGGAAAAATTCAAAGAGATAGTTCTGCTATATTGATAGTGATGCTGAGCTAGACAATACCATTCTTAAATGGGGAGCCGAGAGGGTAATAATAAATAAAAAATGTATGGAGTTTGTTAGGGGCTATGTTAGTCATTCAATACTTCTCACAATTGAGATTCGGACAATTGAATGGCCTTTGATCATAAACAGTTTTTATGAAATATTCCAATCACAAATGAGCACGTGTCTCGAAAAATCAGACATATCACATACAGTCTTCGGAGGCTGTGGCAGGGAATGTTTTATTGGCATTATTTTGGTATAAGTGACCTTGAATGACCTCCTTTAATGACATTACAGTTTGTATGAAAAAATGTTACCCTTGATTTAAAATGCTGCATGTCCCCAAAATCCAGCCATATCAAACAGTCACTAGAAGCTGTTGCAGCGAAGGAAATGTTATTATTTGGCAGTTCTTGGCCAATGAGTGACCTTAAATGACCTTTGATGACCAGACGGTGTTGATGAAAAATGCTTGCCTCGATGTGATGCACCAACCCCAAAGGCAGATGTAAATCGATACAACACGCCCTATGCTATCTCCCAAAAGGTATTCAAATCGACCTTTGGCCCCTTGTACTTTGACGACAGGTGTGAAGATCGAAGCGGAAGTTGGTTTCGTTAGAGCACACAGAGCTCTATCACATACCCAAAATTGACAGTTTTTATTTCTTTGGCCTGTAACTCCTAAAATAAGACATTTTCTTCAAAGTTGACTTTGACACCTTTGACCTTGTCCTTAGATGTTTGTTTGATCTACTGAACCCACAAATTACCATGACAAATCTCTACGAGCACCTACCTGCACTCATTCCAATTGTTATTGGCCATTTGACAAACTTTCGAAAAATTGCGTAATTATGCAAATTATTCACATTAAATGACCTTAAGTGACCTTTGTACTGTTGTTAAATTCATCTGGAACAAAGGCGTACCTCTCCACCAATTTTCATGAGGATTCAACCAACTTTAAAATCTGGCATAAATTATGCAAATTAGACTAGGTAAATGCAAAATTAGTACATTAAATGACCTTTGGTGACCTCGTCCCTACTGTAAAATTTATTGGGACTATAGATAAACCATCTCCACCAAGTTTCATCAAAATCCAACGAACTTCAAAAATATCGCCAGAAGTAAATGCAATAGACACTTAATCATCATATATATGCCCAGGATCTAATCAGTTCGTGTACACTTCATATTGTTATATACTCCAAACGTCATCACCAATGCATCCACCGATCAATAGATATCTTGTACACAAACTTCCCGGGCCAATTTCCCGTAAATAATCAAATTTTATGCAAATGAGTATGGTCTTTTGAGACGAAAAGTAAATGCACATCGGCAACTCTTCATCACCGGTGTACCTCCGCAAAAAGGTCCCAGCATGATGGCTTCCACGGTTCAGGAGATATCTAACCGCACATACGGACAGACAGACAGACAGACAGACAGACAGACAGACAGACAGACAGACAGACAGACAGACAGACAGACAGACAGACAGACAACCCACACAAAAGTGACCACTCTGTTCTCTCCTTGAACAAAGTTCAGGCGAGACAATAATATTCAACCAGTAGGCCTACAGAAACTTAATTATTATAATGAAAGTCGATGGTTAGCGAGCCATCGTCGCGGCAATCCCAGGTATAGGGAACCCGATCCTTGTCGTGCATCCCATGGACCAGGTCAAACATATTTCGTGTTTACCATCGCACCTGTTATCTCTTTAACCAATTCCAATCGTTTTCTTAGAACTACTGCTAGTAGACGATAATGGCATACATAATATTCAACCAGTAGATGGGACCGAGCGAAGGCCCCTGTTGGGCCCAGAGACGGAGCCCTTGGGTGCCAAGCTAGTTCGCGCATTCTAGAGGACCCAGATCCCTTTCTTCTTGCAATCAATTTAAAGGCGATAATCATGCAGTTTGTAAGTAGTCTTGATCGCCGACTACTGACATCAGCGTCCGGTACCCTCGCAAGACGATTTTTTATCATCGCAAGTCCGACTTTCTGACAAGCCTCGATGTTGTCTGAATATGCGCCACTTCCGGGAATCTTGAGAGGACCTAATACGAGAAGCAATAACAAGTTCCCCTTAATACGTCAGGCCTCAAGAATGGAAGAAGAGATTGACAGTCACTGCGTCTGCATGGGCAATGTTCTAGGCGGGTATATCTTGCTGTTGTCAGTCTACGATCACATGTCCAATGACCAATAAAAGACTTCTGAGCACTCGGAGTCGGGGTCGATATCTATAGGTTCGATATCCAAGGGTAATTAGTTCGTAGTTTATACCGTGCACATTTTCGAGAAAAAAGTTTGTAATCATAATGGAAATAAAGATCCGACATTCATATTGAAAAGGAGACATAATCCATAAGGTCCGGTATACATACTGAAATAAAAGGTTCGACAGTCATATTGGGCAAGAAGGTTCGGTATTCCTAATAGAAAACAAGACGATCGCCATAAGTGTTTACGCCTGATTGCGCGATTGATGTTTTTTTACCAGAAGCTACGCCAGTGGTTACTAGCCTTTTGCGCCACAGCGCCTTCTTGATCTAATGGGTGAAGTTGAAGAAACCCCCTCCCCCTAGCAATATAGTGTTAGAAATTATCAACTGATAACCAACACTCTCCCAGGAACCCTAGTTGTTGATATTACTGACAAAGGTATCGTAGAAATCCAACCTAATTTGTAGGAATATTTCAACTGTAGGATTTTGCGGATTTTCACATCAATCTCTCTTATTCCCCATTAACACCTAATACTACGTCTGACCTAGAATCTCTGAACACTCCATATGTACTATTAATCCATGATAGCACTATCCAATAGAGATGACATTTACTGCGTCCGCATGGGCAATGTTCTAGGCGGGTAACATTTGCTGCTGTCCGTCTACGATCACATGTCCAATGATCCATACTTTCTGAGCACTCGGAGTCGGGGTCCGTCCGATATCTATCAGGTTCGATATCCAAGGGTAATTAGTTCGTAGTTTATACCGTGCACATTTTCGAGAAAAAAAGTTTGTAATTCATAATGAAATAAAAAGATCGCATTTCATATTGGAAGGAGACATTAATCCATAAGGTCCGGTGTATACATAGTGAATGAAAGGTTCGATATTCATATGGGCAAGAAGGTTCGGTATTCCTAATAGAAAACACAGACGATAGCCATAAGTGTTTACGCCTGTTGCGCGATTGATGTTTTTGACCAGAAGCTACGCCAGTGGTTCCTAGCCTTTTGCCTTTTTTTCTTGAGCTGATGGGTGAAGTTGAAGAGTTCTCCTCCCCCTACAGCCCTAGCAATATAGTGTTAGAAATTATCAACTGAGAAACCAAAAACGCTCTAACAACAAGAATCCAGCAATATGTCCAAAAATATAACAATGTCCACTTCTGCTTTTTAATGCATTGTAAAGTCGTCGGTATTGTATTGTGTGATAAAATTGTTGGTCAAGTCTAATAGGTACTATTGTACTTTGTACGGGCGAGAAGCATGTGCGCTCTTATTAGGGCCTGAGCTTCTATTAGACTAGATACGATAGTAGCTTATACTCCCCTCAATAGCCTTCACTCCAAAATTCCAGAACACTCCATAGGAACCACTAGTTGTTGATATTACTGACAAAGGTATCGTACTCGTAGAAATCCAACCTAATTTGTAGGAATATTTCAACTGTAGGATTTTGCGGATTTTCACATAAATAGCTCATTATTCCCCTTTAACTAACTACCTTTGACCTAGAATCCTTGAACACTCCACGGTACCATTAATCTGATAGCACGGCCCATACCATCTAATCAAAAACATTAATTTTAGGAGAGGAACATGAACTTTTACGCCCTTTCAAGGACCATTGAGTGACATTCCTGAAGTCAGCTCGATAGGATGGAAGATCTAACAAAAATGTAGGAGAAGAAGCATTTGCAGATTTCCACTTATATTTCTACATTTATCTCATTAGCCATCTCAAACGACCTTTGACTCCGAATCCCTGAACACCCTATAGGTAGCACTAGTTGGTCCTGAAACACGACAAATTATCATGGAAATACAACTCAACTGCAGACTTTGGGGAAGCATTTTGCCGAATTCCACAGGTCTTATCAACTTTGCAGATGTCCATTCTTTTCTTGAACGTATAACGCAGTATGCCGATTTAATGACTTATGACCTGGCTTTTGAACATATTTCACGGCATATCAACCTAATATGAGGGAGGAAAGCATTTTTTTTTCTTGGAATCTCACATTGTGTCCAAGTTTGGTCAACATCGGTCCAAAAACGAACTGGACGGACGGACGACAGACAGACAGACAGACAGACAGACAGACAGACAGACAGACAGACAGACAGACAGACAGACAGCAGGAAGGACGGAACGGACGGACGACGGACGACGGACGACGGACGACGGACGACGGACGGACAGATAGAGCGATAGTAGATAGTAGAAGATAGATAGATAGATAGATAGATAGATAGATAGATAGATAGATAGATAGATAGATAGATAGATCTAATTAATTCCTATGTGAAGACCTTATTTCGCCTGTTTTTCTCGCAGTGCAAAATTGCAGCATTCATTGGGTGGTGTATATGGGCGGCCGTTGCATCCCCCGTGACATCATACAATCTCAAGCGAAATGTGATTTGAATAGATCACCTGGGAAACTGCCTTATCGAGGTCAGGGTCCTTCAAGCCCGCCAGGACCGTAATTGTCTGACACGACGCGCATTATTCTCTGCAAACAAATTGATAATGAAGAAACTGAATTAATGAACACCTCAATCCTGAATGCATGCTAAGTAATCTTAAATCACTGGAAATGACGTCAGGATAACAAATTAGGCGGGGCGGACCTGGCAACCGTGGAAGGAAGTATAGTTTTCTGAAAATAGAAAGGACACTAGAGCACAATTGTGCTGAGCTCAAACCGCACAAATGTATCAAGATGAATGTAGGTTCAAGAACATGAGGCCGAAGGCAGTTTTCCCAACATGGCCTAATTTGTGCCCTGTTACGGATCTTTTGGCCTTGATCTTCATATGGCCAAAGTTGGCTTCAGTCAATAAATATTCCACATGAAAGGGGCCCCCATGGCCCACACCGGGCCTTGGGCTAAATCCCTGGGCACTCCGAGGGAATGGCAATTAGACTATCATTATGACTGAATCATCAGCACTATGCAACATAATTTATCAGGAGATCAAGATTTTGCAGTATCACATAATGGGCCCAGGGCCCAAACTGGCACGGACCCCAAATTCCCGTCCCCGACACCGAACCCTAATGACCCAAGACCAGTACTGTACCTTTGAAGAAGAATCAATTGAAGCTTGTGGGAGGAGATGCTTTTCACGTACCATTGGTGTGAAATTTCACAAGGCGATCGCCAAAAGTGTCTCGCCTGGTTGCGCGATCGGTGGTTTCTATATGACTACACAAACAACCACTAGTTCAGGCAGACCATCGCAATGGCAAACGAACATCACATATTTCCACATAAACACATAAAAATTCCTAAAAACAAATAACTGACCAAACGTTTGCTCTTGATACAAAAGTCCCTAAATGTTTTGTTTTTCTTCTTCATGCCCCCCCCCACATTATTCTCTCAATAAATACCCAATTGGAATAATGTTTTATTCCAAACTTGAAATGTTCTAAATACCCTAGCAGCCCGGGCTTTGTTGCCTTTTAAAATCAAAATTACCTTCATGATTCATTTGCTTTGATTTCAAGCAGCAAAGGGATCATGCACCCACCCCCTTGCGGCAGTAGTATGAGTAAATACACCCTCCCCCGCCTCCCCCCAACACCAAAAACTATCCCAACGCCGCCAGTCAAGGGATGTCCCAAAAATATCTTAGGAAACCTCCCATTGGCACTACTTTGACAATAGTTGACATATATAGCAACACAGTCACAAACCTTTTAAGTACCAGGCCTGGAATAAACAACATAGGTGATATGAGGACAGATTGATGAGCTAGCTCTGACCCATGCAAGCCCCTATAAAGGACTGTGGGGTGTCAGTAAGAGAGAAGATGTTCTATTCGGGACATTATGCAGTTATGGCATTATATACACAAAGTAAGTGAAAATGGTGCAATCAGGCCATATCCAGAAGGGGGAGGGGGGGGGGTGGGCATGCGTCCAAAAGCAGAAGAGAGGAAAGAAAAATGTTAGTTCTTTTTTTGGTAGGTCAATCAAACCTAATCAAAGTGGGTGGGTAAGAGAGTGTTTGCTCTGTGGGAAGGCTTATAACAACAGTAAATCATTGTCACAGGAGCTAGTTTCACTCGTTCCTCCGTGCTTATTCTAACAGAAGCTATATATGATGGAATTCAATAAATTTCATGAACATCAAAAAAACATCAGATTCAGAAAATGTTAACGGACCACACCTACTGAATTCTTACCAAGTTGGCGAAATTCTTACCAAGTTGGAATTGGAATAAATTATGGGAAAATTAGGCACAGACAATGAGCTTAGAACAGCAATAAAATTATCACAGGAGCTATGTTTTACTCGTTCTCAGTGCTTTATTCTAATAGAAGCTATTATAGGATGGAATTCAATCAAATTCATGAACAATCAAACACATCAGATCCGAAATTAATGTTGACCGGACCATATCTACTGAGTGTGGCGAAATTTGACCAAGTTGGAAATTGGAAGAATTATGCAAATCTCTAGCACATAACAAGACTCTACTGACACCAGCTGGACCTCCAAAACTGATCAGGATCAAAGGTGGATAAAATCTACAAAGTTCTGGGGAATCCAACAACTTTCAGAAATTGCAAAAATTTATGCAAATTAACACTTTAAATAAACTCCAGTGACCCCGATTCACTTTTAAATTTGCGGGGGGAACCATGGTAAGCCACATCCACCAAGTTTCGTGAAATCGACAAACTTGAAAAATTCGCATAAATATGCAAAGTTAGACACTTAATTAGCCATATTTTAGGCTTGAAAATCTAATCAGTTCATCTACCTGTCATCCAGTCCTACATGCCAAACTACATCACTATTCGCACATGTTTTTTTACGGTTCTTGCTAATCTTGCTAACGAGCTTAAAAATAAATTACATGAAATAAGCTATTTACCCAACTAATTAATGAATTTGATGCCCAAAATCTAATCAGATTGTGTACACCCAACCCTGGTGTTACCCACAAAATTTTGTTATAATTGGCTCACGGTTTGTGATAAAGCCTACTAACAAGAAAATGTGACACATACCACACACTGCACCCACCCCACCCACAACCACCCACCCACACGCACACACACACGCACACACATACACACACACACACAACATTATATATTATATATATATATATATAGAGATATATATATATATTTTAATATATATTATAATATTATATATATATATAGATAATAGATATATATTATATATATATATATATATAGATATATATAGATATATATAATATATATATATATATATATATATACACACACACGCCAATGACCACTAAGTCTCTTCTGATTCATTAGGCGCGACAATAAAATGGGCCCTCGGCCCAAATGCGGACCTGGACCGAAAATTCTGAAACACCCCGAAAAAGATCCGGCGGTTAGTCCATCATTATGACAAAACATCAGCCCATGTGCACCCAACATTTGTAGCGAGGAAATTACATGTTGAAATTTAACAAATGATGGCTATATGCCCCTTCAATGACCTGCGACCCTGACTTCACAAAAGTCAGACATGTCCCATTGGTCAATGAACATTGTGTCCAAAGTTTGGCGGACATCCATCAAGACTGGACTGTTGGGGGCCAAAAAAGGCAATTGATTGTTGACACCACTGGATGAGTAGAGTGACATTGCGGATTCCCAATAGCCTAGCTGGTTGAAGCTAACAAGAACGCAACACTGCGTTAGTGATTCTCTGCCCTTTCTGGGGGGGGGGGTGG
This sequence comes from Sclerodactyla briareus, assembly GCA_026419785.1. Lineage (NCBI taxonomy): Eukaryota > Metazoa > Echinodermata > Holothuroidea > Dendrochirotida > Sclerodactylidae > Sclerodactyla > Sclerodactyla briareus. Next base: position 83,000 of record JAODTK010000899.1, read on the forward strand.
TTGGAGTTATTAAGCGGGCCGGATCTTATTATCATGTCCGCGTAATTAATACATCCCATGGCAGTCAAGCGTTAACTGATATGAACATTTAAACAGCATAAATGAAATGACCTTTACAATTTCGTTGTGTTGAAATGTCCGTGTATTGTTCCACGATGACCTGTCAACTTCAGAAATTCACGAAATGTGGAGGTTGGTGCTCGAAACTTTGCAGGTCTCTTCACAAACAATGCATTACGTAGGTATACTAAATGGGATTCAAACACACTAAAAAATAATGGATGCGTTGGAATGTACCTCCTCCCATATGGCTTCTAGCCTGCTGGGGCGACAGGAAATGAAATGTTAGTCCTTGATATTGTGGCAAACGTGTGTGTGCCACTAAGTCGCCTAACACTAAGAGTATATGACTGGATATAGTGCAATCTTAAAATGGCCTCCATGTTTGCCATTTCGCGTACAGTGTAGGATAGGAGTGTTTCTCTTCTTACCACTCATTTTTGCCTAACACAGCTCATTGCGCCACTCTGTTTTCTAGTAATTGGAACTGTTCGCTCCTGAACCGCGCCTGTATTTTTGGTATTTGACACTTTGACTTTCCAGGAGATGGTGTTGTCAGAATTTGACTAATTTGTGATTGGCTAAGTCCCTTATTTTTCCTGTATGAAGGAAAATCTGAGCCCACTTTGAATGGATGAGGTCGCATGCACGCGTCTGATTAACCAACGTAAATATTCAACAAACCATGCTGCGACTCGTACGGTTTACGGTCGCTGGTTTACGGTCGCTGTGTTTACGATACGGTCGCTGTATGCTTTATGCATGCTGTGGTGGCACTTTTTTTATACAAAATTTGACCTTTGCAATTCTCCCTTGGTGCCAAGGTAAATAATTAAGGTCGAAGACAAACCTATTCAAAACATTAAATGTGAGTCAACCGTATCTTCTGATCTCAGTCAAGCCCTTTAGAGGTGTGACCTTTCATGACTTTTCGCTTAAAACGTCAATAACTTGAGAGTTATGAGCATCGAGAAGGGTAGTATAATTGCCTTTTTGGTCGTCTCTGCGATACGAATCCACCGTCGCAAAAAGTCCCGAAATATCAAAAGGTCAAAGAAGTCACCTGGGGTCCAAAAAATTAGGTCATCCCATATGTTTCGCATAGACAACAACTTTCCAGTTAACTCCCTAATATGTTTTCGTTCATGCATTCTCCATAGATGTCACTTTTTTAACCATCCGACCTTTCCGGAATAATTAGGTTAATATCCACGATATTTCAACCGCCTACTAATCTTCTTAGCATAAAATTATGCAACCGTTTTGTCAAACAGACACGATTTAGAGCTGCTTAAAGCATTTTTTCCTTCTGGCTGATCTAATGATGCTTTGACCTCTCCCAAAACACTAGGGAACAGATACTCATACGTTGAAATCCTTCAACCAATATGTACAGTCCGACTTTGCGTATTCCACTTATCGTGTATAGAAGCCCCTGCACAGCCGCATGCACACAAACACACATACAACGCGTGACCACATAGATTCTTTGCTTCGGCCAAGAATAAAAAAAACTGCTGTGACCGTAGGATAGGGCATAGACAAACTAGGTGTGTAGCTCAAACCGCACTGATGTATCAAGATGAATGTACAATATGTGATAAATGTTCAAGATCATGAGACCAAGAAGGCAGTCTCAAACAAACAATTCGGAACTGAAGGATAAATATACGCAACCAAGGTTCATGGAATCCAACCAACCGATTTTGCAATCAATAATGCCAATAAGACACATTAAATGGACCTCCAGTGACCCCGATTTTTCAAGTTTGGGACTCTGAAGATAGACCATATTCACCAAAGTTTCGTGAAATCGGACGAACTATTAGAATATTTTTACACTGAAAATCTAATCGATTCATCTACATTATATCCTGCATCTATTGCTTAAACCAGGTCAACCTAGCACCTACGGTTCATCCGTAACGAGCTGAACAATAACTTACATAAAAACCAGGCTAATTACCTTACTAATTATGACTTTTGTGCCCAAAATCTAATCAGATAGTTTCCACCAACCCGATACTACATAAGAATTTAATCGAAATCGGTTTTACCGTTTCAGAGAAACGCTAACGAGAAAGTGGGACAAACATACACACACCCTTACACACAAACACACCTACCTACTCATACATACATTACATACAGACATACATACATACATACATACATACATACATAAATACAGACAGACAGACAGACAAGAAAGCCCGGGCGTGGTCCAAGGGGCAAAAGCGCTTGAATTTCCATCTGAGACATAAGTACAAAGTTGAAAATCAATCAGACAAAGTTTGGAGGAAAATATTGCTCTTTGCCGGATCACGTGTTTTCAACGAAAATCTGATATGGATGGACGTAAGAGTGGCCCGGCACGGCCACTTCCGAAATCATCCGAGATTTACTAGGGCGGAGGTGTGTAAACGATCAGTTCGTACAGCAGGTGTTGGAAAGTTGTTGCCGCTCACACGGGTGGGGACAGCGGAAGCCCAAAACCACAATACCCCGAAGGGAAAGATATAATTAGGCCATGCCGATAAGTGGGAAATTTCCTTGATTATATCCCCATTTCGGGGATCCGTTGTATTGGATGAGCAATCCGCCATGGAGTTTAACGTTAGCACACGACTCTCCAACCAATTCATCTTGGCACACGGTTCTTTGAGGTCATGGGAACCTCAAAATAAAACTAGAATGTGCAGGCGGGGAAACCGGCGAGGGTATATCCCGCAGAAATTACCTTTGTGCGCCTCATTTAGAGAAATGTGCAATTAAATCATGTCTATGTGACCTCTCGTGACTTTAGTAATGACCAACTGTAGTCCACAATTCTCCAAGTTTCGTTGCCAATACGATTAAGTTAGATTAAATCGCATAAATATGCATATTTGACCTCATGTGCTCAGAATGACCTTCATGTTGCTACAGGACCATAACAACAGTCCACATCCACTAAGTTCGTTCGAATCCGTCAAGTTTGAAAATCGCAAAAAGGACCACAAATTGACCCTCGGTGACCCTCGACTTCTTCAGGACCAACTTTTGTCTCCACCCACCAAGTTTTCGTGTAAATCGGACTTGTCTCTGTATTTCCGCGTGAAACCTGCCAAATGGAAGGCAGCAGACATGACAGTAATGCACCACTTTCGAACCCTTCCAGAGCGATTTCAAACGAGAGCGGTCATATGCCACAAGTTTAAGTTAATCGAGAGAACTTTTTTAAGAGATTGCGCAAAAAAACGCCCTAAACGTTTCCGGCGGCGGAGCGACGGGAACCGGCGGACAAAGCCCGAAAAATTACCATCCCGACACTTACTTACGCATTAATTAAGTGTCCATAGATATGTGAGTTTTCGTCAGAGTAATTTGTAGCCTACAACATATGCCTAGGCCTATTTGCTACGGTTGGCCGTACGGTCTGAAAATTCCACGGCCGCGAATCGTATTTCCAAGGCCGCCGTGGTAGTTCCACGGTCACCGCAGCTTCGCAGTCACATTGTGGGCTGCAGTACGGCGTTCTTGGAATTTCTGAGACAGAGGAGGAAACTGCGGCCCTGCCCGTACGGGTTTAATTGGACGAACGTACGCATCACCGTAGGGTGTCTACGAGCCGTGTGGATTTCTTGGCGAAAACCACGGCGGACGTGAGGGGCGCCGGTAGGGAGACCGTACGGCGCCCGTAGGTACGGTCAGATTTGCAAGACTGGATGTGATTACCAAATCACGTGGTTTTGCCATCATATAGGGGGCCCATTGCGAGGTGGTCGGAAAGTCACACACCGTGTTAATTGATTCACCGCGAGGGAGATTCGACATGAGCTCCGCATCAGGTTGTCGTAATTGCCTTTCATAACCGCCGCGAAAAACCAGGGTTTCATCCACATTGTCCTCCCTCTTTGCTGTCTGACTGACTCTGGTCGAGAAATGAGGGGCAGCATCAAACCGTCCCGTTCTCGTCGTGACTCGCCTCAGCTTCATGCGTAGGTAGGCCCCTGCTCAAATCGTTGTGGAACAACCAGCACCATTTATGTTTCGTATTAGATATATTGAAAATACAATATGAAACATAATCACGAGTGATCCACGGGTAGGGCGTACGCTGGCCGAAGAGAGGGCGTAGGGAGGCCGTAGTTATACAGAATACCGAGGGTCGCACCGTGAGGGCACCCTACGGAAGTCGTACGGTGGCCGTAGGGCACCCGTGTTATACTTCCTACGGCTGGCCGTAGGCTTTTCTGAGGGTCCAAAAAGCTAAGGCCCCATGCGTAAGGGCCGCCGTACGCCCATCGTACGGTCACCGTAGAACCGTTTCTACGTCAGGCTACGGCCGTTGTTTGAGCCCACGGCGACCGTACGGCATGTGGGAAAGAGGAGTCATATGCCGTACGGCGACCCTGCGGTCACCGAGAACAACGGCGTCCGCCGCAGTTATTCCGCGATTTTTGGGTTCTACGGCCCCGCGCCGTAACCCCGCCGTAGAGCAAATGTGACTAGGCAATAGTCACATTATCGAGATTATCGAGGGCATGTTCTAAGTAGCAACGGCCAAAAAGTTATGAAGTCACCACTGATAGGACAGAGAATGTGAGAGAATAATGGTAGGCCAACAATAATTAACACTAGCATTTGTCATTATTTGATAATGCATCGACAGACTCCAACGGGTGGCGGGCACATCCTATCCTACTCTCAACTAGAATGTCATTTTCATAACAACCAGGTTTCGTCAAATTCTGCACCTATGTATATACGATAAATGAGCAGCTAGATTACACACACGAATGATCACCAGTAATCCCCAGCTTAATTTTCACAACCGGGGAGGAGAAAGGCTACACTCCAAACTGACAAAATGACAAATTCCCATACATTATGCCGAATTGGTAAGATCTGATGAACTTCATTGACCTCGAACTACTGTCAAATATATTGAATGATGGTAGACCGTATCTCTACATGTTGTGAAGAATCTAGACAAAAAAATTAGGGGAAAAATAGTATAATCCATTTGCAAATCACACTATGTAATGGCATATAATATATACACCCAATTTCAATCTATCAGTTCTGGCACCTTTCACAGTTTAACAACACCAAACTGCACCACTAATGCATCTACCAATCTTGAGGTGAGGTAGCTTGTAGCAAGATTTTCTTTAAGACTATGCACATTTATGAAAAACTATACATTGGCGAAACAACATACATACACGGAAAATGGGACTATTAGTCTCTCCTTAACAAAGCAGACGAAACCTTTCCGGAAGCATTTGCAGATTTTGCAGATTTCCATAATAGTTCAATACGGGCACATTCAATGACATTTGATCTTAAATCTCTGAACGTTAAAATATTGCCCACTCTTTTTCCGAGAGTGCCCGGGCACTGGAGTAACGAGGCAGGGGGTGAGGGGATCGCCACATTGTCCAAAACTCACAGACGAGGTAGTGTAGCTTTGCTCGTGCATCCAGAGAGCCCGTAATCTTAATATAGCCACTACATTGATACCGATGAACTGTAACGACATAGCGGGCTTGTTAGCAACCTCGACTTCCCCACATGGCCCGCCTTATCATGTCACCGACAGTTTCATACCACAGGTACTTCAGAGAATGGCTACACGGAGGGGGGGGGGGGGGGGGGGGGGGTCGGGTCGTGCACAAAGCATGTATAAGTCACTAAACACACTTGGACCTAATCAAGCTCTTGACAAACAGTGTTATTGGAATGGCCTTTCACACAATGGTCACCGCTCAAACTTGAACTTAGCAGCGGGAGGGATTCTCACACAATAGGCTGTGGGGGGTTTGTAGTAAACAGGGGAAAGATTCCAAATAATAGGGTCTGAGCTGTGAGGGTTCATGTGTGCAAAAACGTGAGCAAATAAATGTAATTGTACTAGCCACGCAGTGTTAGCGCTAGGGGTGGGAGAAGAGGGATTTCGCCGGTGCTAGACACATTTTTCAGGTTTCATTCAATGAGCCCAAAGAGTGAGAGGAAATAACATAAATCATGCATATTCGACCTCCTGTGAATTTGAACTCGTTCGAGATTTCACTAGGACATACATGTGTACCAAGTTTTCAGATCATTCGGGATTTAGAGCGTTCAAGAGTTATTGCGCTAACAGCTGAAGTTTTCGGCGGCGGAGACGACGGCGGCTACACACTCAAACCATAATATCACCCGAACACTGCTAGTGTTGCGGTGGAAAACCAGGTTTTGCAGGTCCTATGTATGGCGGGAAATAGGGCCGAGCAGCTCAGAGGCAATGCCTTGCTCGGATACGTCACTGCAAATAATTCATCAAAACCCCTGATTTTATCACCAAAAACGGGGAAACCACTTTTTACGACAAACTTCCCCCAATAGCTCTTTTGGAGTACGATACAATAACGATACGTGATTTTATCGGGAGTCAAGTTGAAAATATTCGTTTTACGTACGATAAATTATCGGATGCGATAGATTATGCAATGCAGTGATAAAACTGTGGCAAACAGCAAAGCGTATGGAACGTCGAAAGGGCCAGTGGGGGACCGTTTGGCGTGAAAAAGTGGGGGTCCGTCCCTCATGATAAAATAAGGGGTATAGGTGGGTGTATAGGGTGGTGACTTACCCAGGGAAGTCATCGACCGCTGATTAAGCTGCTCGGTCCTAATGTTGCCATACATATAATTTTGATGTTTTCATGCATTTCCACTGCCATGAAATCACCTGAAAATACGCTACGGAAAGTGTTACCGCTTTCATTCGGACAATTGTGTGCGCCCCGCTTCACTGGGGGCGTGGTTGGCACCGCCTCTGACGGAAGGGTAGGGCGTTCGACGGAAATATAAAGAGTGACAGGAGAGATTGGAGGCCAGGAAACTGGAGGACAATGGCAATAAGTTGATTGAGTTCTAGGGGTAATATCGAGCTCAGCTAACGCCCAAACAAGCATCATCTTGTAGGTCAATGAGGGCAGTAGCAGGGCTGACAGGTAGGTGGAGCAGTTAACGCCATGCATAACTTCTCACTGACATGGTTTTGGCAAACTGGATTGTAGGGAAATGTAGGATGGTATATACGGAGGTCGGTGTCCAGAAATAGGGCGAAAAGTATACCGACCGCCTCTCTGGGTGAATTGGGTGCCCCAAGTTGCATTTCATGCTCTGTTGAAACATCGGCAACTTGTAGGAGGGCGATACAATGCTCCACGATTGGGAATGACTAATTGTTGTTGATTCCTTCAAAATGGGGCAAAACCGTTTCTAACACACCCTACAAGTCTTGAAAAAAGAAACAGGCTCTCAAGTTCTCAACTGCCTTGAAATTGTAATTCTTGATACTCTTCCGACCAAGTTATTCACACACATGCAGGCGGGTAAACCGCCCACGTGTATATCCCGCTTTTGAGCAAACATTAGGAGGAAGTATCTAACACCCCATAGGACCTCCATTTTGGTCATAAACCAAGGATAGCCTTCAATTACCAAGTTTTGTTGTAATCCATGGAAGTTACAGAACCGTCACATATATGCTAAATTATGCAAATTTTACCCACGATGGACCCTTAAAATGACCTTCAACGTTGTCGGGCCAATGCATCCCCCACCCACCAAGTTCGTTCAATCTGAAAAGTTTGGAAAATCGCAATTTGACCCTCCGATGACCTTGAAATTACCTCCACCGCATTTTCGGGATAACTATAGTTCCTACCCGATAAGTTTTCGTTCAAATCCGATTAACTTAGCTTAAAAAAATGGCCGTAAATTACCGGTATGCAAATTAGCGGCCCCTAGAATTGCAGTGATGCCCTTTCGAACTCATCCAAGATTCCACTAGGGCGGATATGTGTACCAAGTTTCAGATCAATCGGATAAAGCGTTAAAGAGTTAACGCCCAAAGTTTCCGGCGGCGGCGGAGCCTGGGACGGCGGCGGCACACCCAAACCATAATATCCCTGGACACTGACAGTTTCGCGGGGATATACCATGTGCCTTTCTCTGTAATGTGAGTTACTGACTTATATGAAGGCATCACACGAAAGGGTGAACAATCTGAACATAATTATAATTCGGTACAACTTTATATTGTAGATGTGAATGTTTGGACCTACAGGGAAAGAAGAAAGAAAAGAATGAAATTTGTTGTAATCATGCCAGTTCATGGGTCATGCCATGAATCCGCCCATAACATTCCTGGCAGTGTATTTCAGGCTGAGCGTTGTTTGTCATAGGCCTATAGACTCAAAGAAAATCGGCGGTTTTCGGTTTTTTCCAAATACGGGCGAGAAGACAGGATCCAACGATGCTAAATAGGAAAGCTATTACAGGGTGAACTCCTAGGTGAGAGCTTTCGTTGCACGTTCTGCCCATATTGGATTTTTCTCCGAGCGGAAATGAGTAGGTTCCTACGTGGAACGTTAGTTGATATGGAGATAATTTATTTTTGGTAGGGAAAGAGAAGGGATCTGAACACTAAGCACCGCATTGCTGCTCTCCCCCCCCCCCCCCGCATAGGAAGTTTGGTATTCGCCGTATTCCCTCTTCCGTTGCAATTTGAACTTACACCCAATCATCAAACGAAGGCCTGTAGCTAGTCTCCCGGACCCTCGCTGTGTAGGCCTACTATTGTAGTACTGTTTAGAATTATTTCAGGTCTAGACGAACATTTCTAACTCGGGTAAATTCCAACTAAACCCGAGTTCCAAACTTCCAAGTCGCTCTATCAGTCTCAGAAGTATGTCATACTCTGTAACTATATTGTACTCGCGCGTACGTCGCACAATTGAAGAATGAAGGTGGAGAGGCCTTCACTTACCCGCAGCCGTGACCAGTGGGGATTCGTTCTGTCTTTCCTTAAGAATTCCTCTAACGTCGGTAATGGCGGCTGCATTATCGGCAAGACGTATAAAATTGTCGAGAGTAGTTACTAGGCCGGCCATCTTGCATTCTCCTAGAGTCCTACTCTTCAAGTCCTACTCCTAGTACTACTGAGCTCTGTACCGATTTAACGAGTAGGCAATAGGCTACACAGAGTCCGCAGTCTTGTCACACTACGTGGTCGCGTATGACCGTAGAGCAGTTGAGCAGTGAAAGCTTATCATGGGGAACGAAATTGCTCTCGTGGTAGCTGTTCAACCACGTTGGTATACAATATCGAATAACCCCTGTCACATAAATCTTGCAATTGTGACCTCGACCACTGAGCGCTGAACGGTTCCTGCGCGGGACTGCTTGAGGGGCAAGGGAGTCTTCGTAAATGGTTCTATACGAGAGACCGGAAATAAGAAACGTAGTAGTCTATTGTTGATTATTTCTACAAAAGAAAAAATCGATTTATAGTGATAGTGGGCCTATAATACTGGGATATTCAGTTGATTCGAATAGCTCCAGGTAATGATTTTGGGGATACCTAATTGTTTGCACATCTGAGTCCTCCACGTCTCAAAAAGATATACCCTTTCTGAGAAGAGGTTCAAAAACTAACACGAACATTGTTAATTCCAGGTTGGAGGACTCGGACTCGAGTCCGGTCTCGGTCTCGAGACCGATTTTGAAGGACTCGGTCTCGGACTCGGATTCATGACTCCGTCTCGGCTGCTGGGACTCGGATACCACCCTCGGTTGAGTCCCTGTTCAAGACCGCTCAAAAAAGTCCTCGGCAAAAATCCTGAAAATTATGCGGAAGAATATGCAAAAATCAACATTTGATATCCAAAAAACATAATGACATACTGTGCTGGCTTTTTTGTCAATGTCCAAATTCGTGCATACCAAATTTGAATTAGCCAATATGGACTAAGCGTGCCTGCTGGAACGGCATCAGCAAAGGTTTCACATGCACAGCACAGGAGAACATGCAGCACTTGCCGCACGGTCTGCAAAGATGGTGGAAGTGTGTGTTTCTTGAATGCAATGAAAAAATACTTAGGCCTAACTGCTGTTATGGAAATATTATGGTCTCCAAATAATATGTAGGCAGGCGAAGCGTCTAACGTATGTTATATGATGGTTTTAGGTCATTTTTCTGTTATTTTTTTTGATTTTTTTTTATTAGTTTGGCATTGTTACATGCAATTACATGGCCATTGCTATTGAACTTTCTTGTGAGCATCCAACTCTTGGATAGGAAGTTTGGAAACTGATTGTGCTTATTATCATATACAGTTTTCGTGGATGCAGCATCTGACTGCAATAACTTCTAGTGAATCCAAATAGGGCCTATTATTTTTGCTAAATGCAAGGGTTAATAGGGCAACTTTTTCGGGGGACCTCGACAAAAGGATCGGTCTTGGACTGGATTAGCTGGACTACTCCACACACTGGTTAATTCAGTAATTTTTGAAGACGACGCAGACCTTCAGCGAAACAGGCGTGGTGTATTTCCGAGACTTTGACTCGTCCTTTTTTTTGGTATTCTTGGGGAGGGAGAGGGTGAGAAAGTGTGTGCCGGGGCCGTTCCGTCGTAAAACGGGTGCGTTGTGTTGTATGTGGGGGGGGGGGGGGGATGAGTGGACACCCCCTGTGAAAATCAGAAGTCAGTCTCTGGGCGACAAAAAGTCGGTCTCCGCTCGAGTTAGTTGAAAAATAATGATTTATAGCCATGACCTAATAATTGCTACACTAAGGGTGCCTCTGCCTGATGGTGAAGTAGGCCTACCAATAACTTCGCATCGTGTGAGAAAAGTTCTCTAAGCTTAAATAGTGAAGACGTTTTACGTGTCTGTCATGGGCCAAAGACCGGACACGGGGGACCCATTGACACTGGCTTGTGGAGCGTGATCTCACAGATGGCATGGACTTGGATGCAATTGTTGATAGGTGGGCAGAATTGCCTACGTTTGGTCGCCTTATCAGCGTTTGATCGGAGTCACCGATATGGAGATCGACGTAAATAGGCAGCTTTTTCCAACATTAGGTATGTGGAAATATACGTAAGTGCATTGGGTTTGTGTTCCCCTAATTGTATGTCCAACTGCCTGTTTAAATCGTTAGATTGGCCAGAAAATCTAAATGTAGTGAATGTTGCGATGGTGCATTCTGGAAGTACCTGGTAGTGAGACAAGTATCTGAAAGATCTGAAACTGGTACACTGTCGCCCCTATAGAAATCTCGGATTAGTTCGAAGTTGGGCATCACGGCAATGTTGGGGTCGCTAATTTGCATAATTTAACGGCGAAAATTTTCAAGTAGTCGTATTTGACGAAACTCAGTGGGTATGGGACTATAGTTTGAATCCCGAAAAATGTGGGGGTAATTTAAGGTCCGAGGTCAAATTTGCATAATTTAGGCGATTTTCCACACTTTGGTCAAACATTTCCGAAACTTGGTGGATGGGGAATACATTTGTTCCTGACAAAGTTCAAGTCATTTCAAGGTCATCGTGGGTCAATTTGCATAATTTCATGTGTCTTCTTTTTGTAACTTCCATAGATTACAAACAAAACCTTTGGTGGATAGAAGCTATCTTAGTTTCTGACCAAAATGGAGGTCTCATGGGTGTTAGATATTCCTAGCTCCCATGAATTGCTCAAAGCGGGAATAATAATACACGTGGGCGGTTACCCGCCTACACATTCTAGTTGCGATATCTTCGTACCCACCTGTAAACTACATTCGAAAAAATCGACGTAACAGTACATTGGCGGGGCGGCGCCAGCGGGGCAGTGCTCCCCTCCTCCGCGTCGGGAGCAAAGCGGAGAAACGGTCGGGAAAGAAAAAGTAAGGAAAAATAGCCGTCCGGAAATTGCAGGACAATTTATTTAATATGATGGACATGTGTTTTTGTTTCAAGCCTCATGTACAATTATTAAATATCGGTATCAGCTTGGGCTATGCAAGACGATGATGTGAATGCCAATTCTCCTCATCCCTACATGTAACCACATCATTAAATGTGATCTAGGTTCAAGCCTGTGAAAAATCATCGTGTACCATAACTCTATTCAGGCGTACAGCAATCTAGTAATCTACATGATAACCAATATGAGTGCACAGGTTATTCATGTCGCTAGTTGTTCAGACCATTTTAATACACAATATCTTAACACACAGTACGGTTAGTCGGGAAAAAATACCGTACGTGTGGCAGAAAAACAATGAATATTTTTAATAGGTAAGTAATTCATGATAGAATATATTATTATTATTATTATTACATTATTATATTCTCTTATTATTATTATCATTATATTATTATTATTATTATTTATTTACCAAACTGATATAGCGCCTAAATCATGAACGTGTTAAAAGGCGCTGCACAATAAAATATAGTGACAACAAAAACACTTAGGAGAAAAGAATGGGAAGAATAAAAGATAGGAAATGGTTTAGTTATCAAATACCAACGTGATAAAAGGTGTAAACAAGAATGCACCTCTGCGTAGTGATTCCTTGCCTTTTTTCCTGGCACATGTTCCCCTTACTCAGCTATTTCAAAACCTGCAAGATGTGTGTTGCCAACTCAAAACCACAACTTGACACAAGACGATCACCTGCAATATGTACTTAGAGCATGCGATGAGATACTGTTGTTTGACCAAGGTCAAAAAGTCAGCTGAGGTCAATTGAAGTGAAATACTGAAAAATAAACCTGGTAAGGTAAGTATATCTTGAAGAGTGCAGGAAAAGTCACGGAGTCATAACCACGAGGTCCAATTACTTTCCATTCCCAGTGTGGAGCCCCAGTGACCGTTACACGGAGTCAGCAGACGGCAGGCAAGGCTAATGATGAGGCTCAAGCTTAAGCGACATTCATCACTCATAATTGACTGGTGTGTCAAAGGGCAGATAGATTGAATGAAGTGGCAGTTCTTTGAATGGAAAACACGACCAACCATAATTAACAAGATGTGAAAAAAAAAGAAGTTTTTTAGGATGCTATGTGTTGGGAGAGAAGGCAACAGGCCTATATATTATCAATCGCATCCCTCACTACCCTGGACAAGGAGAAAGGGGTTCCCCATGTAAGTGTAGTACATTTAGTGTCCAATAGATTGGGCATTTGGTTTTCTCACATGTTGGTCATTGTACCATGTGTCGTTAATCACTAATGACTGAGGGGTAAGTCATTGCCAGTCAATCGTTTCAATTGTACAGCAGAGTAGTCTGTGGTCTTCAAAGTGGGACTGTGGTGTATCAATGTCATTATTTTTCAGGCACAAGGATGAGTGGTTCATCATTTTGTTGAAGTGCAAGGACTCACCTTGTTTGGGGTTCAAGGGGTGGGCCATGCAATTGACAAGTGCATAACTGTTAGAATACTTGTATCAATAGCCATTTGCACCAGTCATCAAATGTCTTATTGCTATTTTTTAGGGTCACTTTGCAACAAGGCTTTCAATCAATTATCTCTCCAAATTGGGGGGGGTTGGGGAATGCTCTCTCTATTGGACCCCTCCCCATGCAGCACCTCCAATAAACAAATGTGATTGGCTGCACAGATAATAATACAAATAGTAATAGAACAGACAAGATCTTTGTAATTTTAGTATATATAGCCTATGTTGAGACATGTCTGAATTATGTGGGCTCAAGTAATGTGGACCAGGATGCACTTTGGCCCAAGTGTTTAAAATGTTATTATCCCGGCGGCACAATCACTTTTCCCAAATAAGCTAGTTCACATCATGTGACAGTCCACACCAGATACAGAGGCCCACTGGGAAGAAGGAGAGATACTTTATCGACTTAAACCCCTGATTGTTGTGCATTTTCTGCTTGGGGTACCGGGTAATGCCCTCACTTTTTGGCCAATAGCAAAAAAATGCACAAATGTTGTGCCCTTCCCACTTTCAGAAGCTATCTTGACCCTTGCTTTCTTCTTCCTACCAACTCCACTGGTCTATACACACCACAGTTAAACCCCTCATTAGGGCTGTCTATGAATCACAGGTAATAATACCCAACTGGGTCAGGCCTGCCGGTCAAGTAATTAGCAACCTGGAAGGGTGCTTTTCGCATTCCCAATAGGGAGTGTAAACATCAGAATGTAGACTGAGTTTGCACCCAGAGGATATAATGATTACCCACTCTCAATCCTCTGAGCATTGCCAGTGCCTGGTACCATTTCCACAATGAATCCGTCTGACAGGCGTCTAAAGTTTATTATTGTGTTTGTTTACTTATACTTCTTTGCAGTCTCACACACACAGCTTGATAGAGATTAAATCCTTTCGAGGATTGGGAATGTTGACCAGTCAAACTGAAGGCTTAGTATAGTATACACACACAACGCAGACAGTGTTGAAGAGGATAATGGCTGGGCTACAACTGTTCTAAATTAGTTCAGCAGGACATTTCCTGGTGGGAATTTCTGCTGTAATTAAAAGTTTAAATGGGAAATTTGAAGATCATATCACCGTTTTCAATTAATGTAAAGCAACAAATTTGGGCATTTCTCCCCTTCGAGTTAAATATAAGATACGCCTATGAAGAAATGGCCAGTTGTTCTACCCCCCCCCCCACCCTCCCATCGATATCCAATATCGGATAGAAAGTATACGCAAGAAGTGGCGTATCTGCCTTGCAATTAGGAATTTGTCAATAAATGCAGTGATGCAGACTTTCAAATAGATACATTTTCAATTTTCATAGGCTGCCAATGGAACCTGGGGGAGGGGGGGGGGGTGGTGCATTAAGAACGAGGGCGTATCTGCCTTGCATTCCCCCGCACCCGTAGCAAAACCACTACTGATCAGGAGGTACATGCATACAGAATAATAGGCTGGTCACTGGTGCTAGTCCAATATCAGACATATCAGGAATAATAATAAAATGACAATTGAAGAATCTGTACTGTCTTCACGGGGGGAATACTTGTATTGGGGAAGGGAAGAGGGGAGGGGGGATGGAAGCAACCAAGATGGCAACACAACACTTTGGTGGTTACGAAAATATACACCACTAAATGAAGGAGGTTATACGCAAGAAGAGGCGTTCTGCTTGCAATTAGGAATTTGTCAATAAATGCAGTGATGCAGGCTTCAAATAGGGCTACATTTTTGGATTTTCATAAGCTGCCTATGAAACCGTGGGGGGAAGGGGGGCGTGCAAGACCAAAA
Source organism: Sclerodactyla briareus (assembly GCA_026419785.1). Taxonomy (NCBI): domain Eukaryota; kingdom Metazoa; phylum Echinodermata; class Holothuroidea; order Dendrochirotida; family Sclerodactylidae; genus Sclerodactyla; species Sclerodactyla briareus. Next base: position 98,112 of record JAODTK010000899.1, read on the forward strand.
TTGCCACCCCCACCCATAGCAACACCACTACTGTTCAGGGGTTACATATAGGCTGGTCACTGTGCTAGTCCAATATTCAAACATTCAGGAATGATAATAAAATTACAATTAAGATTTGTACTGTCTTCACTGGGGGAATATTTGGCGCTAGTCCAATACTCAAACATATCAGGAATAACAATGAAATGACAATTAAGATTTGTACTGTCTTCACTGGGGGAATATTTGTGTGTTGGCTATATGCTTGTTCTCACTCTGTACAATGAATCGTTGCAGAGATATAAGGATTGTCCTATGGTGACCTGGAATGACCTTGACCTGATACCAAAAACAATAGGGTTAACTTCCGTCATGTGTACAATCCACACACTAATTGACCTAATAGATAATTGCATCATTAGATATCATGCTGACGAGCAGAGGTCAAATGCCAAATGAACCAAATTTCAGTGTTGTCGCTGTCTTGACTCCACATCATTGGGTAGCTGTGATAAGGAGTTATCGTAGTATGGTAGTGTCATTGACTTTTTTGTTTGTCTTAAAACAAGACGCTTCCGGCCAACACATAAAAAGCATGCAAAAATCCACAGGTCAAAAGGTCAAATGAGGTCAAAAGGTCAGTATGTCAAATGAGGTCAAAGTCGGTCACCAGATGTATTTCACCCAGACGAACGAAAACTTCCATTAACAGTCCTCAAAAGTTTTGTGCGATATATATGACGGTTAAGTGTCTTGACCTTTTTTTCCCCCACCCCCATTCATGAGATAGCTTGTGATAAGAGTATTGTAGTATGGTTAGTGTCATGACTTTTTGTTTGTCTTAAAACAAGACGCTTCCGCAACACAAAAAAGCAGGCAAATTCACCAGGTCAGAGGTCAAATGAGGTCAGAAAGTCAAAAGGTCAAATGAGGTCAAAGTCGGTCACCAGATGTATTTCACCCAGACGAACGAAACTTTGCATTACGACAGTCCTCCAAAATGTTCGTTGCCGAGATATATGACGATTTCCTATGGTGACCTGGAATGACCTTGACCTGATACCAAAAACAATAGGGTTATCCTCACCATACATGCTACCCACATAACCCAATTTGAACTTGATAGATACTCGCGTTCGTTAGATATCGTGCTGACAAGCTTTTTGAACTTTGCCCTCTCGGGACCCTGAATGAACTTGAACGGGCACCAAAACAATAGGGGTCATCCTCCCCATATGTGCAACCCACATACCTAATTTGGAACTTGATACCAGTTCGCGTACTTTAGATATCGTGCTGACAAGGAGTGTCACACACACACACACACACACACACACACACACACACACACACACACACACCACACATACGCACGGTGCATGACTGCATAGATTCCTGTTGCCTCGGCAAGGAATCAAAAAGTGTACGAAAAATATGCTTGATATACACAAACAAGAAATTTTAGGATGTTCTGAAAGTGTTCAATAGTACTAGGAGAGACTATGTGGCGTTCTGAGGTGTTTGTCAGTTTGCAAAAATTCACAATGGGAGGGGAACCCCCTCCCCCAGAACAGTCTATCAACAAGAAAAGAAACACTAAGAAAAACGAGTGCCATCCAGGGGACCCAGAGCACCCTCCACGACCGCATGGCGGCGGCTCCGTACAATACCGATTAATAAGAATCGGTTCACGACAATCGTGTGGCGGTTCAAAATTGATTCACACCCCCTGGAATTTTATGTATAAGACCCCCTGGGTGTGTGCGAAGCACCAACTCATATCGGTTCAATATGGCGCCATGTGAGCCTTCCTTGTGATTATATTATGAAGAACTCAATAGAGATTCCTGTGTTTTATCTTTTCATGATCTGTGGATAAAAGTACGAGGTATATCTAATCGCCGATTTGCCGTTAGGCAAGCTTGTCGTAAAAGGATATTCGCGAGTTCCCACAAGGGAGGATCATTGTATACATACAGGCTACATATCGGGCTGGGGGCAGCCACGCGGAATGAGGGATTGAAAGGGGGTGGTTTTTCGAGTCCGCCCCGATGATATCTACTGACGCCCCCGTCTCAGTCAGCATCCTCCACTTGCGATCAGCGAAATAATATTCGACGGGAAAAACTGCACGGATGAGGGAAAAGCTTTCTCGATTTCCCTTTCTTTTTGTCTTACAGTCCCGCGTTATAGCCGGGTTCTAGTATGTCGAACGACTGACCATTGATCCGCTGATGATTAATGCAATATGTTTCGAGAGTAGCCGGGCCCATACCCAAGTATTCTGTGCATTTCGCACTGCGTGAATGTTGAACAGCATGGCGCGGCTTCCTCATTCTACATTCACGTCCTCAGGCTCTTGGGACTGAATGTTGAACATGTCTAACTATTATAGGCGACTAGTTGGCACCAAGTGTTGCAAAGACTGTGGCAAAATTATAAATTCGCTTCGAATACCGGTACCGTGCAACTAGAAACTTTATTTGACCTCCAAAACCCATTCGTCAACTTCAAATGCTTCAGGACAGAAGGTGGACCACCAGGTTTCATTGGGAATGAACGGATCAAAAAGTGTTCTATTCAGTTACCTGTTATCGCGACTCAGCACATTTTGAATATCTGAGGGCCGAAGGCAGGCCACTGTGACACCACTAATCTCGCTGGAATCCAACATTTCCCAAATATGCATATGTTCATGCAAATTAAATTACGTTTTAATGACCTCCCATGGCATCTGAAGCTAGAATTTAATCCATCGAAGAATGAATAACCATCACCACGTTTCCTAAAAATCGTCAAAATACCTCAATTTACGGAATTGAACTACTTAATTACCATGTTTTACACTGGAAATCCAATCAGTTTATGCACGTACTATCTTGTACCCATCATGCCCATGGTCCAACCATACCATACTACTAATGAGCAGCTTACCCCAAAGTACATCAAATAGTCTATTACCCTACTTAATTAGCGACTTCCACCCAACAATCGAATTAGTCCGGCAGTATTCCATGCTGTTTAAGCATACGAGAGGTGGTCAAAAAGTAAGTTTTTGTCACTAGTACGGGTCAGATCAACTTCAGCACATTGGTCAACCAGATGTTACTGCCCCCCCCCCATCCTAAACGTGGGCATCAGATGGGGAGTGGTTGATGACTCTAAATGACCTTTAACCTTGTGTGTAACATTGGTCCCTGATAATACTAGTTAACTTTCACTTTTCAGAAGTTTTTTTTGCGTTGTTCACAAAATGGTCGAAACCGACCCCTGAATCACCACTGACCTCAATTTGCTGACACCCAGGCGATCCTACGCTTGATCTTCAATAGTTTTCACCATGATCTATTAACAGATCAGGAGGAGTAGCATTTGAACGGTGGGTGGGTGCATGGGGTTGTGTAGATAGATAGACTGACGGAGGTCAGTGTCCCTTCATTCCATATGATGCACGCATAGGTCTACGAGCTTATCCATCCAAGCACGGTTTACCTATCTTCAGATCATGAGTACCCGTGTGCAGTTCACAAGCAAACACTTGAGAAGGTATCATTGTTCCCAATGACTTATTCGCACTACATTTCGTTGACTTATCGTGTTTTGCAGGTCTTCGGACCGTGACCTCTGTTGACTTAAAAAAAAAAAAAAAACCTCCGGCCTCACCTTAAAATAGCAGAGGATATCTAATCATCATGTGGTCATATAAGTGTGACCCTTATTGATCCCCTATTAATTGCTGTTCAATCAGTGCATGCCCATGTGCCAAAGATTGTACTGAAGAAACGGATAAAACCACTCACAGTTATGATGTCTCCTTTGTCTATTTTTTCCCCTTTCTTAACAGAAACTGTTAATTGGGCTATCTGCTCAATGAGCTATGATAATCTTGATTTCTAAGGAATTCACTTCTATGCAGTCATGTCCCACACTATGTTCATACTCACCTAGGTAGGTATAATGGATTAATAAGGGCATGACGAGGGACTTCCAGTGGAGGGCGCCCAAGAAGAACACAAAAAAGTTTGATCGAACTACAAATACGCACAGCGACACCACCACTGAATAGTGTTAAGCTTAGAGAATTATTATACATGTGCATGCTCACAATGCAAATGCCAAAAACAAAATAATAAACAACACCATCTCCAGTCAAGTCTCATTAGGGCTTTCAAATCAATTTGACTATTTTCGGGAACTAAACCAACTTGACCAAGTCACCTAGCGTCTTCAGTTGAGCTTTTCCAGAATATTTTGCCAGTATTCATGTACCGGTAGTAATATTGAAATGGCAGACGTGGCACCATACCGTTCTATGTCATAAGGTCGAATTGCAACACACCAACATCATACCACATCGGCACCAATAAGTGGAAGTTAGTGGTCACCCCCAATTTTTTTTTAAATAATATTGACGTTGACATTTTCAATTATAACGAATGAAGATTCATAGCCATATAGCCCTCTCAAAGGAGGCTGGTAATACTCATATCATAACATGGTAATTTAGCAATAACTGATTGGCCTTTGGTTCAGTGAAACACCATGCATCCCAATGGTAAAACATTCTGAATGAAACAGAAACCAAAACCTGAAAATCTTGTTCATATTTCTGCGAGAAAGAAAAAAGAGAATCTTGATTGTTCTTGACAACATTCACACTCCTAAACATAGGGATCTTCTGGCTGGCTATTCCACACACTGAGCGTTCTACCACGATGAGCCTTCATCTGGCTTTCTAGAACACTTTCACATGTATCCAGGGTATGTTAGTATGTCTCTCTGTCTGTAGATGTGTATTGTAATATAGTACGTGTGATGGAAACAAATCAAGAAAATGAAAACTGCTGCGTTCTCCACGAAGCTGGAACCCCTATAATGAGGTGTTTGCTTGTATCCCTCTACCACTCATCAGAGATGAATTGTATCAATTTGCTTATTTTACACGCCACAATTGATTGAGGCAGTTTTCACTCTGTGCTATGTAAGTGCACAGACGACAGTCATGTTACGGTTTCAGTTTTCAAATAAATATCAATCTCTTCGTTACTGGATGGAGTGTGCATTTACCTGTCTGAGGCAACATATAATTAAGATATATTTTTGAGCTGAACTTCACGCCTCAGTTTGCAGCAGTTTCACTTAAAAGAAAAAACAACAGACTAGAAATAACAATTATAAAAAAAAAAATCATGAAAAGATGGATGTTAGGTAGTTTTAATTTAGTGTTACCAGGTTTGATGGATTTGAATCAGGCTGATTTTGAATGATGATTCAGAATCAACTGATCACTAACCCTGGTGTCACCCTAGTATTATCTATGCAATAAAGTGTTGATGCCTGGATACTGTTTCTTCCTCGTTCAACAGTCCAAATACCAGTGAGTATTAAGATTAAAGAGAAGATATATATCATCAAGTTTTGTGATTTCCCAAATACCCCAGTCTGTTGGAATCACCCACTTACGTACCTTCATAATCTTTTCAATTCAACAAAAATTCATGGTTTGTTGAATCTGTGGATATGAATACTTTACCCAATTGAGCCATTGCACCCCTTCCCCATGCCATTGAAGATTGGCCCATTAACACAAATCGATGTTGACAGCTGTCCAAGTGATGACGATGATTAGAGTCGTAGAATAAATCTTGAAGGTGAAAGTCTGATAAATTTTAAGGCCAAACGATGCCAAATTGTAGGACGAACGTTCTGGCAAAATGAGAGGGGCGATGGGGGGGTGGCCAACTTTCGTGTTATTGCCAGAGGTTCAGTGGTGCGGGGTTTCTTAAGTTGACTATCTGAATAGATACAGGGTGAGCAAAGGGAATTCTTGTTCTCTCAAAAAGCTCAGTTCGTACGGGAGAAACACTCACAAATGATGCAAGCGAATACACGTTCATAAAATATGTTGTCTATTAATTTTGTTCCAATCTGCAACGTGTTTTCGACCTCGTTCAAAGGGTTCACACTTATTACCGAGGAATGTATGAGTATCACAACCGACGATACCACCAAAATCAGTGACTCATACAACCAAGGTCAAGTGATAGTGATTGTACAAGTTAATTAGTGATCATGTTGTATTAAGCTTTGTATGAAACTGACAAGAGGCTGGCAGCAGATTCCTCTAGAACCTGGAAAACCTGTGTGACCATTCTAAAAAACAATGACATTCATTACCTTGTCATTCTTACAATGGAGGACTAGGGGCCAATGTTAGTGACTCTCTAGAGGCCAGAGCTGTGATAAGATGATTTATGAGATAATCAAGGCCTGTGGAAGCCCCATACCCAACTTTTCTTTCCAGTTTTTATGAGCGATATGGCCGTACAACAACAATGGGCTTCCTATATGTAATTCCGGGTTTCTTTCTTAAGTACTGACACGTTACGTCGAGTTACCATTAACCCCACCACGTATAGTATGGGGAGCTCCATTACCGACAGGAGCATCCAGCCATTTGACGTAGCATGATTATAATCAATTCGGTCCGCTCAGGCAGCAGGGCTAGCCTCCAGTAGCAGGCCAATTCATATCCACAGGCTTACAAAAATACAATGAAGTACCATATGTACCCTGAAACGTCTAATCCACCTTCTGATAGCGTAACTTATTTTGTATGACGTCAAGAATAGTACTCAGCCGCTCGAGTTAAGATAGCATGATGATGATACTAGGGTATTACGTATGCTACCACAATAAAAATAATGATTAATTAATGATAAAAAGAATAATGATAATATAATGCTAATAATGATAACAATGGTAATAATAATAATAATAATAATGTAATTATAATAATAATAATAATAATAAAATAAAAATATAATAAAACACAATGGTATTGAACATATTATTCCACATTTTTCGTGCCCTCCTCGTATCATTGATGCTCTAAAGAACATCAACAGCATATACCACAGTTATTGAAACCAAATGTATCTGGAAATCCTGGAGAGGATATGCAGCAGCAGCAGATAATACAGCACCAGCTGAAATCAAGTCACTGAAGGTCCCCAAATGTGGAGCAAGGGCAGGCAGTGCCTTGCCAAGAGCACATTCCAACTTAAAAAATTCAAAAACATCTCAAATCATGCAAAGGATGGTAAATATATTCTACCCTCCCCCTTTTGTTTCTGGCAAACCCAACATTACAACTTTACATCCCTCATTGGGAGACTGTACAAAAAATTTGAATCTGTCAGGGATCTCGACTGCAATTTCAAAGTTCAAGGTTGTGATTGGTTGTTGAAAGTACAGGATTGGGCAGTGATAGCTTTGAGGTCGGAGAAGACCGAATGATGTCTGGGAAGACACTACAGAAGTAGGGGAGGACAAGGCCACCACCACCCACCACCACCACCCCACCCCCCTTCCCTCATGGTGAATGATCCAAAAAGAAGTAGGATGAAATGGGGATGGAATGGAAAATTAAGTCCGGATTCTACTGTTGATCATGGGGGAGGGGGAGGTCTTCATGTAGGGGCGTACATGGTGGACCCTGGCCGGGAGAGACCCGGGCATTCCTTCAGGCAATCCCGCCTTCATCCTAAATGTCTGTGGATTTGTTAGCGGCAATTGCTGATCTTATGACACCTTTGCAAGTGAGTTGTGTACGGACGTTGAGTTTTGAACATGGAAATTCACAGTCACTTTTGCATTTACATCACGACATAGTAAACATAATTTATTCATGGAATTAATAATTAAAAACTTTTCGTTTGTATGTATGGTTTATCCCTGAGGGGGAGGGGTGTTGCTATTCAATCATGGAATGCTGGCCTGATCCATTCAGTGATTGTAATCATACTAACTGTATACCATCCCCTCCATAATCATCAGCGTGTTATTACCTTAAAGACCTTAAATGACGACTCACCCACATTCTTAATATGGCATGGGTACATCTCTGAAACTCATTCGAAACCAAGACACAATGAGTGTTCCATCGATAAACATATCATAGAGAAAAAAAATTGACTTTTTTTTTAATAAAAAAAAGCATTGGATTAAGTCACAACCAAATCATGACTTTTCTCCTTGGCGGTTAGATCTCTTTATTTTTTTTTGGCAGCGGGCTAACAACTAATAAACTCTTCTGCAGTATCATAAAATGGTAGGTCCCTGAAGACACCAGACCAGGGAGGTCGTACCTATTCTGGTTCAGTACTTCCACGCTGATATTCTGTTATGCATTGATCAACATGATTCATATCCTCTTGTAGCAGTATAATGAATTGTATGGTCATAACAGTATGTTCATCTGTTTTCTGAGAAGAAGGAATTATTACCCCCAGACTTGAACCTATTAATTCTCCTGTAATAATAATGATATCCCAATTTTCATATAGAGCTTCTTCAAAGTGAAGACAGGCTCAAAAGCCGCTTTCAGATATTACCACTGATCATCAGTGGACTGACCCACCATAGCCTGAACAACACGGGCCTCTTGCATGTCTCTCCTGACCTCCATTCAGTTCAGAACGTCACTCTATTATGTCTTGGGGGACTTCGATAGGACTGCCAACATACGGCGCTTCGATACTCCTCACCAACAAGGTCACCATCACAAGTACCACTTTTACATGTGGGTGGCGTTGGGACATTTTAGAAACGTGCCCTGTCCGACAGGCACTGCGAAAAGTCCTCAGCTTCCAACATGCTCTGAACTTTCCGAATAAGGTGTTGCAGATCCACGATGGTTTCACATTGATTTCACAATGGTTTCTACCAGCTGACCCTTCGAGTGGTCATTAGCATCTCTGATAGTTTCACTTATATCTGGTTTGTTCTACTTCACTAATAAGACTCTAATGCTCATCTATGTAAATTATCAGATTATTGTCACTCAGTCTCTCATTAGAAATCGATGCATTCTCATCATCGCATTGTACATTTACGGTACTTGTTAAATCCTGAGAGTGGAAATGCACCTGACTTGAACATCTCACCCTACCCCTTTAGAGGGCAGTATTGGTATTCCCAAAAGCCCCAGGGGGTAAAAAATGGATAACACACTCTACTATTGTGCAATATCTTTGAAATGATTCAATCAACATGGTCAGAACCCGGCTGTACAGATTTCTCATGGTGATTCTTCGTCTTTCTTCACTTTCGCCAATCGGGCCAGCAATAAGACGGTCCCTCCTCTGCCTCCTCTCCTTCATTGGTCGAGGGGAATCCACTCAGTCATTTGCCGGTCCACCTCTTGAGACCCTTGCCCGAGTCGGGCCATGGGTTGGGCCCCAAAGTTGAGGAGTACTGCGCCATGGTCGAGCCATACTTTTCAACATAGTCCAACACCCCTGCCAGAAAAAGAAACATTTGACTCACCGAGGGGACAAGAACTCACTGCAACCCTGATATGCTGTATAAGGCTGCATTATACGCCCCCCTAGAGGTTGTGGACCAACTGATTCCTCAGAGTTTTCAGACTGTGTTTGAAAGGTTATTAGTCCCCTCCTAGATGAAAGAGAAGGCTGCTGATACCCACATGGTGTTCACAAGCGCAATGTAAACGTCGTTGGTAGCTGCTGGCAAATTGCCGTAGTGTAGGAAATTAGGATCAGCTAAACTTATTGAAACGCATTTTTTTTTATCCCTAACATGCACTGACAGATAGATAAGATAAACACTATCGCTGCCTGCTAGGGATTAATGTTACCAAACCTCTCTCACAGTAGAGAGCTCATGGGAATGTGGTATTGGGTTAAAAATAATTGGATTTATTTGAAATCCAATCAACTATGCAAACAAAATGTAACTCAGCACTATCAGTAGCATGCTCCATCCACCCACGCAAGTTTCAATTTGCTCGCATGTCCCGTTTTTAAATTATGAGTGAACGGACGAATAACTAACGAACGACAAACGAACAAACTAATGAACGACAGAGAGACATGATGACTTGTAGACAGGGTTCCTGCAGATTCTGGGCGATCATTTCCCATGACTTTTTTCTGACCAAATAGATTTCCATGACCTTCTCTATGACTTCTCGCACAGAATTCTCAACTGAACATCCACCAGAGAGCCCTAAGCAAGACAGCAACCAGAGCTGTAGAAGTGACACATCACTCACTCCATGAAAATTTCCATGACTTTGTCCATGACCTCAACAACTTTTCCTTCTCTGAATCTTATAACTTATCCAGGCCTGACTTTTTTATCGATGAAATTCCATTACTTTTCCAGTTTTCCTGACCCGCGGGAAAACCGCTGTGTAGAGCTGCTCTCCCGCAGCATAAAAGATGAAATTGGAAACTTGAATGTTTTTCGAATTAATGTAGCATGCTCGACTGCGCCCAACCATCCTGGAAAAAATTGGGCCTGCCTCATCAGATTGGGTATCCTAGCCAAAACCTGAATTTTGACCGTTTTCATTTGGCTTGTAGAAATAGTAGCATAGTCCATAATAATAGTTCCACTTGTTACCAACACCCTATGCATATGCCTATATGGATATCAACAAGAACATCAATGACCTTGACTAGTACTCACCTAAAATCTGCAGCACACCGTGCAAGAAACATGCAACGTACAGTGTTTCTTGCTAAATTGTGCCGCTGGTTACTATTCTTTGACCTCAGACTCCTAAAATAAGCCCATATGTACCAATGCCAATATAATACTGAATCAACTTCACTTCCAGACAACATGCTCCCCACCATGTTGTCTCACTGGCCTATCTTTATTCTTGATGCCATCACCATCCTTTGCGGAAACAAACCCATTTCATCTCATTTTCACGTATCAGTGATGATGGGTTTGAGGATGAAAACTGTTTTGCATTGTTGGGTAATTAGGTCTTTCTCCCCCGGAAAGTTTCGAAAGACAGTTCAGCTGGTTGTTCATGACATTTGTGACATCCACTCACCTTTTGACACCATACATTACCCGGCTAATTACATTTAATTTTATCATATCATGTATGACATCATTTACATTTAACAGCCTCTTGACAGGCCTATACTGATCATCGATTTGAAATTGCGGAGACAAACGATTTTTCAATTCTGAATTTGTTCGCACATAATGATCAGCTGAAAACTTACCCGAGATAACCTTTTGCCCTTCATCTTTTTTAATACCCATTTGTAACAATTAACTACCTACCCCGTAGCAATCACCATCAACAATCACTTACCATTTCTTCTGTGGGGTAATAAGTGGACAGTTCATTCGAACCCTCCAAGGTGATCTGACCAAAATGACCCCTGGATGACCTGGAACCTTGGATACCAAAGAAACAAGTAGCATCCAGCCCCTGATAAGGACTAACCAACTCTCATAATCGTCCATTTTGAACTATAGGAGAGGAAGCATAGCATACTGCAATTTTCATAATATGCACCCGATACATGACGTGATACCATTTTACCTGAACCTACTGCTGCATTATTGGTCAGAGTGGATCATACCACCAATAATATGATCAATAAATCGCAATCTGCCAAGAACCATTTGTTTCATTTGACCTCTAGAAAGTTTGGCACAAATGCCACGCTAATCCTTGAGCACTGCTATGTAGCATAGCCGCAACATTACTGATTTTCATCATACCTCACCTTGCATGGTTTTTGCCCCTATTCTTGAAATTCTTCAATTAATCCCCAGGGTTACTGGATTCATCACACCGGTTTCTCTTCTCCGCTATAGGTTCTCTTTTTCCCCTCTTTCCTCCTCTTCTCCCCCCTCCCCTCCCCTCCTTACTTTCCATGTTTGGGCCTTGTATACCGTTCGCCCCCCTGAACTCTATTCAGGGGGAAACTTCCCCCCCCCCCACTCCCGCTGGTTTCCTGCCCACTGCCTTCCAGTCCTTTCAGCTAACCACAAATGAGAGACATACAATGGAACATGGCGATGACTCAAGGTCACCAAGGTAAGCGGTTTTCGAAATTTTGTATTTTCCAGAAGTTTGCTGCATTCTAACAAAACTTGTTACTCTGTAACTACGATATTTTTCAGAAATACATCAAGTCACTTTATTGAATAAATCTCCCTCCTTCCTTTGGTCATGAATGTTGTCCTTTCGATATCAATCTTAACCATCACCGCCCTTCATTGTTTGAAAGTGGGGGATATACATGTTGGTGGTTTACCTACCTACCAGGCAATGTCTAGTTTTGAATAACTGAAAGACAGGTTGCTGTTTTAACATGCTGGTGTTGGTGCGTCGTTGGACTTCACCTACCTACTTATCTTTATCTGCGAATCTACAGCTAAATCCCCAATATCTGTAGAACACAAGGACCATTGTGATATACCACTCCTGTGACGTTATAGAAAATAGGCACGGCCATACTTTACACTTACCCTCCGCATTGGTATGCATAACCTCCAGAGGTCCTAGGAATGCATAGCGCATCCCGAGGCCTGCCCCCACACGACCTTGTCAACATCTTCTGCTGAGGCAACTCCCTCCTGCAAAAGTGAAGAGGCACAATCATTTAGAGATGCAATTCACTCGACTAGTAGAAATGGTGTTGCCTATAGAACCCCTCACGAACCAACTATAAGGGAGAAAACCCAGACGCCAAAAGGTTAGTGATATTCCTTGACTCTTTCTGACAACCTATATCCAGACCACAAGGACAAATGGGATGATTGCAGGACCAGTTCATTTATGTCAACTAACGTCTGATACAAATTTCCCTTTTCCCCAACCAACCAATGGGGCTCCTATACTCTTGATAGGAAGCTTACCCACTAATTTTTGAGGTTCCAGACTCTGACCTCTGTGACCTCAAAATGGAACCTGACCCTGACCCCAAAACATAGGGTTCATGGCTCATCAGAGAACTCACCTACAAGTATGGAGCTCATCCATCAAGGTGGGGTTTAGTTATCTTGTTTACAAAGCCAAAGTGGGCCAAAATATTGACTTTTTTTCCCACGAAATTTTTAATTTTGACCAAAATTCACCCCGACCTGAACCAAAAACAATAGGGTTTCCTGTACTCCCCAAAAGAAAGCTATACACTAAATTTCGACTTGGTAAGACAATCAAATCATCATAACCAACCCTACGACCTGAATTACATCGATTCTCTACTTTTGTCAAGGGAATCAAAAAGGTTATGCTGATCCCGATTGATATTCAGAGATCAGAAAATACTCTGTCAGCAGAGCTCTGTTTGGTAAGAGGGGGCATGGAGGAATCAGAGAAATGAAAAAATCAGATTCGAGTTGCGCTAACGTTCCCATTGGAAAATTTGGCTAAACTCCCACAGAAGTGGAAGAAATACTGGGAAAATCCGGGATTACAATTTTATCAGGAAGAAGGGTAGTGAGTGCAAATGCAGTAAGTAACTAGAGCACCCATGAAGTCGTAACTGATGATAACCTCACCACATCTTGAGTTATTATCTTCCCAGTTGTTGATCTGCAGGAAGGGCGTTGTGATCCCCGCAATACCCTTCAGGGTATCAATATGACTGTTGACCCTGACCCCTAATGATCACTGATCACAAATTCCAGACCCAACAATATGCACCATGTGTAAGAGTTATGCATTAAGCCACCCTTTACAACCATAATTTGTACTGCTTTGAACTGGGGGGGGGGTGGGGACCTAGGCTTCAACCTGAAACATGCTAGGTAGATGCTCGAAGCTATATTTCAGTTTTGTCAGATGACAAGTGGGAGTATCCTTCCTAAATAGCCACATGAGAATTAATATTATAAGAGTTATGGGGAAATTCCACACGAAGTGTGTGTTTCTCATTCCGAAGTTGACCATTTTCTTGGAATACTAGAAGCTACCAATGGTGGCTATAGCGTCAATCCATCTATATAAATGCAGCTATTGCATCCCAGATAAAATAGTCTGGGGGGGGGCTGAAGAATGGAAACTGACACCTAGTGACCATAGTCTGTAAATTGTTGAGCACCCCACAAAGTAACATCCCTGACTGGTGATGGCTGCATCCATGATATCCAATTGAATCTGCCGGATGAATGTCTTGACCCCGCAGAGAACCTTTTGGTCAAGATGACATTGCCCCTATATTCCGGAACACCACATATGCCCCCCATGTGCTGAACCTCAAATTTTGAATTGCCCACCTTTTCATCACCACCTCATATTTTATATTTTAAGAAAAATGCTAATGCTCGCGCAAACGACTGGCTCCCCGAGTACTCACTGCCACTGGCTCGTTGTGATAGATTTCGGGGGCCCCCCCCCCCCCCCCCCAAAGAGAAAAAAAAAACATCATTTAGGGAGTACATGGACACTGGAAAGTGAGACTATGATTTGTTTCTGACCTAAATTTTTAGTCTAGATCATGTCCTCACTAATAGGTAGAGGAACCACACACTATAACAGTATGTGCTCCAATCTGTGGTGTGACCGTGCCTAGTCCAGAAATTGAAGGCTGCAGAGTCAAGTCGGAGTGCCACTTGTTTCCAGATTTTCCACTGGTTCCGTCAGTGTATCACAGAAAATTGTGAATGGGCGGTTTGGGTATTTGTGTGATATATGTATTCATAAGAAAATGACTTCAGCAAGTCTGGTAATGCATTCACCATTCGAAAAATCCTTACGTTTTGAAATTTGAAAGTAGAATCAAAGAAATATGTCGAGAAGGAAAAAATTTTGCCCTGTGAAAATATAAAAAACATCACTATAAAATATTGTGGAAAATCACGGTGAGTGAGCAGGGAATATTTCTCAGTTTGCCTCTAATTGAGGAAGAAGGGAAAGGGGCAGAACTGCCCGTGCGGAATGTAACAGTAATTTGTATTGGACAGGGAACTAGACCTTTGGGGGGTATAAAAGAAACACAATATACTACCTATCGTTTGTAACTTAGAAGAAAATGGAGAGGCAATCAAAGTTCACGTTATCGGTATTTACTTTACGTTAAGTTCCATTCAGCCTCTGAAACATTCGATGAGAATAAGCATCAATGATATTGACCCAATGAATGCCATAGTTTGATACCTCATCTACAAGAAGAACCTCAGTCAAAATTACAGCCACTAAAATGTTTCTATTCTTCAAGAAAATGGTGATCAGGCTGCAAATTTTCAAAAAAGCCAGCTGGCCAACAACAAAAGATAGGTTTCCCACAGGGGACCTATCCCACTAAATTACAAAATTTGGACTCAATACCATCGTTCTGCAACAGATTTTCTTTTTCAAATGTTGTTTTCATATCAGTCAATAAATAGATTACTACAATATGGGTAGCTTCGTGGCTGGAAAGGACATGAATAAAGTCTGAATGGAACTTTTAGTTATTGATCCATGACAGCATTAGGCCACCTGTCAGTGTCCACCTAGGACTGTCCCCAGGACTGGCAGCAGCACTTCCATGGCGGGAGAGGCCGGTGCCCCATCAAAAAATATTTAGGAATGCCAGTGTAACATCAATATATACAGTTGGGTTAGTAGTAGTGGGATGGAAGCTTGTTACCGTAACGAGGCGCCAGGATCTGATGATTGCGTACTGTAGACGGTTGAGGATGAACCCGGGCAGCTCCTTCTTCATACAGACAGGGACCTGGCCAAGTTTCTCCATTATCTCCTTGGTCCTGACGACAAATTCGGGTTGGTCCACTCTGAGGGAACAATCTCTACGAGCGGGACGTGAGTGCTCTGCGCGGATTTAATTAACCTCGAGGATTAGAGCGAGACATCATCAATAGTTGGGTAGATAGATTATGCTTGATGGGACAATATGCATACTTTGAAGTGCCATTGGAGCCAAATAGACTGGACAGCCGAGATACGAATGAACGGACAGATAGATAGATGAATGGCTATGACACATCAACAAATCTCCTTGCCTAAACAGAGGCAGATTAGCTCAGTCTGTGCGCGCAGAGAGCAAAACCGTTGATTTGTTATGCAAGTTTGAAGCCCGTTTGAAGCCTGAGGACTTCTCCGCAGTGCTGTTGGACGGGGCATGTCTCCTTGAACTTTTCCATGTCACCACCTGTCAAAGTGGTGGATTGGCTGTCCTATGGGGAAGTCCCAGGGGGACATGCTGATGAGTGACGTATGAAACTGGCACGGGGAGAGAACCAAAGCAGAGGTGCATGCTGTATACTGTAGTACGGGTGGGCCAAGTCACCAATGATCAGGGTAATATCTGTGAAGCGCTTGAGAGTTCTTTGATGGGGAATCCCTATATAAGAACGAGTATTAAATTTTATCTTTTAAATACCACACTCAATATGCAACTTTCAACAAAGATTACAGTAGCATCCTTTTTTTCTGTAAAAGGAGGTCTACTTAAGGGTGAGCTACTAGGCACTGTGACCTGCGTTTCAAGTCTTTGGTGAACTTTGAGGGTGGTATGCATGATGATGAACTGGCCAGAATGGTACGGTCCTGAACAAACTCCTCCATCTCTTGAAAGACTTGCAGCTTTAGTTCCAACCTTTCTGGGATGCACTCCTGGGCAGAATAGAAAAGGAAATTTCTTTGAATAGGGACAAGTGATGAACTGCATGCTAGGCTCACCTTCCACGCTTCTTACATTTGGAATGGTTCAACTAACCTAAACTTAAAGGTCGGAAGAGAGCAGATTTCCAGTTAGCAGATAATAACAGCGAAATCTGAAAATATGTAGAGGTAGAGGCCCCAAAGTGCATACATAATAAATGGCACTAATCAGTGACCATTTCAAAATCATTGGGACTTGCTTGTTCACCATGTCTACCAATGAAAAATAGTTTCATGGAATTATGAATGAAATGCCTGATTAGCAAATTAGACAAATTACATGAATTCAAGTGACCCATTCTCTAATGAGGGCCATAGTGGACCACATCAATACATCCAGGGATTAACAGCAATACAAATGATTATTAAAATTATGCTAATCAGGACACACGGAATGGACTTTCCAGTGACGCCAAATCTTCGTTGAAAATTTTTGAGACTAAAGAAAAACTGTACCTAGCAAGTTACGGCAAAGAGCAAAAACCTTCAGAAACCCTGAATTATTACACAGAAGCAACACAGTATAGACATTTCACGCCAACCTGTACATAGACGGCACCCTTGAGAGCATCATGGTTCTGGCGGGAGAAATACAAGCAACAAGCAAAAAGCTTCCGAGACCACTGCATATGACAGAGAAAGAACAACAATATTGTGAGTTCCAGGCAATCATGGTGAGATTTCTGAACAAATCTCATGGCCCCCTTGTCAACTCTTCATCTTCTCCCCACTTGAAGGTCCCATTAATTATGCGGCAGCTCACCGCAATTTGGGCAAATATTGTCTAGGTGCCTCTGAAACAAAAAACCTTTAGAGACCACTGCAATATGATACAGCAGAAAACAATATTAAAACTCAATGCCGACCTGTACATAGACGGCATCCTTGAGGGCATCCTGCAGGCTGTCAGATGCTGATATCAGCGAAAACTGCTCGTCGAGGAGAGGGAGCCCCGGAGCAATCCTGACTGCTGGAGGTTCTTCATATCCTCCTTGATGGCTACCAAGGCATCCTTGACCTACATAACCAATGGACAGAAAAATAATAAATAATACTGGTGATAATATGTTTTGCCAGATGGAGGTCCCACGTGCAGGCCCCAGCAGGAGAGTAATTGGATCTGCGCTTCGCACAGCTGCGTATGTTTTGTGGCAATAGGAATAAGCCAGGCAATGGCTCATGAATTGACCTCAATGTGAAGAGTCCAGCATCCAGGGAAGAACACAAAGTCAGCAAGATGGCAATTGCCATCCCAGTGGGCAATCAACATGAAGCCATTTGGAAAAGGGCATGGAGATGGAGAAGAAGAACCCACCCAGGATGAAATTCCATTAGGCATACACTATTTGAAAACCATTCAGGTCCTGAATGGCATACGATGTGTTTTCGCCCCTGGTCCCTCATTCGGAACCCTTTCGTGTACCTTAAAAACTGGTAATGATTCCCATTTGTTTATCTAGGGCCAGTTGCAACCAAAGACCAATCGATGGGACGAAATGCATGTGACTCTCTTCAGCACACAGCAAAAAAACATGTAGCTATAGAGGTGGCATGATACTGTAGACTATCACAATGGCACATTCTTCACTACAATCGTATCGGAATCGAGTATCGCAAAGTGCAGGGATAGGGCGCCCTCAATATCAGGAAATTGAAGTGAGAATAGCTGAACCAATGAAAGGTATATAGGCAGATATTGGGTGTGTTCAAAAGATGTCTGTTTAATAGTAGTAGACAACTTTTGACAACAATTTGAACAAAACATGTTGGGCTGTGTGTATCATATGCAACTTCTTACTTTTCTTTTTTGTACATAATAATGACTAGGTAAGTGGATAACAGGACATATTACATGCATCATATTATATAGTGGCTTCCAACCACTTGATGGAGGCTGGAGGTCTAGAAGATAAAGGTTAACGATTTTGTGTGTGTGTGTGTGTGTGTGTGTGTGTGTGTTGTGTGTGTGTGTGTGTGTATGTGTGTGTGTGTATATGCAAGAGTCATTATGTGCCCTCACCTGCCAGCCCCTCTCCCTCGGTTGTGCGTTCATGGCACAATATATTGAAACTATACATTAGATGGTCCACCTCCCGCCTATTTTATTGCATTATAACTAACTGTCATTGGCTATTAGATATTCATTTTTATACATCTGTAGTAGCCTATATACCTGTGTTCACATGCGATGACGCATGTGTCCTCTGATCACGCGAAGTGGATCAACCCATCATCGGAATGTCCATGTGAACAGTTGCAGCATTGGAATGTTCTAATTACCTTAGTCTAATCATTTTGCCGGATCAAATAGGTCTGTTTGTGAGAAATATTTTGAATTCATCTGAAACCACCAACATCCCAGCATGCAGGTCATAAACTTCATACATTCTGTCGGAAAATCTGCATTTTTATTACACTCGCATTGCAAGCACGCCAAACTGTTGATTAAGTTGCAAGTGCACGACCCCCTGGGTGGAAGATTGTTGTGTGAGGGATCTAAAGCAAGTTGGTTGTGGTAGCAGTAGAAGTAATATTCTGAGTGGGAGCGCCCATGAATAGCGACCACTCGATAGTTAGGGTAACACTCACTTCTGATGCATGTCTCTGGGAGTGGATGCAAAAGAAACGAACATAAAAGCAATGCTATCAAAGTGTGTGTTGTCATGGTAGTCGCTGCTTTGTATGCCCATGCCTACAATTCATGTAGCAGGCTAGTGCTGCAGCCCATTACTTTTTGGTAGTAGTTTTGGAATGGAGAATTGGATATGGGCATTACTATATAACAAGGAATTAGATTCAGCAATTCAATCATCATGGACTTGATGACACATGTGTAATCCCATGTACACACAGTGATAACTGTATTTGCCCTTTGAGACCTTAGTGGCAAACCTGTCAGCGATAGGGTGGTTGTCAATGATACTTTGTCAGAAGAATTTCCAGGGTGCATTACTGTATATGGTTCAAGCGAGCAGGCCAGGACCAGTCTCTGAAGATATACATGTGATAGCTGTGACCCACCCTGGAATTAAGCAATGTACCTCATGACGGCAAACCAGATATCCATCTCTCACCACTTGACCAAATAATGTTGAACTGTATTAAATATGGCACTTTCAGGAATACCTCACTGGAAGTTTAATAACATGCTATACCTGTGATGGGAGAACATCATAAATAACCACTTGGTAGCCAGCACTGGACAAAAGTGTGCCCAGGACCTCCCTACGATCCCACTGTGAAGACAAAGAAATATGAAATTGGCAATGAATAAATTTATAGGTTAGAGGGTACTCTCAAATATTATTTCTGAATATGAAAATGTTAGTTATCCAAGTATTTCAAAGAATATAATATGCCCCTCCCCCTTCCCCGGTCGGTGACCATATACGTCACATATTGAGGGTGCTAGAACACTATATTTCATATATCCCCACTCCAAGGATAATATGGCTTTGCCTTCACCGTAACTGCCATGTCCACATCCATGCCGGCATCTTATTTTGTGACTCCCGTGGCGGACACAAAGTCGACCATCATTGAAATACCAAGTCTAGCACTTCATATCAAACCTTTTGAAACCATAAACCAGCAATTCTAAGCCACGACTCCTAGCAACCTTAGTCAAGTAACCTGAGACCATCGCTGCTGCCAGATCCATGCAGGCAAATACATGACCCATAGTCATCCTTGCTCATACTAGTGGAGGGCATTGAAATCTCCCAGAATGGCAGAATGCTTCTTTCACCAAGTCATCACTAAGTCCTAGTTGGAGCGTTTATTACACTGCGACGACAGATGAAATACCCACAGTGTGAAGGATCAAAGGTGATCCATTTACACGAGTTGATTGGGGCACCTGTGTCATATACCAAGGGAACAAGGTGGTTGGTCATGGCAACAACCATCCGCTGCATATGCCGACCATCATACTTAAACTAGTACTGACATCGCCGCTTCGAAGAGAGCTGCAAGATCAATGCCCAGCCTGTTCCAAGTTCCCTTGACAAGACAGGCAAATGGACATCCTTATGAAGTAAGAGTGATGTTCCAGGAACCAAGCAGACTGTCTGCCTCAACTTGAGCTGGTCAGCAGCAGCATCAGTCAAAACCTCATGACAAACACAATAACAATAATCACGATGGTGAACCCTGGCAATGAGAGGCCTGGGGTCATTTCACCCAAGGATTCACACCGAACATTGAACATATTTTAATTAAATGTGGGAGACTATGTGCAACTCCCAAGAAATACATAAATTCCTGATTGTAAAACAAACCTTCGAAGACTATTTTGAGCTCCTTCCCCTGAAGTTTTGTCTAAGCACTACATTTTTTTTATGTTGTGACTTTGATAATTAGCAGGTGGGGTAAGCTCTAACTGCAGGTTTCAATCTGTTCGTTAAGTGGTGAGAACTACGTATAATTTAATTTCAACTCTCCAGGTTTGTTGTAATCACATTCGGGACCCAACATTCAACAAGTTATAGGCAATGTGCGAAACTCAATTCATAGGAGTACTTTGTGTTAGCAGTCAATGGAGCAAGCCGAACAATCACGATGTTTCACTCATTCGTGAGTGTATCACAAGCCCACAATGGACTGCTAACACAAAGTGCCCCTATGAAATGAGTTCCGTTGTCTATAGTAATCACAGCTTCAAAAGAATGCACTGATCATAGGCAATCCTTCATTTTATCGTGGTCGATTAATAATTGTACAATCCTCCATGGCCCATTCTCTTTCAAAACCAAAATGTTCTGAATTTTAACAGCCTGAATAAATATGCAGATCAAGTATAGAATCCTCCATCAAATGGCGAACGGGCGCTTTGGAGTATTACGATGAAATGACTGTTCACAGCTCACTAGATCTACATGTGGGCCAGGATCTCCCAATCAAACTGGGTAATTATATAATTGTACCTCCATAATTAGGCCAGAACCTTCTGTTAGGTCTGGGTGAAAAAGTAATAGCGGATCTGAAAACTTATGTTTTTTTGAATCTATATGTTTGAACAAATTCTTTCATAATCCAATATACAGGCCAGCTGTTTCAGGCTCAGTTTGGAATTGTTGTTTACACTGTTCAACATACAGGACTTGATCCAAATATGCTTCAGAATTTCATAACAATTGTTTTCTAGGATATGCAGTGGGATCCACTTCTTTTACATCAGTACCACTCAACTGATCACTTGAAGAGTACTGTTCATTTGTCAAACTTACTGGTGACAGTGTCAGTTACTGTTACTACGTTAGGGCTACTGAAAAAGATCAGTTCCGCTACATCACTAGTTCCCACAGCACTAGCAACAAATTTTACGGTTCAACGTATCAAGGGAAAAGACTGAATAATTGTCTTCACCTCCCGATAATAGTGACGACATCCGCATTCACCCCTTCTGCCATTTTCGAAATACGTAAAATCAAGACGAAGACAATCCCACACACGTCTCAGCTTGTAAGTTGTATGAAACTTCACAAATGGGAAGGCAGGTGGTATAGCGATGTTATATATATATACCGACTCCAGCATAGCATGCAGCATACTGTTATTATATCCCATGTTATATCCCCGGGGATATTATGGTTTTGGGTGTGTAGCCACCACCGCCGTCCAGGCCTCCGCCGCAGCCGCCGGAAATTCGCGCGTTAGCGCAATAACTCTTTAACGCTTTATCCGATTGATCGGAAACTTGGTACACATGTGGCATGTGCGCCCTAGTGAGATCTCGATAAGTTCGAATCTGGGCATTACTAATTACTAGTGCAATGCTGGGGGCCGCTAATTGCATAATTCACGCGAAATAAAAAATTTCAAGTTAGTCGGATTTGAATGAAACTTGGTGGGTAGGGACTACAGTTGATCCCGAAAAATTTGGAGGTCAATTCAAGGTCATCGGAGGTCAAATTGCGCGAAATTTTCAAGTTAGTCAGATTTAAACGAAACTTGGTGGGTAGGGACTACAGTTGATCCCGAAAAATGTGGAGGTCATTTCAAGGTCATCGGAGGTCAAATTTGCAGAATTTATGCGATTCCCCAAACTCCCATGGATTACAACAAAACTTGGTGGATGGGGGCTACATTTGTTCTGACCAAAATGGAGGTCTTTATGGGGTGTTAGATACTTTTTCCCAATGATGGCTCAGAAATCAAAAGCCGGGGATACACGAGGGCGGTCTACCCGCCTACACATGTCTAGTTTTCCAGAATAGTTTAGGGCAACGTTCGAACAGGGTCTGGATTCTTGTCACTCATGCCAGTCATGTGACATCAGAAATAACAGTTAATTATTTCAGGGCTGATCTCTTTCAGAATTGGCATTTGGCTCTGTTACAGTGGGAATTCACTGATCCGAGATACGCAGCAAAAATGCCTACGTCACAATAGCGGAATACCACCTACCCGCGTCACTAGATGTAAACCGTAGAGCTGAACCCTGTACAAACTCAACATCTTTCATCGACATATCAAACTTTTCAGATAGGTCCGTTCATGTACCATTTTCTTCCAGTCGGCACGAAAGGTGAAACAATTTCATCGATATTTTGTACGTGTGCAAGAAAATTGCCACACGCACACTAGAAACCGGGGGTAATTCGACTTCAAAAGCTTAGGATAAGCCCTTCAGTGTGTAACGAATAACATTAGGTTCACTGTGCGTACACGCGCTGACGTAACGGCGAATCCATGAATTGTCCGGCTGTCCGAGCTTGGCAACTTTAGTTCCACAGCAGGCTATCTGTGGGGCCGTTGTCGTGGGCAGATTTCTGTATAATTTTGAATTAATAAACCATATGGATAATGTAATGGCACCACAACATATATACAATACATACACATCATACATACATACATACATACATACTACATACATACATACATACATACATACATACATACATACATACATACGTACTGTTCAAAATTGGGCAAGGAATCACTACGGTGTATTCAAAACCTTGGCGGAGTGTGTTTTCGTAAATTGTACAATGTCTTCCTACTGAGAAGGTGCCAATGTTGAATGTCGCCGGAATCCCCACAAACATATATCGCAGACATTTGTCTTTGGTGGCCAGAATTTTTGTAGTAGGCCCATCCATGCAAACTTAGTACGGATCGTCTGGCTCTCGCTCACCGCAGTACATTTTTTGTCGAATTATACTACAAAAGGGACTTACTGCTATTGTGCGTGACGCTCTGCAGACTGCATAAGCAGCAAAGTATGGAACATTGTTCTTGCCTAACCATTAAAGAAAAAAGAAAGGAAACGAATTGGACCCCGCTAGTTTACCTAGTCAACTTGAACCAGAAGGTTCAAAAGGGGCAATATTCAATATTTTTACAGCCCAATTCTTATTTTTGAATGACCGATATAAGCTTCCGTCGTTGATTCAATTGATTGGTTCGCTGTAGTTTTCTGTTTGTTTCAATCGACCGGACACCAGACAATTTCCACTGTTACAGCTTCATAAGGCGAACAGATTTTATGAACAAGAACACAAAGAAGTCTTGCCAAGGGTACGTGGCGCCAGACACAGACTATACGATATACAATCGTGGCATATTGGATATGGTACACAAGCCTTATTAAATATATTGAAATGTCCCGGAAAGCTAGAGCTAACGCCTAACAATTCGTTTGGGAGGAGGATGATCGTTTGTTTGATAACTTTCTAGGTTGCCCCCAAGTGTGATGTATGGTTATGCGCAAGTGGGCTTCTCCCACAGTTCCTGCATAACGGACCACACACTTGAAGGCCAATAACTCCCATAGGAACATCGTATTGAAATGGGGTTTGGACCTATAGATTTAAAGTTTCCCATTCCCGACGATATAACCTCTGTGTATCCAAGCATGTAGTTGTCTTTCAAGAGCGCCTGGTTGAGTGGGTACCACTGAGACTAACATTGCCTCCACAAGTGTAATTATTTCTTCGAGAAAAAAAAGTTCGAAAAATGAAAACATGAAAAAATGAGGTTTTGACGGGACGTCAAATTGAGGCTCGTCGGAGAGAACTTGGACCTCCCCCGTGTGAGAAACTCGGCCCCCCCCCCACCCCACCCCCACCCCACCCCCACCCCAACCCACCCCCCCCCCCCCGTCGGAGAAATCCTGGATGCCACACACTGTTCCTTCCCATATTAGATTATTATGTAGCTGATTGGGTTTTCCAGGTGGAAATGGCCCGCGAATCACCTATTTTAACGCTGAACTAGGCTCAAAACGAGTATTGGGGGTCTTTCTTTATAATAGCCCTAGTGTGTATCCGTCACCCAAAGTATGTGTCAATTGCACCTATATGACGTAGTCACAAACTTGGTTTCTAGAATTGAGGCAACGTACGTCCTCCGTAACATCTGCACCATACTTGCCCAATGTTTAGGTCATCACGTACGATACTGCACGAAACATTTATTTTCCTAGAATTCCAACTATTCTGAGATGACATTGAGCTGGTTAAAATAATAGGGTTCTACTGCTTTTAACCTGATACATTCACTTTTGAAACAACCCGAGACACCTCACACATTGTTCCGTACGTGGAGACCAATACGAACGCACCAGTCATTGATATTGATAGTAACAGAAAATTTGGTTTCAGAAAGTTTTTGACTCTTTCCACGAAGAAAAATCACACCCAAGGGCATCCTTCCTGCAAATAGAGAGTGGCTGACGGTTACTCTGTCATGCCCCCCGGCTACAATCATCTGTGAAACTCCAAATGAAAAAATAAAAAATAAAAAGGGATGTAGTCCCTATGGCGAGTTGGTGTATACATCTGGGTCAGATTGAGTTATCATGTTTGTAAGCATTTTTGTTAAAAAATGTTCATCAGTTTCCAGGATTTTTACTAAACAAGACTCCCAGTCCACGTGTTGACAGGTCGCCCAGCAATGGATCATATAAACCTACTATCTTTCCATATAACTGAAACTCCGGTGTCGCGATGATCTGTTCTAAGAAATGTCCCTCCCCATTGGAATTGCGTTACTATTATCACTGTACCACTCCACCAAACGAACTATACATGTGCATACATGCGGCGGGGTAACCGCCCGACGTGTATACCCCGTAGAAACTAACCGTTGTGACTCATTCAAGGGGAACATTAATCATGCCATCTGACCTCCGGTGACTTCGAAATGACCCACCTGTTGTTCAGAGCCAGCTTGTAGTCCACCTTCTCCAAGTTTCATTTAAATACGACGCTGTAGGAAAATCGCATAAATCGGAAATTTGACCTCTTTGTACGTCCTGTGACCCAAAATGAAATTCATGTTGTTCAGGGACTAACAACGTCCACACAACAAATTCTGTTAAATTTCGTCAAAGTTAGAAGAATCGCAGACGAGCAAGAACCACAAATTAGGCCCTCCAGTGACCTATTTTTTTTACGACCACACTTTTGTCCCCACCACCAAGTGCCGTGTGAACCGGACTAAACTCTGGTATTGCGATAAAAACACAAATTTGACCTCCGGTGACCTTGAAATCACTCAACGAGGGAAACATTGCCAGAATCGCCAATTTTGGTTGTGGGGTTTCGACATGTCTCTGTTCATTCGTCCGTGATTTGTACCACGGGGGAGGGGGTGGTGGTCAGATCCCCCCCCCCATGACCAATTAAGTAACCAATAAATTTTTAACACAAAAACGCTTTTACCGCAGTTCAGTAGAGGTTTTGTAGCAGACATGTGTCAGGGGCCCATAAATTGTACTATTTGCCAATAGGGATGGGTGAGGGTCAATAATGGAGGGCGTACTTCCCTTGGTTTCCGACCTCAAGCCCACCCCCCCCAAGACAAATCTCTCGGTACGCGTCTGTCGTCTGTACCAGTTCTTAAGAGAATCTGTTGCATGACCATTGTACTTAACACATTAGCAATTATAGTGTTGAAGAGTTTTGAAAAAGCTCCTAAAGATTAATACAGCTGAGGAAGACAAGGTGATCAATAGAGCTTTTCCACGGTGGAGTACTAGCTAATGCTCACTAAAACAGCTCGAGTGGTATAGACGAGATTCTCCTTCCCAGCTAGCTCTATCGTTACGGGAGGCGTTTTTCACTGTCCCCACTCTTTGTAATGCAATCAATTCATCACATCCACATTTTCGGATGTTATTGATTTGATCAGTATATGGGAGGATATCTGCTGAATATGTTGTAAACAGTTTTTTAAGTTTGTTAGGGATTCCGGAAATTGTACTGCAATTTGCACACTGTATGTGCAACATCGAAGGCAGTGTAGGCCTACCCCTATGACCTTGACAAAATAGAAATAATCTCAGTCACTGTAACCCGGATGAAAAGACGTATTCATAGGGTCAACTCGTCCTCTTACGAAATTATCTGAAAGGTATTGTACTTTGAAGTTGTGAGTTGAGGAATTCAGCGTCGTCCTCAATATACCACAAAAATCTATTGCGCAGACGTATTTGCGAAAAACTGACCCTGAAAGGCAATGGTCATGTAACTATAAATTGCAGTCAAACTAGCACAGGTCACAGTGAAAAAAAAAAACACACCCCTAAATTGGAGGCCACATCCCCTTGTTGGGTTATTTCAATTAACTTTGACTGATCGAGGAATTTGACATGAGGGGGGGGGGGGACGACACCAAAGGGGATTCATAGACAGGCCCCTGCGAAGGGGGGGGGGGGACTGGGGGTGCTGCAGCAACCCAAGATTTCATGATGGGGTGCGGGCACCTACCGGATTTCAGTCATTGTGCCCCAGCACCCCTGTCGATTTTTATTTTTTAGCTTAAAGGCGGTAATCATGGATCAATATTTGCACCGAAATTTGGTATCCGGATTGCGATCAGCTGGCTGCGAAGTGTTATATCAGTGTGATACTTGATGTCGAACTAATATTTCTTATTAGATTGTTAAATTTTTTGTGAGAAGGCGCTCCCCCCCCCCCCCCCCCCCCGGTATCCAAAATAAAATAACGTCGTCAGATTCGGCAAATATGATTTTTGTCCATAAGCCGTCATCCTCAAGTGTGGTGAACATATAGGTATAGGACACGAGGAGACTGGTTTAGGACTTGATTCATGTTCACCCCCCCCCCACCCCTCCTCCATTACAACAAGGCCGGAATCCAACTGCGATTTTATTAACAACTGCACTACAGTTTATCTACTTCATATCCTATTGTTCAGACTGGCTTCGCCAGCTTGACGTGCTGTTTTTAATAGAGGATGAAAGTTGTATGTAACGAAAAACAGCACGGGAAGGGGATCGTGCACATTAGTAGGGAAGTTTACGTGATTGACGTATGGAACTATCAGAGTGGAAGGGGCCGAAACAATTCTGAGACGCTGTGAAAATTTGGACGAACATTTTGAGCGGATACTAATCTTGGAAAAATTGACCAAATTGCCCGATTTTTGACTGCAGCTCGTGAGTAATGAAGCAGACCATCAATAATTACACACTGCGCGCGCAAGCCCGCAAAAAAGTGACACTTCAATGGTGCAATGCCAATTGATCGGCAAGTTTTGGCAAGTTTAGTACTTTTTCTTTCCACTTATGCATTAGGGCATCTCTAACCAGTTTAACTAATTCTGTGCCCAAAGTTGGGTAGTCATCCTGCTGAATTTTTGATCTAAAAAAATGAGGGGGGGGGGGGTTGCCCTCTATATCGCCTGGTACTCTAGCTCTCCGCTCGCATGCATTCCCTGCCTAAAACCGAACGGTTTCATGTTTCATCGGGGGAAATTCTTCTCAAATTGTTTTCAGCAAAATGGCTTATTTTTTTTATGTATCTCTGGAATATGGGACCAGGAACGACACTTCAAAGAATGTCAGTCTCATGAAAATAAAATGCAAACGCTTTAGTTCACCCTTTTGCCGACAGACTAGGTCACTCGTCCAAAATACACGGACGCGACGGGCGTCCCAATAATGTCTGCCGGCGTGCCATCTCTTGCCGAGCTGAATGGCCAATTAGATGAAGAGCCATAAATCGAAATAGCTGATGATAAAGTCTGGCTTACGTTTTTCTCTCTAATTCCTCTTTCCATTCTGTCTTCCCCTTCACTCCCTTTCTTCACTTTTCCTGTCCCTTCCCTTTTCTTTTTCCTCATCTACTGTCTTTCTCTTATTTCATCCTCTCATCTTTCTCTTCTTTTCTTTCCTCGTTTCTCTTTTTCCGCAGACCGGAAACTTTGCCGACGGCACGAATATTGATGGGGGGGGGGTGACACCCCCTCCCCCCGCACTCGCTACGGCCCTGTGCTTACTGCCATTAAAACATGGGAAGCCACCGTTTCCGGCACTCGGGGGATTCATAAGCCTCAACATTTCCTTGTACCTATACGTGACCACTGCTGCTGGCCAAAATTGTAAAGGATGAAACAATTAGTCCTTCAAGAACGTTTCTTGAAAATTACGAATTTCTGAAAAACTTATTGCCAATTTAGAGGGACGTTGCTCACTGCCAGACAGTGCGGGAATAGCCGTTTCCTGCAATCTGAGGGGGTTCTATAAAACGAAAATTTGACCCCTGGTGACCTTAAGGTCCACGATGGTGGCGGCTGGCCCGAATTGTAAGGAATAAACAGCGATCAGTTCCTTCAAGAACTTAGATTATTTTGCCGATGACTGTGTGTTGTACAGAGAAATTCATAACAATAGTGATCACATAACCCTCCAAGAGGATCTTAACACGCTAGTAAGTTGGCAAAATGGGAATGGCAGAGATGAGATTCAATGCTAAAAAATGTGTGTTAGCGTCTTACCCATGCTAGAAATGCCCAGATTTTTGGCTATAAGCTACAGGACTTCTTCTGCAAGAGACTAAGAGCCACTCCTTCGGGGGTGTTACCCTGACCCTGCCCCTAATCTTTCTTGGAATGATCATGTAAAACAAATCGCTGCCACGGCGAATCACACTCTGGCTTTTGTTATGAGGAATCTCCATTATTGACCCACAAGCGTTCAAGGAGACGCCTATAAGACCTTAGTGCGACCACCTACTTGAAGATTCCCCGAGTGTGTGGGACCTAGCTCTAATACTGCAACCTACTTAATACCAGGAATCTGTTCAACGTAGGGCTGCTAGAATCTGCTTGAACGACTTCAAATATAGGTCCCCCGGGACCGTTGCCAATGTGTGATGAAGGATTGGGATGAGCCTCTTGCAACAGGCGTCGTGTTGAAGGGCTCACTATTTTTTTATAAAGCAATCAATGGTCACCTTTCGATTCCATTAGTGCCATCGCGTCACCTGTTAACGACCCTCTCGACCCACACCAACACTAGGAGCTCGTTCAACAATAGCTAGCCAACTAAAGACTGCTATAAGTTTTCCTCTTCCCGAGAACGTTCCGAGATTGGAGAATTCGGAAGCTATCGTGAACATCGTGCCATCAACGATACCAAAAACTTCCAAGCGGCAGTCAGAGAGTCATCTAGCAACCCAATCATGATTAATTCTGTTTCTTCACGCATGTACAGCCTATTTCCTGACGCTTGGTTCCACCGGGCTGGCAGTATCCCCTCAAGATCAAGAGAACGTTTCTAGAAATATTGAATTCTGAAAGTATTGCCAATTTTTGAGACATTGCTTACTGCCATACGGCCGGGAATGCGGTTTCCTTCATCTGTGAGGGGGGGGGGGGGATAACAAGAAAAAGTGTTACACCCTACCCGTCAACAACCAACGGTGACCCCCCATTGTACGGGATAAGCATTGATCAGTTCCTCAAGAATGTTTTTGAATAAAAAAACGGGGAATTCATTGACGATTAGGGTTTGTGTTGCATGCTTACTGCTTATGACCCCAAGAAGGCCGTTTTCCTGCAATCTGTGGGTCTGTAAAAAAAACTGCTAAATCTTCTTGTTCGCGGCGCCAACCATGGTGGCGCTCCGCTTAGATGGTGGCTACCCTCAATGTTCCCGCGTATTTCAAACCAGATCGCCGTCCCGATCATTACCAACGGAAAGACAGTGAAAAAGTAATGATTATCAAGTGATAATATGAAAAACGCCAGGACACTCCCTTCCTTATACCCTATGTGACGGCGGTCTAATGGGGAATGCCCTGGCGTTAGCTTTTCCCCGTCCACTGGAAACCTGGCTATTACGCCCGTGTTTCACTGTATTTGCTTTGATAAGGGTCGCCCTTGCTCGTGCAGATAGGTACTGTTACCGCGGGTACATCAGGGTTGTACTGTACGTTGATCGTGTGTGTGAATCACGCTATTCGTATGAAATAACAAAAAAGAATATAAAAAAATGCCAAAGAAAAAAAATCTGAAAAATGGAAAATATAAGTTTTCCTGTAGGGGGTATAGGGTGAGGATCTTTTGTCACGAAAGCTCAGCACCCCCAGTATCAAAATCGTTCGCAGGGGCTTGCCTTCATAGACGTTCACCAGTATTGCTCCAATTTTGCACTTTCATGACAGAAAGGCGGAAATAAGGTATACCGGTATTCACTGAGAAATTAATGAGAATAATTTTGGATATTTGTGAACGATTTCTTTCGAATTTTTCATTTAATTGATCTCATCCACAGTTCGTTTGCTATAAGGGTTTTCAAAGGCATATTTTGCATCGATTGTATTACGCTGCCACCATCCCCCATCCCCCTGATGCTCAAAGCAAATTTTACAATAGCTAATGTGCCTTTCAGTGCAAAGGTGGAGCAGCTGAAATTTCGGTCAGAGAGTTTGGCTGCGATAAGTAGTGGCGTCCGCTACCAAGAGATCTGTCTAAGGGTGGGGGGGGGGGGGGGTTGTTGAGGTAGGGCCCCAAGGAAAGTGCGCCCTCATCACAGCTCAAACCCCCCATCCCAATGGCAAATAAACGCAAATTTATGGCCCCTAAGACACATGATGCGGCAAATTGTGATAAACAAAGGCTGTGTAAAACGTCTAGAACGTGAAGAAAGTTTGTTTTAAAAAAGTATTGGTCACATGGGGCAAGGGGGGTTCTGACTTCTGAGTTTCTGACCCCTAACCCCCACCCCACCCTCTGCGTGCGCCACTGGCCATAAGCAAAGTCATATTTACATGACCATGTTGAACATTTACCATACATTTTTTCGCTTGACGCGTTCAGTCTCAAAATAGAGATCTGTACGCATCATGATCACATGCGCGCACTACTGTGCAGCCTGTTTAGCCACGGCGTACTGAAACTAAAAAATAGTTTGGGTCATGACTGTCGTCACGTGTACTACTCGTACGTACGACTCCGCATTTGATCAGCTGACGAAAGGCAAGCGGAGCAGTCACAAAAACCTGGGTTTTGATATTTTGATAGGTAAGCACGAAAAAATACTACTACTGTGACTATTTCAGTGAGCTTATGCATGTCTTTGTAAATTGCCATTTCCATTATTTCCCCGCTCCACGCATCAGTTCATGGTAACATTTTCTGCCGAAACAAATTGATTGTGCAGTACTGTCAGTACGAGTATCAATTCGCGACCACAGTTGACTGTGCTCGATCGTTGTGGATAGCTCTAAATCGGGAACCAGCAGTATGCTGTGTAACGAAGTATAACGGAAATGGGGATGGATTGATAATGTTATACCTAGTCCGTAACCAGGACTGTGAGTTTCGGCCTCAGGGACGATTGTTAGTTGTGAAGCGTACGGTACAAAGGAGGACTGGGCAAGTGCTTAATGTATACCCATATGTACCTGGATGCATGAGATAAGTGGTAGGGATTAGGCCTAGGGGTGGGGTTAGGGTCAGATTCCGATCAAATTCCAAATCTAATTATCGTTAGTTGTGACCAACACATTAGAAAACCTTCAGTAAACCCTAACCTTCACTAATCATAACCCCACCCCTAACCCTAACCACTAATCGTCCAGGTATCCATGGGTATAAATTATGCAATCATACCGAACTTGGTAGGGCCGACGTTGGCCGTTGTTCACCCGGACACCAGGTTTAACGTCACACGTGTTGCAATCGAGGTCACAACTTGCGACGCCAAAGTTGAGGTCGGCTGCATCCTCGAGCCGGAGTATGGCCCGACACCACCGGAGGCGGAGACGGAGGCAGGGTCACAATCCAAGGGTCTGACAAAAGTGCAGGAGAGCAGAAAAAGAAAGAAGCAGAAGTCAATTATTGTATCATAATGATTCAGGTCCTAACAAGAGGGAGGGGTGTGTCTGGGTATCGAACCCCTTCCTGAAAATTGAATACCAGCTGGTGCGTGGTTAGTCCACATGACTGGTTTCTTAGGGTGAGATAGATAGAGGACAGGCAGGTGACATCACGGCAGTGTGCTTTGTTAACGGACAATAAACAAATCATTCACAAAAAACTGGTACACCAATAAGGCCAAGTAAAAAATAAAAACCGTTTAGCGTCACGCTTTTTCAGAAATGAGGAGAGGCGGCCCCCTTTTTCTTTTTTTTTTTCAAAACACATGGGTGTCACAAAGTAGCCGCACGAAATAATATAATAGCTATTCATAACCAGAAATTGCAGAATAACCATTTCTAAATAAATGGCAACAGGGGAAATACCAGACTAGGGACAGGTTTGAAAAGCGGAAAAGAACGCAAAGGGGCCGAAGCAGGTTTTGCCACCTTGACCTTTCTCAGAGAGCGGCCCCTGTATTCCTTTTATTTTATGTTCTACAGGGGTTCTAATAACCTAAAACATGTTTCAAATTTCCTTTGTCAAGAGCCGACTGATCCATGGAGGTAAACTCTCAAAAATTTCTTTCAAAAAAGTTATGGCGCCTGAATGAAAAAAAAAAAAAAATTCTCAAATCTCAAAAAGGAAAATGAGGACGGGCGGCAGGGCGCTAAACATGAAATTATTCTATTTTGCCTAATAAAACAACAAAATTAACAACAATGGTGTGTGTTTCGGATCTCTAACATCCAAAATACTCAGAGTCTTGACTTGTGTGTTATTTTAGGGGCTCTACTCAGCAGGGGCTGACTAATATCTTAAGAGACAGGAGAGCAAAATGGCTAGAGCCCATGAGGAGAAAAACTGCCAGCGAGATTCCATTGGATTCATTGATTTAGTCCATAAGCTGAGAATGAGTTCAGTGTGGTGAACACCTCTTAGTCTTGTGTAACATTGGGAGGCCCTAATTAAAGGTTGATGTGGGAATAGGCCGATTTTGAATGGGCCCCACATTTTTCCCAGTTAGTAATTTGAAAGGGCAAGTTGAGATGGCAAGGGATTCTTTCCAAAGGGGTTCAGTAAGGGATGATTCACACCCTCCTTCATGTCACAGCACTGCTGGACAAAGACAAAATATGGATAGCCACCTATCAAGATTCAAGTTTTATATAAGTAAACTAGACTTAATTTGATATTTTCAGGGGTTTACACTAAATTACTACTCAGAATGCAATTCTTTACATAATTGTCAGCTCACACTCAACTGTTGAAAATAGGTGTGACTCTGCGTATCGAGATGGTGCTGCCGTAGTGAGGTTGGGGGGCGGCAATTGTTGGAGGAGCATGCATGAGGAATATTTGCATGGGATTGGGGTTCCCCCAAATTGTACAAAGTTAGTGTGTTTTTTTCGGTTTGCCTGGAAAGTCATGGGTGGGAGGCTTTGACTTGGAAAACTTAATTGCAAAATTAATGGTATATATACTGCATGTGATGCCTATGAATTATATAAAAGAGTTCAGTTTGTTTTAGTTAGTGAAAGGGGGTCAGGAAAGACAAAATCCTCATGAGAGACCCGGACCCACCATCCCAAAAAGCGAAGGAACAACTCACAATGCTTAAAGAATTCGCCCACAATTTGGAAAAATAAATCAAGACGCTCTTGAAATGCATTCACACTCTTAGAACAGAACATCCTCAGGAAAGCGCTATTCCACTCATTAGCCCTCTGTGAGAAAAAATATTCCAGAATGTCCAATCTACTACAACCGCTTTACCACGAAGCTTGAGCCAATGACCTCTATGGTGGTGACCTTTGGAAACTCAAAGAAATAGGGGAAGGAAAGTCCCCTCGAATCATGAACAATTTTAAAACCTGAATCAAATCACCACAAATTTGTCTCAGCTCCAAGTTAGACCGAGACGCCTTAATCTCTCCTCGTAGGATAAATTCTTTAGACAGTGACTTAATCTAGGGCCCCTCTTTTGAACGTTTTCAATTAACCTGCTTGTCTTTCGAAAAATATGGATTCCATACTTGGACAGAATATTCCCAGGTGAGGTCTCACCAGCTGCTTAAACAACCTGACAACAATATCTTATCAAAGGACATTGAATTGACGTCTATCAAGCCAAGAATCCAAGTTTACCTCTCCTCTCAGCTTCAGCACCCGGCTTGTGAATGTTTCAAAGAAGAATAGAAACACACCGAGATCTTTTTTTCTGAATTCACCTGAGAATATTTGCCATTAACTTGAAAGAAGCGTGCAGTTGTGGAAACCAACATGCAAAATTTTTCACTTTCAGCATTGAAAAACATTTGCCAATCTGAAGACCATTTGGAACTTATATCAAGATCCCTTTGGACTATTGCAAGAGATGAACGCCCTTAATGACAACTCGTTTTCCCTATTATGAAGCCACTGGACTATCCCCTCAAGAACATTCCCCTAATGCCAAAACGTTTCAATTCAAGCAAGAGATGCTCATGAGGTACCTTGTCAAAAGCTTTGAAGTCTCGGGAATTATATCAACAAGCACTGTCCGATGTCAACCTGTGCAACTGCACTGAACAACATCTTCCATAAATTCTAAGAGATTAGTAAAACACGAACGTTTTTTCTGAAACATGCTGAGAAACCCCGAATTAGACTATACTATCGAAAAATCGACATATGACCCGAATTGATGGATTCTAACACCTTGCAGACAACACTAGTAAGACTCACTGGCTGTAATTTACAAGGACAGACCGGTGCCTTTCTTGAAAATTTGATAAACATTGCTCTCCTCCCATATCCGGCACAACACCTCTTTGGCAAGGTTTTATTGAAAATAGTTGCTAATGGAACAACCTGGTCGGCAAAAAATTTCACCAAGGGGTAACCTCACTCCGTCCGGACCAGGAGATTTACCACTTTGAATCTTCTTGAAGTTTTCTCCTTTATCACATCAGGCAAGGAGTATTATCTGCTCGTTAACCTGATCACCTATTGAAAAGTACAAAAATTGTACAGTAAAAGAATACACACCATTGGTTGTTTCCGTGGAAAACAACAGCTCTCCCACGCTACATAATCCAGGTTTACATAAAATGGCTGGAATCCTGGAAAATGCCAGTGGCAGAGTAGCCAATGGGAGTATTAATTAATGTAATTTTACCTGCCTGGAACCAAAGTATGTTAGGATATGCAACAACCTTGACATGGAGTGTCATCTAGTAATTCCACTCTGCATGAAAATAGAAAATATTGTTGCCTGTCTGTATGCCACTGCCAAGTTAACAACCCATTGTGTTAAATGTATAACAGTACAATTTTGATTCATTGTTCTCAAGGGGCAAAAATACCTACGGAAGCATCTGTGTGAACCCAAAAATGCATATATAGATAGAACCATTGGCGGATGAGTTTCTAATTGACGTTCAGTGAGCTCATAAACGTTTGGTACTGGTAGAGCTACTGTACAACTTTCTGATTGAGTGTGGAATCTAATAATTTTGTTTAATTTCGTGAAGGAGCATTGACACAGCAGTCATATTGTTTATGGTCAAAAGATTACTGGGGCATTTACTCTCTAGTTAAACTAGGATTCAATCTGGATGACGTTTACTTGATTTGTTTATTAGGGTAACAAACCCTAACAGTCAGAATCGATTTCATCCCTTAGTCAGCCTCTGCCCTTTGAACTGTGTATACCCTTGGTGTTCCTTTTGTTTACTACTCATTGTTTTATGTCTTTTCCTTCCTAGCTGCCAAACATCATTCAACTCTCCGAAGCTACAGCTGAGACTAGCTGTGAACCTTTAGTTATAACATGCTAATCTGGAAGCTTTGGTGTTATTCTCCGCTTCACTTGCCGCCTGTTTTGTAAGTTATAGCCGTTTACAAAAAAAGGTTGTACACTGCCATCAAGGAACCCAATGGGCATTTGAGGGTCAAAAAGTCAAAATGCCATATCAGTTACCTAGTTACACTTTTCAGCTAAACTAGCTATGAGGGTTGAATATTGTGATTGGCCACTTTGTCAGCTATTTATCTGTCTAGTCTGTGAACTTTTGTTCCTCCGTTGGCGGGGATGTTGACGAAAAAACTTAATGACTCATTGGCACATGGGACATCAGACCTTGCCAGGTCAAGAGGCATTTAGGGGCATAATGGGCAATTATGATTTAATAGCTGGCCTTATTTTAGTATTTACCCTGACCCAGGTATATGGAGTGCATCAAACAAGTGACAAGTGAGGTGTTAGGCCTAATTACCCTGTGTGAGGTATAGGGGGGCATCAAAAATTGACACAGTTGCACTGTTGGCTACTTACCTTGTCTGAGGTTTTCTTCTTTCCTCTATTCTGTACTGCTCCTTGCATGGGATAATGTTTTGTGACAGTATTTCAATCCCATCAAAACTTACCAAAAACAACTTGTTTTTTCCTCACGTCAGGGCCGAAGCACAGAAAAAGAAAGGTAGGGCTGGAGGTCTGAAGGAAACTACGGCGGCTACTGAAGAGGTGCAGGAACTGAATAAATCAGGTGTAAAACTTCATGGACAGAGGAACCAGGCATGGTCCTTCAACCTAGCTGAGAATCCTCCCTCATAATCCTCAATCCCATATGACTATCAAATGGAAGAAGCCGAACTTGTTTTCTAAGGTCCAAAAGAACCAGGTGTGGTTGTGAAATAATCTACATCTTCTTGTTAACCAGCCAAAGTTTATTTATATATTGTCTGTGAAGTTGGTGTTATGCGAAGCATTGTTCGAATCACACAATTTTTCCCTCCATTTGTCTGTAACAAGGATTTCTAGTTTACAGGTCCACGAACAGAGGCATATGTGTAGATTCTCAGACGTGCTTGCGACACCTCACTCTGATGAAATATCACCCAAGAGTTATTGAGTGACTACAAGCTCAAGTACCAATCAACATCCGCGAGATATCCCAGTAGGCAACCTGCACTTCTGTGTGGTTTCTGGTTTTGAAGTACTCGGAAGCCAAAACAGCGATCGCCCCCAGTGCTCGCCTGGTTGCGCGATCAGTGTTTCCATCTAATAGTCACCATGCAAACAGGTTACAAGAATTTAATGTGTTGCTTTAAGATTTTGGGCTTCAGCATTAACACCCTACTAATCAGTGATCAATTTCAAATTCGTAAGGACTGATTATGGACAATGTTTACTGAAGAGTGAAGCAGTATAAGATTTTGTGGTTTTCTGCAAATTAGACACATATTCAATTCATGAACACACTTGCAGGTCAAACAAAGGTCTATCACATAGCGAAAAAATAACCCGGTGTCTATTTTTTTTGCCCATAACCTAAAATAGGCATATTTATTCAAGACTTCAACCTTTAACCACGTGGGACCACCGACAGAGGTCAAATTGAGGTCAGAGGTCACACATATGGCAGTCCCAATTATATCACATGGTGAACTTCGAGCCTTCACATATATTCACATTCTCGATTACGGCCAGAAACAAAGAGAGTTTTTTTTTGACCTCCTAAGTGACCTGAATGACTTTAATGAACATGGCCATTTTATGAAAATTGTAACTCTCATGTGTAACATCCACTCCTAGGAGCATTTGCATTCTGATACACACCCAGTGCTATTTGCCCAAAAAGTATGAAATCAGGTTTTGACCCGTACTTGCTTTAATGACTGGCGGTTTATTAAAAAAATTGTTACTACCTCCATGTGATGCATCCACTCCTAGTCGCATATTGCATTCCAATGACCATTCCTAATGTTATTCGCGAATAAGCTATTAAATAAACCTTTGACCCCTTGTAACTACGCAAGTATGCGTCCGATCGAAGCGGGAGTTGGTTTCCTCCATAAAGCACACAAAGGTCTATCACATACCAAAATGACCATTTTCTATTTTTTTTTGCCCGTAACTCCTTCATAAGCACATTTTTCAACTCAACCTTTAACCACATGACCACCCGACAGCGGTCAATTGAGGTCAGAGGTCACACACACATGCAGGGTCCACAATTATATCACAATGGTGAACCTTCGCCTTCACAGATGTTCAATTCTCCGATTAGGCTAGAAAACAGTTTTTGACCCTAAATGACATTGAATGACCTTTAATGACAGGCGTTTTATGAAATGTACTCCCATTGATACACCACTCCTAGGAGATATTTGCATTCTGATGAACACCCAGTGCTATTGCCCGAAAAAGTACAAATCAGTTTTTTGACCTCAAATTGACTTTAATGAAATCGGATGACATGACCATTTTTTTAATTAAAACTGTAACCCTAGATGGGATACACCTTGTCCTGAAATATAAACCACATCAGGAAAGGGCACTACTGGAAGGTTTCAGGAACACATACTATTTGGGAGTTATATTCCATAAGTGACCTTGAATGACCTTTTATGACATGATGGTTTTTATATGATGGAAATTTTTCTCCACCATGACGTACAGCCTGTCCTGAAATTTCAACATTGCCAAGCACTGTCATTGTAGGGTTTTTGTCTCCAAAATATCAGTTTTTTCGTCCATAAGTGACCTTGATGAACTTTGATGACATGTCAGTTTTTATGAAAAATGTTACTCTCGATGAGATTGCATGCAGTCCTACAAATGCATATGTATCCCACGTGTACTGCCGATGCTATTGCCAAAAAAGGTATCAAAACCAACCTTTGACCCCTCGTAACATGAGACACCGAGTGCCCGATTGAAGCGGAGTTGTTCCGTCTATCAGACACATAAGCTCTGCCAGATATCCAAAATTTGACAAAAATGACACCCCCAGTTTGTAATTTTTTTCTGTAATTCGAAAAATAAGCACATTTATTTCAACATTTGACCTTTGACCTTTTGACCTCACTTTCAGGGGTAGTTGGACCTGCTGAGTTCTAAAATCACCATGACAAATCACTCGAAACATCCACAACGCACTTAATTTTGAATGAAAAACTTGACCTCTGGATCTTCACACACAAAGGTTACATGGGTCAACCATGGTCAATTTCGATCGGAAGGTACCCTTGAGATCCGAAAATGGCCACGAAAATTTGATCGGACCAAAAACAGGTAAAGGTCAAATTGAGGTCAAAGGCCACCCAAGAGGAGGTCAAGAGTGAATCACAAATGGTTGCCACCTCCCAACCTCGGCAGACATTTGGTTCCCAAGTTACGGCCAAAAATACAGTTTTTGACCCCGAATGACCTTTGGCGACCCTATTTTACGCTGAAAATCTAATCCAGTTCATCTACCTCATATCCCGCATCTAATGTGCCAAACCAAGTCACCATAGCACTACGGTTTTTCCATCATAATCGTGCTCACGATCCTAAAACCAAAAATTAACACAAATAGCTAATTACCTTACTTAAATTAGTGGACTTGCATGCCCAAAAATCTAAGTCAGATCGTGTTCACCCAACCCACATGCTACCCTGAAAATTTTGTCGCAATTGCCACTTGCCGTTCGAAAGAATCCTGGCACGAGAAATGTGTGAACCACCCAACACCCACACCACAACCACACACACACACCACACACACGCACCATACACACACACGCACACATACACACACACACACTACATATGCCCCCTAAGTCTCCTCTTAAATTTCAGTCAGCGAGACCAAAAGTCTACTTTGATATCCTGTGTTAGCCCTGCTATGGCTGTGTTGCTATGTCGGCCTGCGAATGTAGACACTCCACTTGATTATTGAGTACGTCTCCCCGTTCATACCCATATCAAGCAACAATTGTGGAGAAATTGTGGTGTCACACGTCGGAACAACCCCGATTATAGAGTTTTGCTTTGCGTGCTTTACTGTTATGGTAGGGATAAACAATATTTTCATTTGCTCCTCATAGGTCAAGGGTGAGTTGAACTAAAAGGGGCACCTTGGCTAAATATTAAGCCAAACTGTTTACAACACAGGTCGTCGCTGGGTGAAGTACTTTGTTCAGGTCAGTGTCCCACTTCTTCTTGTCTGTGTTGTCAGTGGGAGTGTAAATCATGTCTTGATTCAGATTTGGTGATTTCTTTTTTTATTATTAGTATAAAAATATCCATTCCTCCCAAAACTAACTTTCAGTTGTTGTGAGGAAAGTGAAATTGAGACAAACCTACTAAAATTGTATGCAATAAAAATACCTGCTTAATGCGATTGTCAATGCAAAATTCTGAAATATTTGGCTTGTAAACACGATTAAATTGACCCGTATGGATGTGAATGGAGTCAACTTGTTCTGTGTTTTCCCCATGATGAGTAACATGAACCCTATTGTTTTGGGGTCAGGTCAGAGGTCATCTGAGGTCCCACGGTCAAACGTCTGAAAATCTTGTACACACAATAAGTACAGAAGGGTTGGTCAGATTAAGTTGAATTTGGTGTATAGCTTTCTATGAGTTTTTGGTTTAGGTTGGGGGTGAATTTTGTAAAAAATGAAACTTTGTTGAAATATTTTGTGCCAATTTTGACTTGTGATCACACTAAATCGACCCCACTGGATGGATGAGGCTCATACTTGTAGGTGTGTGTGCCCAGATAAATACAATGACCCTATAGTTTTGGGGTGCAGCCAGGTCTCCTGAGGCCTCCAGAGGTCACAGTCTGAAAACCTTAAAACACGATAAGTTCAGATGGTTTCCTGATTCCAGTTGAAATGTTGTGTATAGTACAGGAATCCATTGTTTTAAGTGTATATTGATGTCAATTTTGGTCAAAAAAGATAGGAATTTTTTCGAGAAACATAAATATTTGACTAAAGTTATCTTGTGAACACGATAACTCTCCAATCTAGATGGATGAAGTTTATACTTGGGTCCGTGTGTTCCCATGATGAGTAACACAAACCCAATTGTTTGAGGTCCAGTCATAGGTCATCTGAGGTCAGTCTAGAAAGCTTATAAATAACATTCCAGAATGGTTGTCCGATCGGTTTTTTTTAAATTTGATGTATACCTTTCCTATGAGGAGTACAGACTCTAATAATTCTTGTGTAGACTGGGGGTGATTTTTTGGTCAAAAATGACAAATTGTGAAAAATCTGTCTTGAGAACTTGACCCCATCTAGAGATGGAGCAACTATATTTGTCAGGTATATGGTTCAGGTAAGAAGTCATCTGAGGTGACCACAGGCCAAGGCAGAAAATCCTGTTAAATTAAAAACAAAAGTATGCTTGGTCTGATCCAGTTGGAATTATGTGTGTGGCTTCCTTTTGAACAGCAAAAATACCCTGTGTGAGACAGTTGTCAAAGAGTGATATTTTGGCCATTTCAGCTTGTAAACATGATAAATTGACCCCACCCAAATGGATGAAGCTCTGACCTGACCCCAAACAATAGGGTTCTGAATCAATAAGCTGTCTCTCACAACTCTCTCATAGCTCTTTCTATTCTTTCTCAAGCAGGCCTTGTCATAGGTTTTTAGCCTTGCCTGCTTGTGCCCATAAAAGAATGAAGACTACATGAGCGCCATTAATTTTAGGTCAGGTGAAAAGTCAACATAGGTTGAAGTTGGAAAATCCTTGGAGCCTTATTTCTAGATCAAAATACCATCATTTTTTTGGAAATGGAAATTTGTCAGACATGTTATATGTTGCCCATGATGAATGAGGCTCTGTCAATCCCATTTTTCTTGTGATGGCCATAGGTTGTCAGAAATGAGTTGAGGAATCACTAAGCCTTTTGCTTTCTGGTTTCTTAGCTATCATAATAGAATCCTGATGATCCAGGCACTTGTGCCTATGGCCAGCTCTTTCAAGATACTTGGTGGGCATGGCCGACATTGAACCTCAAACTCAAATAATTTAATAATATTACAACCCATTTTTATAGCCCAATCAGTAATAACTGATGGGAGCTCCGGCTTCCTAACCTTCATCAGTTGTTGGGGATTAACTTGTAGTTTCTTCCTCTCACAGGATTTGAATTTTGAACTACACAGCAGTAGTTAGTGATGCGTGGTTTAACACATGTGCTGTATGATCAGTATTTATCAGTTGTTACTGATGGGGCTATGGGTATTGGGTGGACACGCCTGAGCTCACGTCAACAAGCAGTGTGCCGGGATTGGGATTAGGAACAACATAGGCCTACTGTTATCCACAATTTATGCCAAAAAGTGGATAAAAAAAAATTACCTAAAGTTGCTTTAAAAACTTATGGGGAACAGGTACAGTTTTGGGTTAAGTCCTTAGATGTGTGTAGTGGGGTTGCTTCAAAGGGACTCTAACAAAAAATTATTTTTCGTAAATGCAAAGTGTTGTATTATCCAAAAAACTTTGTTTTGTTTTTTACCCTCCAAATTTTGCCGATTTGTGGTAAAAAAAGCAATGGTGGGGCAAAAAAAAAAAAACAATGTTAAGAAAACATGGGCTTCTTCATGAAAATATGTCAAAATCATACTAGCATATGATAACATACTAGTATAAGCTATTATCTCTACTATAAAATTGGAGAAAATCTTGTAGTTCACAATCGTGGTAGAGTTGTATTGTATGCCATGCACGGCCATATACTTACTGTGCAATGCATATACGATCCGGAATACGATCCGCACATTAATGCCATATTTTTTTTTTTAGTAAAAATGTTAAAAACATCAATGCAAGTCAGTTTCTCCAGTTGTGATAATTTTTATACATGACATATCTGTAAGATTACCATAATGTGAAGTCTTATAAATTTAGGAGACATAAGGAATACAGTGGAGCTATTGTTGTTGTTGTTTTTTGCCCCATTTGCATCATTTTTTGGGGGTAAAAAAAAACAAGGGTGTTCCCTGAAGCATGAACGATGTGTTAAAGCAATTCCAACTCAGGTTAGTGTAAGGTCACAATTTAGTATGATATAACTGCTGAAATAAACTTACATCATTCAAACTGGGGATACAAGAGAAGTTTTCCCAAAGGTGGTAAATCTCAAATTTTGCTAATTTTGCCATTGCCTAATTTTCATCGATTCAATGCAGTGGTGTAATGGCATGACAAGTGACTTAGAGTTCCAGATATTGAATTATAATAAACTAAACCCATATAGCTATCACCTGAAATAAATCATAACTTTTGCTAAATTCCCCTGCAAAATAGGGGGGGGGTTGTTTTTTTTCTTACCCCATCTGACTATATGTATATTAGGTTCATACAGCAAGAGTGACTGTTTCTATCATCTATTAAATGTTAGGTCTTTGTGCAGTTCATTGCCCATTAGTACCAATACCATAGGCTACCTGTATTCTGCCATTCCTGGTGTTTCCATTTGTTGCGTTTTCGGGTGCTGTCCAAGATTCAGGGGTGTGAGTGACCGATTCAGGCGTTGGGCATGTAAAAATGTGTAGGCATAAGATATTTGTTCAGTGTGTACATAACCTGTTCGGGCATATGAACAACAGCTCGGCGTGTTTTAGTAGGACCGTCCAGGACCGGGAGCCATGGTTTAAGCATTTAGTCTATGGGCGAGTATTGCTGTAGTGGGATGGAAGGTGTTGATGATTACTTGAAAAGAGAGAAAGACAACAGAACTTGCTAAAGTTCACTTATTACAAACAAATTAAACAATGAAATAAGTGACATAACTTCCCGGTTGTCCATGTGTGACGTCATGCGTTATTGCACAATTGGAACTTTCACTTTCTCTGCAGAATTGACCAAGCTTTGAAGGCCAATAACTCCACATAGGAACATTGTATTGAAATAGGGTTTGGACCTATAGATACAGTTTTCCATTCTCCACAATTTAACCACTGTTCTATCCAA
Source organism: Sclerodactyla briareus (assembly GCA_026419785.1). Classification (NCBI taxonomy): domain Eukaryota; kingdom Metazoa; phylum Echinodermata; class Holothuroidea; order Dendrochirotida; family Sclerodactylidae; genus Sclerodactyla; species Sclerodactyla briareus. Next base: position 142,406 of record JAODTK010000899.1, read on the forward strand.
GCCTGCAGTGTCCCATCTCGGCTCTACTTGCATACCAGGAAAATATCCCAATATGTCCCCAGCTTCTACTTGAGCATAGCTGGCATCTGTTGGTGCGTTCTTGAACATTACACCTGGATGACAGCTATGTTTGTAATTGTCTCATTTTCTCTCCAGGTCGATATCGGCAGTGGCAAGTTGCTCCATTGGGATAACAAGCCATTCAGTGGGGACAGGTCTCTGACAGCCTGAAGAGGATGTGACTGAAGACAGCCAATTGAATATTCTAACCTTCATATTTACGTCAACTTGCACCAACTTCTTCCCCTCTGAAAGGATTTCACCATTTTGTGGCCTTGGGCTGTAAATCCTAGAAATGTAAACTTTTCTACTGTTGCATCGTAATTTGACAGGCTGATTCGGACAAGTTGCTACTCGCTTAGGCTAGTATTCCATAGATGCGGACGCAAGTTGCCATAGATGCGGACGTGGGATTGTGGGCATGGACACATTGAAGTTTGATTTTATTCAGTACCACACATGGGAATTTTTCTTAATAGCTTGTGATTTGTTTTGCAGAGATAAAGATGTATAAAAAATATATTCATCCAAAGAAAATGGAGAACACAGAGTAGGCAAATTACTGCATGTATTACTGGGCTTCAATTGTTGCATCACTGCAGACGGTTTTCATGGAATATCCTTCAATATACTTGAGCAGTTTAGCTAATTGCCATTTTACCGTCATCACACAGCTTCTCCCCCCCTGAAAAAATCACCGGCCAAAAATAGCAATTTACGCTGTTTTCCACACCTATGGAATCCTAGCCTAGCCTGGTTCAGAGCTACCACTTCAATCGAGTATCTGAATGGATGACAGATGTGCACGATGTGTCCAAAAAATGTTGTACACTTGTAGTACAATTTCTCAACTCATTTTTTTTTGCAATAAAGGAACCAACTACTGTAGATGACAGGAATTTTAGGTTCCATTATGCAGGATAGGTCCAGGTCCCTGGAGCGACTGCTCAACCTACCACACTTTTTCGGAAAAAAGTGGAAAAAATACCATCCCACTGCAGCTCGTGACCACAGTTTTTACTAGGGTCATAAAAGCTTCAGACCAGAGTGGCAAGAATCTCAAACACCACAAGGACAATCTTGTTTACTCTGTTGTCAGCCGTGAACAGCTTTATAGGTGGCAATTACTTCTCTCAGCTTATTGGTTCACAATTATAACTCAATCGCTGCAGCTAATATTCCGAAGATTTATTGCAGCAGCAAGCTGTAATCATGGCCGGTGATAAACCTGGCTGGGCTTTTTAATTGAGTATGATCATCTTGGGGACTCCCAAAGGAGGGGTAGAAGGGGATTCTCTCGGGGGCGATTTGCCTTAATGTCAGCGTGCATCAGAGGCTAAACAACCCATATGTGGAATGTTGGTGAAATGATGCGGCTACACGTCACAGTGATGCTGGTCAAGACAATTCTAAAACTGAGTGCAGTCATCATTTGCAGCGGAGCATACCATTAATTTCGAGCCAAAAGCAACCTCTTGGGTTACGGGGAAATCCCTTTTCCGGTGAGCCAATGGAAAATGGAGAAGGACCCCAGCAGTAGAAATGGGGTTCCTGTCCACCCATTGCTTTGAGACCCACTTTTGTAGGTTTTTTTTTTCACAATCTCTGAGGCCCACCAAGGTGAACATAGAGATCTACAAAATGGGAAGGCGCCGCATGGTTGCGGGCACTTACGAGGCTAGTTTACTTTTGCACAGGATAATTTATGGAATTTGATATTGCCACCTAGTCGGTGAAACATACCATTGAAAAAATTGAGGGTGGAAAGAATAGACAAAGGTTGGGCAGAGGAGGTAACAGTTAGAAGATTGCCTAATTTTTTTAACCAATGATGAATTTCCAAATGAATAACTGGGAAATGTGATGACATGTGGTTGAATGATAATCCTATAGATTTTGGAGCTTGAAAAAGAAAACCCAACCCAAATCGAATGTTTCTTGTACCCATATGACACTTACTATACCAGCTAAGAATTGATCAGTATTGTAGTCATGGCCGCTACTCCCAAGGCTACCTCAATTTTTAAACCAATTCAATGCTGAATTTCGAATAATAACTGGGAAATGTGATGACATGAGGTGGAATGAGATTTGGAGTGGAAAAGAAAACCCAACCCAAATCGAATGTTTCTTGTACCCATATGACACTTACTATACCAGCTAAGAATTGATCAGTGTTTAGTCGAGGCGGCTACTGCGAGGCCACTTACCTTTGAGCCAAGGGGAGGGTCTCTTGGTAGAGGAGAAGGTCAGGCCGCACCATCCAAGGTTAAAGCCAGGCCCCCGGGCCGGATGACATATTAAACAATGTTAAATTTGAAATTGTCACCTCTACCTTGCCCAGGCTCACAGACATAGAAGAAGCGCACTTGGTAAGTACCTTCATAACTAGACATGACCTACCTTTATTACTTCATTATTTAAGGTGTGCTGAGACTGGATTCAAACTGTAAACTTACAAACTTGTCACAGATGTGTTTTTTTTTGTCTGTGGTGTGATTAGATTTCAATCAAATCGAAATAAACAGTATATAAAAGTTTTTTCACGCCTCCTTACGGAGCTCATCTGTGAGAGAGATGTGTTGATTTTATTTCCTTATCCAGAGAGGACAGTTGTGATGGTTCACAAGGCCTCAGTGGCCCCCGGAATTGTAACACCAGCAAACGTGGATTTTGCCCGTTTTACTGTTGACTTCTGTACACTGATTGATTAGTCAGCATAAATGTCAGCATGAGACCCGGCAGTAATTTTTAAATGATATGAGGTGTTACACACAGAGTGAACATCGGGTAGTGGTTGGTGGTTGTTCTTGTTAAGCCTTGTCATCCGGCAATGTGTACTTGACTAACCATAGCTCCAGACTTGGTGAGTGGGTGAAAGCATTCTCTGAATATTTATCGTCACTAGTTACTTGTTTGTTTAGTTCAGTGAAAAAGGCGTCAGAAAGGACAAACTCCTCATGAGAGGCCCCAAAGCTCCAAACATCCCAAAAGAGAAGAAACCCAGATGCTCAAAGAATTCGCCCACATTTCTTGAAAAATCAAATCAAGACCTGTTCTTGAATGCATTCACACTCTTAGACCGAATAACATTCTTCAGGATGCTATTCCCCTCATTAATAACTCTCTGGAGAAGAAATAGGTCGCAGTCCAATCTACATCGTTTTAACCACGAAGCTTTGGGCAATGACCCCTATTGGTGGTAACTTTGGAAACTCAAAGAAATAATGGAAGAAAGGCCCTCGAAAACCATGACACTCACATTTTAAAAACCTTCCGAATTCCAATCTACATCGTTTACCACTAAGGTTGAGGCAATTACCCCTATTGGTGGTAACTTTGGAAACTCAAAGAAATAATGGAAGAAAGGCCCTCGAAACTCATGAACAATTTTAAAAACTGAATCAAAATCACCACGAATTCGTCTCAGCTTCCTCGAAGTTAGACCGAGACGCCTTGATCTCTCGTCGTAAGGTAGATCTCTAAGAGATTGAAATTAATTATGTTTCCATCGTATTGTTCTCGGTATGTGGTTGCCTCATACTGTTAATTGATTCTGGACAAATGTGATCTATTGTTCACAGGATATGCTCAGGAGATAAAGTATATAGTATGTGAAACGACTGATCTCTTGAGATTTTCCCGGAAATGTTACCACATGAAGCGGTCTGGCCAGACGATCGGCACCCAGATGGAAAGTGGTCAGTTCCCCCTCTCGATGTAAGATATGTGGTGGTCACCGACTGGTCTCCGAAGATTTATCATGTGTGTCAAAACCTTCAGTGATAGGGGTTGGGGGGGGGGGGGGTAAACATTCCAATCATGTATTGGTCTGGGGACAAAAATGTTTACGCACATGCGCAGGAGTACAAGGCTCGACGGTTGTGGCGTCGTTACTGGGGGGGGGGCAAGGAATTTCTCATGGGTGGAGGCTGGGGACGCACGAACTGTCTTTTAAAAATCACACAGACGCCCCACTTACCTCCTGATACCGAGGGAATCCAAGTCAAGAATATCGACGAAAGGTCCTGAGGCGATCAGATATTTCCAGATGTATATACAGGCCAGTCGCGCATGATACAGCCTGCTAAAGCAGATGAGATGTGAGAAAGCCGTTCCTAAAATAGAGGGGCTATCACGTTTAGTATAGTACCATAGTCGAATATTACCAATTTTGGGTGCTCATTCACCACTTCCAACGGCGGTTGGACATAACAAAAGCGCTCACAAATATTACCCCCCGATCATTGGAACCGGTACGCTCTCCAACAGTTCTAGAGTTGTTGCCATTAGAGGAGCAGGTTGTAGCCTACTCAAGATTCATCACTTGGTAACTGATCAACGCCTGGGCGGGGTGGCATTGGAAGACGAGCCGGACGAGATGCCTTGGCCAAGGATACAAAAGCTTATCGTCTGTTGTGTGAACTCTGGAAGAGGGGGGGGGGGGTGAACACTCGATGTAAGCCGCAAGGTCCCGATGGGATCTCAAACTGGGTGGTAGATTGATTAGGAGGTCCCTATATTGTTTTAGATCACTAAATTTCTTTCTTCATAAGTGGCATCTGGGCGGGGCGGTTTGGTATGAGGCAATCCCTAGTATTGTTGGGGCTCATTCCCCATCTCATTCATGTTCATGGGGGCGGGCCGAACCCAACTCGTTGTCATGCGTGGACTAGGCTGAGAATAATTCCCTTCAAAACTGTTTTGTATATATTCGCACCGTACGTGCGATTTTGATGAGTCCCCCCCCCACCCCCCCCTCATGACAAATCTCTGTGTACCACTGTCATCAAGGACATTGGCCGTATTGAGCTTGCATATGGATTAACCCGCGTTAACTCGCCTCCTCCTCTCGACAAGAGCAGATTATATCGAGGCAGCTAGAGTGTAACTCCCGACAGCCTCGGGACCGCCATTTTACGTCTCCTCCGAAGGACGATCAGTGAACTCCAGGACCCAACCTTCTCGAACCTTGAGAAGCGGAAGTTCAAGTTCAACGTGGCTGCTCACAGTCGACTGACGAGACCTAATGCAAATATCCCGTAGCAAATCCTAGTACCCCAGAAAGTCCCACTGCATCTCAGCGAACCATAAGTGGAAGACCAAGACCCGCCCATCGCAACTGCAAGAGCAGCCACCTAGGGAAAAAACGTCCCGGTGACTGCTGAAATTCGAACCCGGAATGTTTGTTCGCAAAGCGTCACTGATCATACACTTCTGCCATTCTTCACCAATTTCGGATCAGTCTCATACTTGGTGGGTAGATCACACATAATAAGTAAATGATCCTATTTATTTTATTATAAATGTTTTTTACCTACATGGGCGCAAAGGGATGGGAGGGGAGGCGGGAGGGGGTCGTGACCCCAAACTTCTATGAGGGCCTCCATACATAACGTTCATTGCCCACACAAAGTGTTGATACCTTCTGATTGGACTTTCACCCCCACCCCCGTCCTTCCTGCTTTCACAAGTGGCTTCCGTTCTAAGTCCCACATAGACGGCATCCAAAAGAATCCACAGCAGTCAAATTCTTGAACGACTGAGGCCCTAATGGTCATGTAACTGATTTACTTCAAACTTTCAACAGGGTGGAGATGACCTATCAAAACGCCCCCCAAATGTTTGAGGTTATAGCATGTCTGGGCTTGGTGCCGAGATTGCGACATTAGGGGAGACCGGGGCACATTGGGACATTTTTTACATTTTGGTAAATAGTTCTCTTTCAGAATGCAATGCTGCCACCATATTACACTAGAGCATCGTGGTAGGCACATTCACATGCCGGCAATTACTTGATATCCTTTCAACATCTTCAGATTTGGAGTTCGAAAAAAGAAAAAAACGTGACCCATGCAACCCCGTACATTCCGCATTGGGACACAATTAGTTGTCACATACTATCACAGCTCATAAAATGTACCAGCTTCATGAACCTTACCGAATGAATCTGATTATTATCGTCCCATAACGGTAGCAACACACACTACTGTTCCGTCTTGATGAACTTGATTGAAATACTATATCTAAATTCTGAGCACCCCCTTTTCCCCGTACCTTAGAACACGTACCAATGCGGGCCCCATCTCCAAAAGTTGTCCCAATGCGCCCCTTAGTAGGTTTTTCACTGTAATGGACAATATGGCATGGGCGTCAACAGGTGGGGGACGGGGGGGGACATGGCCCCCCCCACTTCAAAAGTGGGGGGATATATATCGTTTGTCCCCCCCATTTTTAGGACCGTAATGAAAAATAATAGGCAAATGCCCGAATTTTGTATCACTCTAACCCGATCAATTTGTGTCTAACCAAACAATAATCGCGTTGGAAATTGTCTTAAGTCCACTAATTCCAGGGCGGGCCCCAGAGTGAAGATCTGGAACCCACCCCCCCGGGGAGAGGCCGAAGTGGAAGGAGGACCCAGGCTTCATGCCGAGTTTCGATTTGAATCGAATAGGACCAAGGCATAATTGTCAAGGGTTTCGGGCCGCAAGGGCGTTTTCTTCCAGGCGTGTAGCTAAATATGCGATGTAAAGCTTCGATTCATTTAGGTTCACTCGATAATTTCAGAAGCCTTGTGGGCAGACCGCCCCCCCCATTTTTCTGATTATGAAAATTGGGGCGAAATTCGTGGAGGAATTGGAAGAAAAAAGCAAAGTGAAAATGCCTCTGAATTTTGCCTGTTTTTTTTCGATTTGAAATGCCGCTTTCGGAAACATGCCATTTTTTCGCGCGCTTCGCTGCGCCCGGTCGGTGTTTACAATGACCGATTGTAAAATTCGGGTTTACAAATTTTCTGCTCTCACATTGGAGTGGTTCCAGTACGCCTATGGCTTTCCCTTCGATCCCACCAGAGACCGTTCGTAGACCCTGGATCCACGACAAACAAAAGCCACGATGGAGAAAAGTAGGAAAAAAATACATGTATGATACTCCGGTAAAATCCTTTAGAGCACAATGACAGCTTTTTTGTCGTCGTTTAATCAAATCACATGTAGATGGGTGCATTGGCTGGCAAGTGCCGTTTCGTCGATCTGGAGGTATGCGAAATCAAATTTTCGCTGGACGATCCGCGCCAACCGATGGTGACGCTCCCCTTAAGATTGTGGTCATTTGCAATTCGATGCGTCCCCCCACTTCTCGGAACACTCCGACGCCCCTGCATACTGGACACCAAATGTGCGAAATTATTCATGCAGTCTGCTCATGCGATATTTGTTTCTCCCCCAAGTACTTTGTTTTTAAAGTGGAACACGGAAAACATAGGGGCATCTGATTAAAAATGTTTCACTAGTTCGTTAGAAGCAAACAAAGGGATTTTTTTTCATCACATTTGACAGATACCCTGAAGATTGTTCTAACCACTTTTACAATGTGCTCATTGGCTTTTGCTGGGTACGGTAGTACCCAACTACTAGGGTCGGTAAATAGCAGCACTTCCTCACAGCGAAGTGTCCCATGCGCCCGGCCCCCACTTTTAGACATTTGAGGAATGGCATCCGAGAGGAACGATGCGAAGGCGCCCATCGACCTTACCGGTAAATGCTCTGGCATTCCTTGGCGCCATTGTAACATAATACTAAAAAGGTATTCACACAAATTGTAGAGATTATTCTTCAATGTTTTCTGAACGAGTTTTTTTTTTTTTTCAATTGATGTTATCTATAGTTTTTTTCGTTACAAGATTTTCAAAAGGTTTGTTTTCGTATTATATGAGACACTGAGGTGAGCCCCCACGAGACAACTGAGGTGGAGCCCCAGCCACTGAGGTGAAGCCCAAGCCGCCCCAGAAGTCCCAGCCAGGTTAGCCCACCCCCCCCCCCCCCCCCGTTATGTCGCGTAAGGCAAAATTCCCCACAGCTGATTGTGTCGATCGGACCCTCGAATCGTCTGAAATTCGGTCTGGGCCGGTTTTCGGCTGTCAGAATGAAAGTAAAGAATAGAGAGTACCAATAGTCCCAGAAATTTCACATGACCATTGGCTTTAACCTGTTTGACGGCCTGTTCGCTGTATCCATACAGCATACGTAAGCATATTAAAAAACTTGGTGTTGCACGCTCAGCCATAATGATGTTGTAAATTGGTTTTTCCATCCAGCTTTTGCTACCAAGAATGTTATCTGAAGTCAGTTGTAATTCTGGATAAAACAAAAAGGCCACGGGAAACTTCCAATAGTAGGGCCTATGAATAAATATGCGGACTGATAAGGAGGGAGTCGTTATTTAGTGAAAACTGCTGTGGGCTATCATTACAGCGCAGGGGCGGTACTCGATACACCGTTACGAATATTCATCTGAAGAATCGTATTCCTCGTCGCTACCAGTGATCGAGTCTGTCCCGACTCCTCATCCCTTCTCCAAACCGCAATATCCTCCTCTCGCGCTTTTCCGTACTCCCCCTCCTCCATCCCTTCCCCGACGTACCAGTGGACGAAGGCGCGCTTGGCGTACATCAGGTCGAACTTGTGATCTAGGCGAGCCCATGCCTCCGCGATAGCCGTGGTGTTGCTCAGCATACAGGCAGCCCGCGGGACCTTGGCGAGGTCTCCCCAGGGACCACCGTCGGGGGTTGGTAGTTGATGCCGACCCTTGAAGCCGTGTCGGACCCCAGTCTTATACGAACTGGATGGAACTCTTGGTCTTGATGGCTGCGATCGCGGCGTTGACGTCCTTGGGCACCACGTCACCACGGAAGAGGACGCAGCACGCCATGTACTTACCCCGGCGTGGGTCGCATTTCACCATCTGGTTGGCAGTTCAAGCACGCGTTTGCTATTTCCTATCCGCGACGGAGAGTTCTCGGGTATGCCTTCTCCGCCGAATCACGGGTGCGTAGGTGGCTAATGGGACTGGATACGAGGGTAATGGGACGCGGTGTCTGGAACTCCGTGAGATCGACGTTCAAAGCGCCGTCGAACCTCAGAGACGCGGTTATGGAAGAGACCACCTGTGCCAAAATTCGATTGAGGTTAGAAAAGCTCGGTCGCTCGATGTCGAGATTCCTCTGGCATATGTCGTAAACGGCTTCGTTGTCGACCATGAACGAGCAATCGAATGTTCCAGGGTGAAGTGGGTCGTCAGGATGGCGTTGTACGGCTCCACCACCGCAGGGTCGACACCTGTGGGGCGGGGTAGATCGAGAACTCCAGCTTGGACTTCCTTTTCCCGTAGTCCAGGACCGCCTTCATCAGGATTGGAACCGAACCCGGAGCCGTCCCCCTCCCCGAAGCTACGGAAAGTATAAACCCCTGAAGACCGAAGCACTGTTCGGCGAGTTTCTTTTATTCGGTTCATGACCTCTTCGATCTGGCCTTTGCCGACAGTATAGTGCCCCCGTGCGTAGTTGTTTGCGGCATCTTCCTTACCAGTGATTAGTTGTTCCGGGGTGATAGAGCTCTCTATAACTCCCCACTCGAATCTCATCTGTTTAAAAACAGAAACGAGAGAATGATGAATTACTGACTCACGTTTTTTTTCTTTCTCGTGTGTCATTTTCCAATGGTGAGTTGGATTACTTGGGAAACCCACATGAAAAATCATCATAATATAGATCACAAAAGACCCTAGATGATCCACAGCACTGAAGGTAACGTCCTTTGTAAATTTCCCTTTTTTTTATTTTTATTTTTATCTAAATGCCAGTGGTCTATAACAGATTTTGCTTAAAACTAGCACATGTGAAAAAGAGGACGGTATAGTCACCCCACCTACAAATTGAGGTTCTAGCACGTTAACTCGTTGAGATATTTCATTAACTTTTGAAAAATCCGTGACTATGCAAAGGTTGCCTGTAGACTCTACAAAGTAAATTTTTGCGTCATGGTAACAGAGAAACGAAAAAAGGTATTCACTTAGAAATAAATGAGAGAATTCTTTAATATTTTGTGGACGACTTCGTAAGTTTTTATTCGGATCCCACCTAGGGCCTATAATTTCTTTGGTAGCAGTAATTTCCAAGTACATGCTTTATATCGACTTCGTATCATTGGAGATCCTGTGGTTCCTTCTCCCCATGATGTCACAATCAAATTTTGCAATAGCTGAGTGTGTCTCTTATCGTCATTCGATCGGCGAATTCGGTCTGTTTGTTTCGGCGGTCAAATGGTTTACGAATATCAGTACCGTACCAAAGTGCAGTATATTTACATAACTATCGGTCTTGAAGGCACCGTAGAGGACAGATGATTTCAGTTGATAACCTGCAAGTGCAAATCTACCCAATATGGCCTACCGGTATATGGGTTTTGACTCCCAGCTGACAGCCGTGAATGGCAAAAAAATAAATAACATGCGTGCCGAGTGAGAAGAGAACCTTCACACGGCTCCAGGACCTAAACACGCACTGTTATCTGCTGTGCATGAACTTCTGCCCAGTGAGGTTCCAGTACCTGGACATGCACTGTTGTCTGTTTTGAACCCCGCCATACCCAGCATGTCCCAGACCGGACCACTGCACACTACCTGGTCTGCTACAAACTCACCAACCCTAGCAAGGTTGCGGACCCGGGCACTACACATTTTTGTTAAGGTGTGATTCTGTGCTCACCTATAAGGGTCGTCAATGTCATTATTGTTAACATGCGATTCTGTTTTCACCTATGGCGGTAAGTTCGTCAATGTTCATTTTCGTTAACGCGTGATCCTGTGCTCACCTATGACGGTAGGTTCGTCATGCTCACTATTTTAACGTGTTATCCTGTGCTCACCTTTGACGGTAGGTTCGTCATGCTCACTATTTTTAACAGGTGACCCTGTGCTCACCTATGACGGTAGGTTCGTCAATGCACACTATTGTCAACGTGTGATCCTGTGCTCACCTATGACGGTAGGTTCGTCATGCTCACTATTGTTAACGTGTGATCCTGTGCTCACCTATGACGGTAGGTTCGTCATGCCCACTATTGTTAACAGGTGATCCTGCGCTCGCCTATGACGGTCGTTCGTCATGCTCACTATTGTTAACGTGTGATCCTGTGCTAACCTATGACGGTAGGTTCGTCAATGCACACTATTGTCAACGTGTGATCCTGTGCTAACCTATGACGGTAGGTTCGTCATGCTCACTATTTTAACGTGTTATCCTGTGCTCACCCATGACGGTAGCTAGGTTGGTCACGCTCACTATTATTAACGTGTGATCCTGTGCTCACCTATGACGGTAGGTTCGTCATGCTCACTATTTTAACGTGTTATCCTGTGCTCACCCATGACGGTAGCTAGGTTGGTCATGCTCACTATTGTTAACGTGTGATCCTGTGCTCACCTATGACGGTAGGTTCGTCATGCTCACTATTTTAACGTGTTATCCTGTGCTCACCCATGACGGTAGCTAGGTTGGTCACGCTCACTATTATTAACGTGTGATCCTAGCCTGTGCTCATCTTTGACGGTAGGTTCGTCATGCATGCTCACTATTGTTAACGTGTGATCCTGTGCTCACCTATGACGGTAGGTTCGAGGTCTACGAATATCGACCTGGGGACATGTTGTCCTGATTGGTCTCGCTAACGAAGGTATTGACTTCATCATCCCCTTGTCCCAACTGTTCTTATCACTTGGCATCTGTCCATCTGGCTGTATACCGTGCTCCAGACAGAACAACTCCCACAACTGTTGCCGATCTGGACTCCAGCCTGTCCGACGTGCAGAGAGATAACTTCACGCTGTCGAATGAGAAAAAAATTGTTCATTTTTTTTTTCTTGTTGAAGCGTTATATTTGTAGGGGAAATTCCGTTCGATAACCCCAGGGGGGCCAACATTAGAAGAAAAAAACTGTTACGGGTCAATCTCGTTTACCACTAGCTTCTGTCCATTTCTTTGATCGAACACCGCGATCATGTCATAGAAGGCACGGCTATAACGTGTTCATTATTATATGTGTTAAACTGTGTTTAATTTTTTTTTTTTTTAGCAATTCCTCCTCCAACACAGTAATAATGACCGCGTATAAACCCGTTGTTTGATAGATGGGGCTGTCCTCCGCTGACCTATAGATCTAGGGTCCTGGAAAAGTTGGTCAATCTACCGAAACAAAGTACGTTATATCCTACCTTATTGTTATACACTCTACGGAAATTATTTGAAAGAATAAAATCTTGGATACAGTTTGGATACAATTTATTATAGGTTACCCCATCATTTGTTTGCATATAATTGTTCAATAAAGAAATACCCCACATTTAGTTTAATAGGAAAAGGTCAGGAATGAACTGAGTCCTATGAACGACCCTAACCAAACAACCAAGAAGGAGAAAAACAGAGCGCACATACTTCCTGAAAAACAAGTCAGGACTGTTCTTGAAGGTATCATCACTCCGCCCAACAACATCTGCGGGGAGGATATTCCACTCATCAATCACTCTTCGCGAAGAGAAGTGTTCCAAATGGTCTAATCTGCAACGTTTACCACAAAGCTTGAGACGATGGCCCCTATTAGTGTAACATTAGAAAATTCAAAGAAGTAGTCGGAAGAAAGGTCATCGGAATCATGTGGCAATTTATAAAACTGAATCAAACCACCACGGGTTCTCCTTAGCTCCATTGTGTCAGAGCAAGACGCTCCAATCTGTCCTCATACGCCCGACTCAAGACAGTGAATAATTCTCGTAACCTTCCTTTGAAATTTCTCGATTAGCCTCTTATCTATCTTTCGCGAAATAAGGATTCCATACTTTCACGGAATACTCCAGGGGAGATTTTACCAACTGCCTATAACAAGCCTGACACAAAACTGAAACTACGTTTCCTCAAGCCGAGAATCCAATTATTGTCCCCAGCAGCTTCCGATATGGACATTGCCCAAATCATCGAGATTGTTAAGATAGCCAAAAAGAGAAGGACCAAGAAGGGCAAGAACCGACCCTAGAAGGAACACCACTCGTGACCTTCTGCCAGCTAGGAAAATGCCCATCATGACAATCTTTGCACCCTTTTGAAGCCACTTTTGAATCACTTCAGGACATGGCCGGTGATACCTAACACTCCAAATTGACCAGGAGACGTTTACGAGGCACCTGTCAAAAGATCTCTGGGAGTCCAGGAAATAACCACCAACTTTATACTGTTGCCAATAGAACTATTACATCCACGACTCCCAGTAAACTAGTCAAGCACGAAACGATTTTTTGCTCGACGATTTGCCCCACCCTCCCCAACTGCCACGCCACTGGAATAAAGGTTGTGCTCAAATGTCTACTGACTTCTATCTGGGCAAATACATCCCTGATTGTGCCAACTGCGAGTGACGTACTTTTTGTTCATCACTTGTTGCGTGCAGCAGCAAGAGAGCATGTGTTGAGAATTGGGGTGGTGGTGGTCCAAAGCACATGGGGTGCAAGGTAATGAAGTTCCAAGGCTTTGGATGGTAGAAAAAACGTTATGTGGAGATGCTCATAGAATTTACGGGTCAGGCCCTCCTGTCTTCAGGCCAGCGGGTTGCGCTATGTGCAACGTGTAACGAATCGGACGAAAGAACTGACTTCCTCCGATCGTCGCATAATGATGTGTAAAATGCCCCTCCCCGAAAAAAAAAAGAAAAAAAGCAACAGGTCCGTGAAAAATGCTCGGTTCAAAGCAGCTGCTCCGATATTATAGTCGTGAGTGTCACCTAAATTAAATCGAATTATAGCTAGTAGGCCTACTTTCATCGAGTTGAAATCAGGCTAGAGTGGCCATATTCAGGAGCGGATCCTTTACGATGTATCCAGGTCATCAATTCAATTGCATTTATTTTTCGCTATACTTGAGCATTACAATGTTCATAATACAGTATAAACGGGAACTAATGAAACAAATCCTTTTCCGATGCTATTGACCGCAAAACATAGCATATAATACAAGGAACAAATACGAGGATGTCAGGAAGTGACTGGAACTAGGTCTGACGTCATTCCGAGTATTCAGCGTGTAGATGACATTTCAGTTCATTCTTGAATAACGAATGTGATTTGCAAAAGTGCTACATCATTTGGCAGTTGATTCCATAATTTATAGCAGTAATTATTCATCGACCCGTGATAGATCGAGGGGTTGAAAATATGTTTTCAATTGCAAGACTGCCTATTTGAATTATTATGACTAACTTATAGTTATAACTTATTAGCTGTTCGATTGGTTTTCCTTGGGGAAGCATGCATGTGAATGTGTGAAAACCAACCTTGATAAAGATGACTGAGAGGGGAATAGTTTAGCTCGATTCGAGAAAAGTTTTTTTTTTATCCGGTCAACCGTGATATATCGCTGATAATTAACAACTATTACATCTACATCTCATTTGAAAGTTTTCGGTCCGTTAACTTGCCACTCGAACTTATTGATGTAGCTTCGAGATGAGATCGAATAATGGTGAGTGGGAGTTATAACGAGGGGTCAAGTTCTAGCCCCAGTGGTAGTTTTTATTTATATAAACCGACACGGGTCAGACTCTCGATCATAGTATGTACGAATGCATGTTGACGATTAAACATTTTAAGAAATAGAGAAAAACATAATGGAAATAAACACAAGCTGATCGTATATCGGTATATGAGTGGTTATTATTGGATATGTAATAGAGACAAACCCACGTATACAGGATACAGCAACAGTTCAATATAAAATCTGAACCAAAACGTATATCAGTGAAAGTTGAGGGGAGATATCGGCGAAAATGATGGCTGTGGGAAACACCGGGGGGTAGAAGTGGTGAATAGACACTTTCTGGAAGAAAGCTCAAACATACCATTAGGTGCATGTTGTTAAGGCCAATGATCATGTAGCTATGACTTGAATTTCGGTACTCTCTATTTATTACAGTATGGCAGTCAACCCCATTACCGAATTTCAGCCAATTGTGTGAGCCGCTAAGGCGCAATCAGCTATGAACAAAATTGACATCACGGGGGGGGGGGGGGGGGGGGGCGCAGGACACCAAAGGATTCCTGTAATTCAATGTAAAACATGCACTTTGGAAAACGCTGTAACAAACGAACTATAGATGGAATCCGAATGAAAAATCTGACCAAAATTGTTCACAAAAATATGAATGGGGGGAAAAATTTTTGACCAAATGTTATTAATTTAGACGTGAATATCTATCTCTAATTTTCTGTATATCATGCCAGCAAAAAAGCGGCAGTGATCGTTGTAGAGCTTCGGCTCTTTGATCGCCCCCCCCCCCGTAATGTCATAGATTCTCTAAATTCTTCACAGTAATTGGAGAACTCAAGGACACAACATGCTAGAGTCTCCAAACTTGGGGTGTGGGTTCTAACATGACCCTCTTTTTCCCGTGGCTAGTTGGGGAAACTGTTAATGGGACCATTTGCCTTTAAGCATTATGCTTGAGCATAGACATACAGAATCAGCTGATAGAGATTATATTAACCCATTATTGACCTCGATGTGTATATTATACCATGAAGGTTACATCAGCAAATTATGGATTACAGTAGTGTTATTTTGGGTAGATGTGGTGATGGAAGTATGTGAAAAGACATTTGGTCGCAGAAATCCGTAAATGGAGTTATTCTTGGTGATTTTTTAACCCTTACCACGCTCTCGGCCCCTACTACTATATGTTTGATTCACTCAACTGGAACACCATCGACAAATGAACAAAACGAACCCGGGGCTTTTTACCCTCATATCATGTTAAAGTATTTAAAAGAATATAGGAATTGTGCTATTTGTAGGCTCAGTTATTTCTTATTTCTGATACAGTCATTGACTTCGACTTCCGCTCTGAATAAAGCTAAAGCAACACCAAGGAAACAAGTAGACGTGCACCGCTTTGATTACTTGGATTCCATCGAATCACTGAACCTTGGCGGAAAGGTGAATCTGACCGTTTCTTTTCGATTGGTGGGCGAGATCCAGTGTCATATTGTGGTACCACCGTGTTCATTATATTCTATAACAGTTATGTTAAATGTAAATCAAGTCGGCAGTCATCGATAAAGAAAAAACGGTCTAGGCTAGGGCGAATGAAATCAGGAGCCTATCAGTTCAATTGATATATCTTATGAATTCGAGCTTAGAAAACTTTGGGGAAATCGTTATTAGGCAAGTAGCACTGCAGATCTAAACATGTCAACATGCTAAGAATCCAGGAGGAGGCGCACCCCCACCTCTTCTCTTTTCCGATGACCAACGACTTTTTGATCCAGTACTTAGTACTCCGAAAAAATAACAATAGTATATATACAGAAGATTTGCTTCCCAGATCGGGAAATGACATGTGAGCGCATCTAGAATTCAATTTGTCTTCGGGGGAGGCCACAATTCCCGCCATGGCTTCTCGCGTTCAGCGCTCGTTCCCCCGGCTGACGGTGCTTCAATTTCCTGATCCAAGCATGGCCAACACTGACTCATTATTTCCTACAAAAACATAAAAAGATTCATATTGCGCTGACTCAGTTCCGGTTGGTTCCCGTCTTGCACGGTTCACAAAGGTTTTACGTCCGTCTTTATTTAGAGAAGCAATACCACCTCGTACCATCGGACCAATTGGCCAGGGAAGGAATAAACGGTTGCCTTCGATTATATTTGACGTAGTACCTTTACGACGAAAAACCGCCACGATATATCGATAATCGTATCGAAATACCATAGGACGTATACTGTAATCTATATAGCATTGCACTGAGACGATTTTCGTCTTGACCATTCAAATTGCCGCGGTGGCTTTTCTTCAGTTGCTACCAGGGCGGCTACTGCTATATCTATATATTATATCGACTCGCCCTTACACCTGGCACCTAACTCACCCTGAGACTGAGCCCTAGTGCAAGTGGCGTACGCAGTAGGTCATACCCCCCCCCCCCCCCTCTTGATCTTTGTAACACTAATCATAATTTTAACACAAAAAACCCTTTACTCACTGTTTAGTGGACGTTTTACAGCGGTTACTTATCAAATTTTGCAGCGTGTGTCTCGGGGCCCATTATTTGCCAATAGGGAGGGTGAGCTATTATTGAGGGCCTCGCCAGTTCCTTAGTCCCAACCGCCCCCCCCCCCTCCGACATATCCTCGGTACGCACTGGCCTAGTGGTTCTGACGTCTGCAGCGGAGCTCTGGAGTTCAGGTCAGTCGGTTTGAGGTGACTCCTTGAATGCCGCATTCACGTGAACATGGGCGGTTGAAGTGCTGAATTCGATTTGGAGAGATGGAGATGGGGGTTCCATCGGGGCATAATTCATTCCGAATAGAATGGAAAAAAAACTTCGTGTGGACACTAGTAGGCCAAACTACCACACGTACCAAGACGCGTTGGTGCCGCATAACCGCAATGGTTCTATTGGTTATTCTTCCCCGTACAGCCACTGTCGTCGTTAACTGAGCTGCTGTATTCTATGCGTCTTAGCTCATCACACAGTTATTCGACCCCTTCGTCGGAATTCGCTCGATTCGATTCTTACATTCTTACCGCACTCCGCACCCGCACTTCAGGATTCCCACCTTTATACCAACGACGAGAACCATACATAGGTATGCTGCAGCTGGCGCTCGTTGCATGTGCCTACACACTTCGACTGGAAAAAGGATTTCCCGTGTCGCGCAGGATACTATCAAATTACAAAAGGTTTAGGCCTATCAATTTGAGATTTAACCGCCATGCAGTTTATCGCTCTACAACTATGCCGTCCATTAAGGTTGAGTTTCGTCCTGTTTTTTTTTTTCTATTTCACAGTGGGCTTGCGTGGTTATGTCTGAATAGTTATGAATAAAAACGAAATTGAACAAAATAACCCCAGAAGTACCGAAGCGTTACATGAAATCAAAGAAAGGACATTGTGCAGTGTCAGGGTTACTGATAGTTTCAGTAGATGAACTCATATAACCTTATAATGTATTTAGTCAAGCAAAGATGCGGGGATTCATTTAACCTTTATTGTCAAGTTCTATAACACGCTGAAATATAGACTCCGTGTTCCCATAGGCCATACAAGCCCCGCATGTAGGAGGTACAAAGGCTCTAGAAACATTGACGTTTGTAATAGACGACAACCTCTTCAATTCATGGCAATTACACGGCATATTCGCACGTATATAAATAATAGGTTGCACGCAGGGGTATCTATCCATAGGTTATGTATATATAGACACTGCGATATGCATGATTTCATATACACTTGTCGATAACCGAGGCCCATTGAACTCTTGCTGGTAGGATGATTCTATTCAAGTGCCGCGCTTTGTCCACCAAAGACCGTACGTAGTATACACATACCAGCACACGACCACTGACTCCGTGAAACAATACAACAGTAACAAGTGGCTCTTATCGCCAGATGTGATTTTTCGATCAAACGATAGCGCAGGCCCCTGGAAGGAGGACAATGCACCAAACCAGAGTTTTTTGTGTGTGAAGAACGTCCCCTGCCCACACGGATGCTTCTCTCATCAACTGCTTATGAACCCTCAACTTTTAACGACTGGTTCCCCTCTTGATAGCCGAGACAGTATTTTTTTTTTTGCTGTTATGACGCGGACAGCTGTTCGTAACATCGAGGGGACACTACCAAATGTTTCTGCTTATTATTACAATTATTATATTATACGTCATATTATTATTATATTATTATTATTATTATTATTATTATTATTATTATTATTATATTATTATTATTATTTTATTATTCATCATCACATCATCATCTCATCATCATCATCATCATTATTATTATCATCATCATTTTAAATATTATTATCATTCACTCTACGGGGAATTGTTCCAGAATGTCGGACATCTTGGATACAACCAGTAGAGACAATTCATCATAAGTATTGTTTTTATTATCACTGTGAATATTTAGTGCTAAGCTGCATTGTTGTCAGACCTATAAGATGTAGCCAAGTAAAAAACCTACCCCGTAACAGGGTAAGGAATTACGTACTTATCTTCATACGCAAATAATTAGGTTTCCAGACAGGATTTCAGTTCTTCCTATTATCATTTGATAGTTAGCTAATACAGTAACGAACGGGGGACCCCCCCCTTTTTTTTTTTCCTCTGAAACTGTCTAAGAGCCTGCACGAGACCCTCAAATCATAATAAGTACTGGATAGGTAGCCCGAGCCTTTACTAGTGTAGCATACGGTGTAGGCCTAATAGCGTACATGGATTATGAAAACCTTTTTTTTGTTTTTTTTTTTTCGTCTGCGATAGGCATTTATGTATATAGAACTCACATTTTCGGGCACTGGATTTAGATATAGTTATATGTCCTTGGCTTTCAGCAGCGACGGTCCTCTTGTTTCAGTTGCTTTGAGGCGGCCTTTTTCGTTAAGATTCTCTCTTTGATGGCCGACCACGAAAAACTGCAGTGGCTTGGGGTTTAATGTCCTACTCGAGAACCGCATTTCTTGTAACCTTCGTGGTTCACTCAACTCATGTCCCCCGATCCTAAAGAAAGCGATGGTGTTGGTTTGGAGGGATGGTCTTCATGCGAAAAGACGCCAATTTTCTACAACGTCTGGCAGGCAGTGCTGTGAATACTAAATTACCATACTGATCGGAGTTGTGGAAAAACTTAGGCCTATTATTAAAAATCTCAATAATATACGAAACTATTTTTTAAACTTGCAAGGAACGATTTTTCGCGTAGGCCTATATAGTCCTAGGCTAACACTATCATAAACATGACAAATCCGTGCCCGATTGATACCTCCAAGCCCACCAACACCCTCCCGTCTCCGCCAATAATTCAGGCCTAGGCATGGGTCCGCTTGCCCAGAGGAGACCGGACGAATGGAGGCGGCGGAAGGGGTGGGTGCGGTTAGGTGCCTTCCAGGCATTTGCCCCCATGAGTAGTGAGTGGAGTGAGTGAGAGGGGGGGAGCTGTTACGAATTCTTGTCGCGCCGTCCAATTCTTAAGCAATGGTGGGGCTCCCCTACGATCATTGCCTCGTACGCTCCCGTCATCCTTAGCCCCATGTGAGCGGGGGTCAGTTGCGGTGCTTTCTTGCCGCCCGTTTCGTTTCTTGCTGCCCAGACGGTTGCTGCTGCTATACACGCGTCCCTGTTTTCGGTATCAATTGAAGGTTTTACGAGGTCAGGAGGGGCCAATCTCTGAGGCGTTTCCACACGATATTTGTGTGCATATAAGCCAATATGAAGTCGTAATCTTTTGTGGGTTGCATATGCGAAAAGGAAAACTCTATTTTTGAACGGTGTCAGGTCAAGTCCACAAGGGTAATCTTTGGTATATCTCGGCACGAACCATTTTAGAGGTTGGCGTGATCGAGAATTTTGTTCCTGTGCAAACCATACATCTATGTTCTACTTTGATCTCCTTGGACCCTTTGACCTCAATTGACCTGTAATGACTCCGGGGTCAATTTTTGTGACAACCACGACTACGTCGTGTCGCAACAAACCAATGAAGTCAATCGCACGGACCGTAATAAAAAAACGACTTTTATCAGTAGTCGCTAATTCCAGTTAGTGTGTCCTCCGTTACAAAGAGTGAATGAAACCCTCTGCAGAAAGCCGCATGATAAATATATATATATATATATATATATATATATATATATATATATATATAGATCTATATTATATATATATATATATAACGATATATTAATTTAATATAGTAAATATAGCTATATATATATATAATCCAGTAAACCTGTTGAGGATTTATCTCCTGTCGAATCACTGAGAGCGCAAAAATGTGGCTCTCCCGGGATAATCCCCACAGGGATTTTCCCCTGTCAGTCAGCGAAACACTAATTAGCCGTCACCCCACCCTCTGTGACCTAGGCCTATTAAAGTCTCAAGCCGTCTTCTGTTCGAAGCGATCAGCTTTGTGGTCACACTGCAATCACGAAGGACTAGTTTGTCTCGACAAAGCATATGAATCCAAAAACTAATCGGAGTGTTTTTACTCACCAGTTTGCATAGGCTCATCGCTATTTCGCATTCTCATTCGAGATCCAGCCATTATTTAGGTAGCATTGTTGTCTTATCAGTTTTTGCTTCTGAATATATCTATATATATATAATATATTAATGATATTATATATATATATAAAATTATATATATAACACTATAATAGATATATTAATAGATATACTAATATAATATAATATGTCTATAATATAGATTATATATATATATATATTATATCGATGATACATTATATTATATCTATATAGATATCTATATATATACACTATATACAATATATCTATATATATATATATATAGAAAAATTATCCAGGCCTGGATAATTTTTCTATATATATATATATATATATGAAAATGAAATGAAAGGGAGAATTGCATAGAATGGGGTATTTTGGTACTGCAAATCATAGCTGGAAAGAGTATTTGTAACTGTTTTAAAATAATGACAGTGCCCTCATCTCTCAAAAAGCAGGACAGCCCAATTTTGGATTCTTCGCCAGAGGCAAAGCCCAAATGTGCGATGGTGTGGGGGTGCCGTATTGGGTGTAAACACTCGATAATGTTGTGAACGCAAATTCTGTTGTAGGGGTTCATGCCCCTCGTTTTCGTCGGCAGGCATCAAAACCCATGGGTACAGGACTCTCATTGTGTCAAGTAAGTATAACTCCAAAAACTCAAGGTCCCAGGCACTTGAGGAGTCCGGGACCCTCGATATGGGGTAAGCGGAAACCCTGAACCTGGTATGAGGTTGGTCGTTTATGAGTGTGTGATCCATATTGTTTTGGGTTGACCCAGAAGTATACTGACGATCAACAGAGGGGTCAGAGGTATAAGAGTTGTAAAACATGGGGGACAGCGCTGATGTGAAGTGAGGTCATAATTGGCATGTAGGTTGCCCATACAGAGTACGGAAATAGATCCTGGGTGTGGTCTGGGGAGAACTGAAAATTGTAGTAAGTCAGGCATCCTACGCACATTCAACATTCGGAGGTTCTCGTTTTATCCATTTAGAGGGGTCTGTCATTGTACAACTTTACAGTAGCTTTCAGAGCCATTTCTTGGCGTTCTTTCTATAATTATTGTACCATATTGTATTTTGGATTCTATGGTTCAAATAAGTGCAGAATAATCATCAATCAATAGGATCGATTGATGCCGGCATCAATTCCGCATCGGTAGGCTACCACGCGGTAATTTCGCTTACTCAGTGTTCGTCCAGTTTGATTCGGATAATCCTACGAATAAACGACCCTTAGTATAAGTTGAAGTTTGGTTGGGATTCTACAACACATCAACAAACGGAGAGAATTACATGACCCCGCTCGTGGTAAAATTTTTACCCACCGGTAACTGGGGCTGGTGATTCCAAGGCGATGCATTTTTATGTATGTGGTGTGATGGGGAGTAAAAGGCTTTACTGACTACTGTTCAGGGAAATTAGCCGAAGATTAGCTAATCGGGGGAAAAAAAACTTACCAAAAGTTTTTCTCCTCCACTGTGTCCAATGAGTTGTCTAACTAACATGTACTAAAAATGTCTTCACATCCAATCCCAAGGGCAACCCAGTGACAGCTGCGATATTTGAGATGCCTAAACGGCATCCGGCAGTACGCCAAGGGTGGCGCCAGCGGGGGGGGAGGGGGGGGGGGGCAGGGGGCTATGCCCCCCTCCGTCGGCGGAAGCATCCCCCCCGTGGGGAATTTTTCCATTCGTCGGGGAGCCCGGCGTGGGTACGCTAAAATTCACCGCCCGAACGAGGGCCTATTCCCGCAGTATAAGTATTTCAAATTCTCATAGCGAAAATTCCATATTAAGGCCTAACATTGTCGGCGCGCTTCGCGCGCTGCAGGTTCTTCAGAATTATGCCCCGTTCCTCGCTCAAGTTTCGGATCAGCGTATCATCTTTCTGTTTCCTACAAGACTATACAATACGTGGAGATATAGCTATGTACACAATCCACTATGAATCCTTTGAAATGTACCTGCCAACCACGGGCACAGCCACTAGGGGAGTCCCGGGGGTCATGACCCCAAAACTTTTGGGAGGGCCTCCCTACATGATTATTTTTTCACACCAAAATTGTTTCCCCCATCACTGTTTTCGGACCCCCCCCCCACATTGCTCTTTCCCCCCCCCCCCATCCCCAACTTTTAGACATGGCTTCGCCCTTGCCTGCAACATTACAACTCTGTGTGTGAGGATGATCGTTTGGCATTTTTAATATTTTCCGTTCTTTTTTATATTCCTTAAAAAGGTAAAAAATGAAACCTGAAATGCCGTTTTTTACCTAGGGGGGTAGGGTGAGGCTCTTCGGGAACCTCGTACCCCCGTCGGGGAAACCTCGTACCCCCCTCGGGGAAATCCTGGCGCACCACTGATTATGCCCCTCTGTATCATTGCATCGTCGAGATTGTGATGTAATGGTAAGCTGGTACAACCACAGCCCGGACACAAACCATCCATCTTCGTGAATATATCCAATGGTGCATACGATCTCTGACTGAGAGACGGAGGCGTTAGTTGCTCTCCACCTCCGCCTTCACCGTCTGTGTACAGATTCAGCCATAACGGGTACACGGCAAAACGACTGTTTGACAGGTTTTGTGCATGGGCTATTCCACGAACACTTGTGGTACATTGCTACCAAAGAGGAGGTAATTGTGGTTGGGGGATTGATTTGCGATTTCCAGTTCCTTTATCATTCTCCCAGATACCACCCAAGGCAACTGGTTACCCATATTTTTCACAACACAGCATGAACACAGACCTGGATGATGTGATCATGGTGACTGCACTGTACAAAACAAGATTTACCCTAATACCCTGTACTGTTGTATATTCCAGCCTCACAATTTTGCTCTTCATATTAAGTGCACACCTGTGCCTAATGGCATTAGAAGCTAAGGACTGTGGCATTGCATTTTTTAAAAACCACCATCGGTATTCAGCATATGTGAGAACTTGGCCCGGTGTGGGCGAAGAATTAACTAATCATTCTTTCCCCTGGCGCACTACCATCTGAGGCAGATAGCACATTCCTAGGCCAGGGCATATAGAGCAGGGGACTTGATTTTGCCGCACCATCTGGCTACCAAAAAGTTTGAATTTATTAGCATATAACCTGCTCATCAAATCCGTTTTGTGTACGACACCTCTCAGTGGCGTCACCAGAACCTTTTCAAACTGGGGGGGGGGGCAAGGGTGGTACGACATTTTGTGGGGGGGCACCAGAATACCATCTAAGCGGAGCGCAACCACCATAGGTTGGCGCGGAGCGTACAAGGGAATGTTGGGTTGGGCAAGCACCCCAGATGGCTTCAAATCTGGGCATTGTGGGATCAACAAATTCGTAATCATTAACTTTTCACATTTGTCAGACCTCGGTTCTTTATCGCTCGCTGCCAAACTTTTGGCCAGAATGTTCAATCATTTTGCTCCACATACTATTCACCCATGCGCGCAATTTTTTCTGGTTTTTTTCCGACGCAATCTGGAGAACATGATCTCACCAGAACATTTGGACCTTTAGCTATCTTCAGCTCTACTGTCCCAACTCTGATATGACTTAGTGAGCAGTACCCTGGAGGAAACTCGTTGGAAAATCGGAAGCATCTATCGCCCTAAGCTACTGCAGTTCCAGATCGCCGTGGGGTCGAGGTTGAGGGAACGGACTGCGGAGCTGAATGGTTCGGTAAACAAAAAAAAAAAAAAATCTGACGTTAGTTTTCAAGGTCAATGAGAATGTTGGTGTATAATTTCAGTATTAACCTCACAGATATGTAATGATTAGGTGGCCATATGAGGTAGAATTAAATTCTCATAGGGTGTGCCCCCCCCCCCCCCCCTTGGCGACGCCACTGCACATACTTTGGTTTTTTTATCATAAAATACATTTTGAAATCCATATCTGGCTAGCAGTAAGCAATACATTCCCTCAATCATCCAAAACATACAGTAGCTCAAACCTATAACGACAAACCAAACCAGGAAGCCATGGGGCTTATTGATTCCTTGACTGCCTTGACGTTTGTTGCCCTCAGATGACCTTTGACCAGAACCCCTCAAAACACTAGGAATCATGTACTCCTTATGGGAAACCCACATACCAAGTATGAACCTTGTTCACGAAGGTGGGGTCGAGTTATCTTGTCACTAGCCAGGCGCCACGCGCACTACACATTAAACACATGCACGCGCGCGCGCGCACTGTCATGAGGACCGGGCAAAAGTTAGATTCCTTTGACTAATTCAAGGAACTTAAAATAATGTGGTGTTATTCTCTCCTGTACAGATACAGTGTCAGTTAGACTAATTTGACAGATAATACAAAATTTTAAATAATCGTTTTGAATACCAGATGCATTCGAGCACTGCCGACGCAGTAATTTTCAGGCCTAGACTGTGCTAAAGTCCCCCTTAAATATAATTGTTATCATATGAGCTTGATAAGTATAAAGAATGGTTTGCAAGTAATAAGTTGTCTCTCATATTTGGTAGAGTCTGAATATACTGCTTTCAATCGTTGTAGAGATTTTAGCTGGGCTAAAGATATGACTATGGGTGGAATGTCTTGAAACAAGTCAACACGACTGATTTTGGGGCGTTGTTATCGATAATTAGCTTACCTGGAAGATCAAATCTTCTGTGAGTGAGTGAGTGATAAAATCGCCCCTAGTTTGCATGAATTTTATCAAAACTCCAACTTTCTTGCCCGCGGGCATCTCTAAGATTAGTTGCCCAACTCTAATCGCCCCAAAATATCATACTGCTGTACTATCTAGTCTGGTACCTGTGATGCCAATTTTTTATCCCACTTAATATGTTACGAAAAAGGCTATACATATATTCACATTCAGATCACGTGACATACACCCATCTTAAACTACTTAAATTAAACATTTCCGACTCAATGTCGCCACTTTCGCTTTTAAGACCTGCATGGACTCGTACCCCGCTATATCAATATTACTTTACTAGAAATGCCGAGAGTGCACTACTATAATCCTCAAGCAAATCGACAATTTCATTTCTTCACAATTTTTTTTTTTTCTCCGTCTGTAGGAATGTTAAGCCCTAAAAGTCGTGTTACCCAAGTATGGATTCACTTTCGTGACACCACAAATAAACCAACCCGCAGATATTTAGAAATAGTCTGATATGTGAAGTTCTTGAAACATACTGAAGAAATATCGGATTATTCTTGATACGACTTTGGATAGTTTATTGAATTGTGACGATATGAACTTTGTTGTACTTTAACTTATCTATAGTCATACTTTCCTTTTTTCTATTTTTTCTTTACTTCCTTTCTTCTTTCTTTACAGGGAGTCTCCTGATTTGTTAAGCTTAAGAGCTTTTTGGGAGACTTCCTTCAAACATGTTATATGTTTGTGAAAAAACAAACTAAATATACCAAATACCAAATACTAAATATAAAATACATTCACGATTTGAAGCACAGACCACCTTTCGTATTTTAATAGGTCCAGCTTATGCCACAGATTTTTATGCACTGGAGACTAGATTCACCTCCCAACTTCTACTACGACATCAAAGGGGGAAGATCATCTCTCATCATCATTGCCCATACCTGTCTACAAAAACCTAGGCCTAGCTTCCAGGCATGTGCCCCGTGAGTGAGTGAGTGAGGGGAGTGAGTGTTCCAATGTGGATGCCCCGCTGCAGGATTCACTGCTTTGTACACGAGGCTACTACATTGCGTAATTGTGCACTGATGGCAGTTGCAACAGTGCATTCAGCATGTCAGTTGTCTATGGGCCAGCTAGTTGCTAGGACAGCCGGCGCTTCTGCACTGCATTGTAGGCTTGCATGGCGCACGGCGGGCAGAGTGCAGAGCAGTAAATTTTATCATCGGTCTTTGGTTCGTTAGTTCAAGTTGTAGTGGTGAATCAAACAAATCCCGCATCATTTGTGCAATTTTTTATTATTTTAATAGCCAAAAAAAATATTGTCTGGCTTCGACCCAAACACCCGGGGCCGGAAGCTACGAGGCCGCGGCCGCAGCCTCGAGGCCGCCGCAAATGGGCCCCGGCCTCGAGGCCGGCTAATAGTGTTGTAGGTACCACCATTTCCAAAGGTTGCCCACGGGTCCTCCTAATACCCCTACTATAGTACCTCTCTAATTCTAATCAACCAAACTGCAGCTACTCAAACCGATTCACGGCCGTACATAACCACATTAGTTCCTCCGCCCCCCCCCCCCCCCCCCCCCCCCCCCCAACCCCCCCCCCCCCCCCCCCCCCCCCCTGGTCTTTCGAACCGTATGATTCCTAGCCTGACTCTTGGTTATGGTAATGCATCGACAGGCAGGGAATTGTACCACACGGGTCGGGGCGAATAAAATCTTTCTCTGGAGAAAGAAACCCCAAGTCACATGTAAGCAGAGTAGAGATACCATGCTGTATTACACAATAGGAAAACAACTGCGAAAACATTCGAAGCTGCCCGTGCTTGAGCCTATCGGTCATGTCGGCCATACTCCAAAACTGTTTTAAGGCCCAGCACCCATCTTCTGTCACCCACAAACCAAATTTCAAAACCTACAAGTATTCGAATTTGAACTGGTCTCCCAACAAGTGGTCTCCAATGTTCAAATTGATTAGAAAAGTGTCCTCGACCTGTCGACCATAGCCGTGCTGAAAATCGGCCATAGCGTATTTTACCGTATTTTTTTATTATCCAGTTTCCTAAGGGTGAACTTCCGGAGGACACATGAACAACCGAATGTCTTCAGTAATGATAAGGAAGTGACTGGAAATATTCCATACTGTGGCCATCGAGAATTGTAGTGTTCGTGGGGCGGAAGTGACCATGGTAGCGAAATCAACTCCCCCCCCCCCCCCTCTCGCCGGGATATGACCGGGGCCCGATTCAAACATAATAGTAGCGATATCATGGAACCAAGCACTCGCTTTTCCCAGATTAGTGTTCACAACGCCACTCTATCATCCAGCGACGTTCGCGTAAATCCACCACAACCGGCCAGTGGTGGCCGCCAGGATACCCCGACGGGGAGCGTCCTAATTCCCCTACGGGGGTCCAAGTTCACCGACGAGCCTCACCCCTACCCCTAGGTCGAAAACCTGCATTTTTATGTTTAAATTTTTGAACTTTTTTCTCATAACATTAAAACGAACTGAATAACTAAAAACCATTGTGGAGGGCATTGTGCAATCAGCGCTCTTAGTAGAATAGGGTAGGTATTCCGATAATGCACAGGAAATGCCAGGCACTGGATCGAGTATTCTGCGTTAATGAGAGCAACAGCCTTAACACAAGGCAAAGCTGTGGTAGACGGCAGAACGATCACACTCCCCAACACATTTCCACTTCCCCCGCCCCCCCCCGGCTGGCGCCACTCTTGCAACCGGCACAAGGCCAGGACGACGATATACGCTGGTGACACTGCCTGGGAATCGGAAAATACCCAGAAAACGCCTACTTTTCACAAGACAGCGGAGAATGCCCCTAATGGCCCACCGCTCTATCAAAGACATCAGCATAGATGCATATGCGTATGTGAAAAATCAGCGAATGTACGTGAAGTTAGCGGAGGCCAGCGTCTGAATACTGTCTTATTTAGTTTGCAACGATGATTTGGTTCCACAGAGGCAAAAACTGATAAATAAAGACGAACACACCAGAATAGGCGAAATAAGCATATGCTCCCATGCGTTACGCGATGCGCATCACTGCGAATGACTTCTATGGAAATCTTCCTTAAAAAGCCAATTAACGAAAAAATGCATGGGACTGTTGTATTTTTTTATGGTCTTCCCGCATAAACTGCAATGCTTTTTCTTCTGAAACAATCGTTCGTTCTCGCTAAATACGTTTTGTTCACCTCCAGCCCGGATACGAATCTTATGGAACCCAGCCTGCGGCTAGGATCCATCGATGCGATCCAGGGCCCGGTACGAGGTGAAAAATCGCTAATTTACATGAACTGAGCGCGGCGCCAATGTCTGGATATGTCTTATTTGTTTACAAGTTATAATTGGTTCCACAGAGGCAAACAAAAATATAAATAAAGGCAAACCAACCACAGGCGAATAGGCACATGTACCAATGCGATACGGATGCGTATCGACGCGAATGAATTCTAGGAAATCTTCTGTAACAAGGCAAAGCACCGGACAACTGCATGGGACTGCTGCATTTTATGGTCTGTTCTCATGAACTAGTGTTTTTCTTCTGAAACAAACGTTGCGTTTCCGTAAATATATACCGATTTCAACATCCAGCCGGTACGCGCATACCCATCTATGGACTCAGTCTTATGCATCTCATGACCTATGTGTGTAAATAAATATTACTGGGACAATTTAAAGACTAACACCTGGGGCGAACGCACTGCTTTCAGTGAGTGCAAGCTCAACACGTCACATTGGCTCTGGAAAGTGTCATTTCCATGGATTCGAATGGAGAAAAAACAGCAACAGGAAAGGAAAGGTGGAAGTAGCACTACCCGTAAAAAAGCATTTCTGCCGTGGAATTTCAGGAGACGTGCCATCCAACAACACATTCTCCGAACTCGCCATCAACGATATTGCAGCCTAGAAATCTACACTGCGCTAATCCCCTCCATCAACACCAGACATGTGGAAAGATTACTAAAACAAAATATCGTTATTGAAAAGGTGTATTAAAAGGGTTGATTAAAAATAATTACAAGTAGAATAGTTCACCGTGATGATGTACACAAGAGATGAACAAGCACACAATAAATCATCGACTCTCATCTTCACAAGAGAATGCACGTGCCTGATTACTAATGCTTCGCACCATGGAGTTTACCAGCAGATTATCTATTATGAACCTGACAGTTCGTTCATGATAAAAGTAGGACGGAGGATGGAATTGAACTGAGTTTAGAGCAAAGAACAATGGTTCAATTAAAAAGACTTGACTTTGAATAGTGGTATTTCAATACTACATTATAAAGCCAGACCCCTACTGAGTTACGCCAAGCTCAGTGCGACAACAAAGCACGACGGGCTATGTCGGAATTTCCCTTGTGACGTTCACAGGACGGCGGACGGCGGATCCCAGTTACACAAATTCAAGGGTACACTTAATCGTTTGAAAACGGGACCTGAGTAGGAAACTTATTAGGAATATTACGATAGGAATATTGTTTCACAAGAATAGCATCTACGTAAACCTGAATTTCCGTGTCACTGTGTACAGTATGGGCGGCCTTTGCATCTTTCCACTCCCCCCCCCCCCACCCCACTCCGTCTCTGCCCCCATGGAATAAAACCTTAAATTTTGCCCCACTCATCCGTGACATTACTACTGATGGATGAATTAGTCAGTTTAATATTAGGCTGCATAAATGCATGTGCTATGGAAATTATGTTCAACCAATAAGACTGGTTAGTTGTAGCTGCCGCCCTCTTATAACCAGTGTAACAACGTTTTTCTAATTTAGTCCAGTCCAGGTGACGAGAAAGTAGTTCACACTATTACACAATATATACCTTGCAGCAGCAAGTTTGCCCTACCATAGGAGTAAGATCTCAGTAATGCATAAGTGAAGGAGCCTGGATCGGATGGTGAATACAACGGCAATCATAATACCGCATATTTACTCTTGTGACAACCACGGAAAAAAACAAGCCTACCTATAATACAGGATTTAGGATGCCAATTAACTAACGATTTTTCAATGATTTCACACAGAGGTCAATAAGGCCAGCTTATTGACTGGGTCATAACAAGCGAGCAGCCTATCTGACTGGATCATACATATGAGCCAGCCTATTCTGATGGAAGTACATGTGAGCACAGCCTGTCCGACGGATCATACATGTGGCCCATGATTGACTGAATCATACATGTGAGCTAGCCTATCTGACTGGATCATCAATGTGATCAGCCTATTTTTATGATCATACACGGACCCGCCTATCTGACGGATCATCATGTGAGACCCACTATCTGAATGGATATAATGTGAGCCCACCTATCGACTGGTTCATACATGTACCAAACCTATCTGACCTGGATTCATACATATGAGCCATCTATCTACTGGATCATACATGTGAGCCAGCCTACCTGACTGCGATCATATATGGAGCCCAACTATTGACTGGTCATACATGTGAGCCAGCCTACCTGACTGATCCATATATGTGAGCCCAACTATCTGATGGCTTCATACCTGTGAGGCCATCCTACTGACTGGGCATATATGTGAGCCCAACTATCTGATTGATATACATGTGAGCAGCCTTCCTGACTGGTCATATATGAGAGCCCAACTATCTGACTTGATCATACATCGTGAGCCAGCTACCCTGACTGGGTCATATCTGTGAGCCCACTATCTGACTTGATCATACAGGAGCAGCCTATGACTGGATCATATAAGTGAGCCCAACTATCTGACTAGATCATACATGTGCAGGCCAGCCTACCTGACTGGATCATATATGTGAGCCAAACTATCTGACTGGATCATACATGTGTGACCAGCCTTCCTGACTGGGTCATATATGTGAGCCCAACTATCTGGGACGGATCATAACATGTGAGCAGCCCTACCTGACTGGATCATCTAGTGAGCCCAACTATCTGACTGGATCATACATGTGTTGCCAGCCACATGACGGGGTCATATATTGTGTGCCCAATATCTGACGGCTCATACATGTGAGCCAGCCTACCTGACTGGATCATATATGTGAGCCAGTTTAAGCTGGAATAGACAATGTTTACAAAACAGATGCCACTAAGTCTACATTTGTAGCATTCAGGGCAGCATATTCCTTGATGTTTTGACAAAAAACAGGATGGTCCAAGTCAGTGGTACTGTGCCGTTCTGGGTTGATTTCACAAAACGTATCAGATAGTAGTTTGCCTCTCTCAGTTGCAGATCGTTGTAGGTATTTTCTAATAGTATGTATTAACTCACGAACCTGACGTATTATGGACTGTTCGCATGAGATCACAACAGGAACATGTTGTGGTTTTATGTGAGACTTAAACTTTACTAGACCTATCATGGTGATAACAGTATTGATATGTATTCACATCAATTTTGTCTATTGTGACGTCATGAAACTCGTCATTGCTTTTTTGCAACTTCCATCAGTTGGAATAATTGAGATCAAAGTTTGAAACGCCAGGGTCCATGCAAAACTACAAAAGTTGAGGACACTTCATAAATATGGTCCATTTAGAATTAATGCTGATATGGGTTTGACTAAATTAAAACAGTCCAATATGAAAAGGGTTGTGGTGAGGATGTCATAAAGCCAACACCATGCAACAATGGGCATGAGAACAAAACAGTGGGTCAGCTCTTACTTGAGTGGATTGAGGCAGCAGTAAGCAATTGGTTTGCTTGCAGAGCAAGTGATTTGGATTCATATCAAGTCAGTAGAATTTTTATAAAGTATATATTGTAAAATTACCCGCAACGGTGTTTTTTTTAACAGTAACTGATGATCGATTTATCCTGTCAATATCCCCTCAGGCATATATGTCATAAGTATGCGTAAGTCCTCGTATCAGTGACAACTGAATAACTTGCATAGGTTACATTCAACAGGTTAACTTCTCATGTACACAACTTTGTCAACACAATTTCAGCTTCTATGACACTTATAATCTGACCTTGGGCAAGGGCACATGGGCGAACAATACAATATGAGCCTTTCAATATGTGAATAAAACTTGAAGATCTTTGGAAGACTGTTTTTTAGGCTGTTGTGTTACGGACTACCATTCTACAGGTTGATGGATTTGTAATCTGTAATGTTCAATACCAACAGACAACTATTCGTACAGGGGTCTATGGTAGGGTGTCCCTCTTGCATACTACCTTCAAATGCTCAATCTGCTGTAACAAATCGGCCGAGCTCACTGATAAACAAAGCCTTTCCCATCAGAATTTACCGATCAAGATCAAAGGAGATTGGCGACGGGAGACAGCCGACTTTTTCTCTCATCTCCTCCGATGGTGGGCGAGGTCCTTCTTGCTCTCTTCCTCTGGCCTCTCAACCGGAAGCGGGAACGTTTCCGACCTGAATGTTTTTCATCATAGTAACCTGTCTCTGCCCTTGGGTTGTATGAGCTATGTCCCTGTTAGCCCCATTCCTCCTCCTCACACTGCTGACAATTTTCTCCATCTGAATTAAACCGTCCCCTGAGTACAATCTTTTCATGGTCGTGTCTCCCCTGCGACTCATTATCTCTTTGGCTCCGGTTTCAGCCAGTCCAGATCCTCCCACTTGCGAGCGCTTCCTACCGTTAACCCCAGCATCAGTCCGAGTCACTATTTCTTTTCTTTCCTTCGATGCCTCCTTGGGTCCTTTTCTCTTTCCTCTTTCTCTTCTCTGTTTCCTCTTCTTCTTCGGAGTCGTCGAGCAATCTCCTTCTTGCTCAGGGATTAGAGATTGGCCACAATTCTTTCCGATTTTTTTTCCCTCCTCTTTTGACGAGAAACCAATTAGTCTTCAAATCTTCAGGTGGTGTCGTGACCTTCTATCCTATCCGAGGTGGTTCACTCCTGTGAGGATTTCCACTGATGATCCGTTCTCGGTGAGGGCTCGGCATCCTCGTTAACAGACTATTGACGTTTTTTTGGTAATGGGCCTCAATAATACTTCCAACAGAAGTGTGAAGTTGGACTGATGCTTTTCTCATTTACCATGGCTTCATTACCATCATCCTTAGCATGATGATAGGGTACGACTATCGCTCCTTCATCAGTATTTCAAGCGAATCTGGCTGGTTGGATGAAGTTTCCTTTTCAATTGTACCTGACACCTCCCCTACTTCTGAGGCTGCCAGTTGTGTTTTCAGGTCAAGCGAGTCTTTGAACACTTGCCTTCCCAGAAGAAAGTTTCCTCTCTTCGCAAACATCATCATCACATTTGTTCGAGTCTGTCACCGTTTTAGATTCTGCCAATCCCGACAACGCTACTTCCGATGAAATTGGACCCCAATTTCGTTCATAGTGATCCTGCAGTGGGATGTCTGGAGGGTCTTCAATGAAGTGCTGGATTTGAAGATTCTTGCTCTCCAAAGAGATCTTTCTTGCACTTATCTGGGATTCCCATCACTCCGGACAACGCATTCCCCGATGATGTGACCGAGGATGTACGTTTTTCATCTTGACACCCCCGCAGCTGAGGCCTGTCTTGTTCATTCTCTGGGGTATCCTCCTGGTTTAAAGACGACTCCTCATGGGAGAGATCTTTCTTGCCCTTTTCTGGGGTTCCCATGAGCGAGGAGTCACTTACATAGAGCTCCAGAGTTCCCTACTGTATCAGTCTGGAACAGGAGTTGCCTTGCTTCATCTTCAGTGACCCTCCCAGACCGCATGATCTTTGTGAAGGGCTTCCCGCAGGTTATGACTGTTACTTGCCCCCCCCGTAGTGAGTTCTTGCCTTAACTGGGGTCGAGTGGTTCTTGTCCGTGTCACCACATTTCTCATTGTCATCAACGCTTTCCAGCAAGACAACGTTTTCCTTATTTGATTCTGCCTGCTCACAGATGGTTCCTCCTTTTTGTCATGGTCATCCTCTAAGGAGTTGGCAGTGGTGGATTCTGCATGCAGGTCCTACAGGTCAGGCATGAATTTGGTGATTGTGGGCTGATGTCAGGATCACTTGGTTCTCCTTTAACAGAGGGGGTATCACAGGAGATATCACAAGGGGTTCTTTCTTCACCTCGATATCACAGAGGTTAGTAATACTGGACATGCTGGACGTCACTTGCCCGGAGATGCTATTTCCCAGGGAAATATCCAGCTGCTGGCTATCAGTGTCTGAATCATCATCAACATCCCACACGTTGACATCTCCAGATTCTCTTGAGGATGTCGCAATCAGAGTCTGGAGATAGGTCAAAACATCTCTCACTGCAGTAATGCCAACTCTCAGCAGATGTATTGTCTTTTCCAGAAACAGGTGTGCGGAGCATATTAGTGTCATCAATTGAAGGATCCAAAGGCCTGTCATCCGGCACTTTCTCTTGAACATTGTCCCTGTTTCTCTCCAGGGACATGATCAAATATCCTGTGGTTGGCCGATTGGCTCAGATGCTGCCATGATGTGGTCATTTGGCATGCTCATGGTATCACCTTCATCGTTGATGTTGCCATGAGTTTCCGAAGGTTGTGTCCTCATGTTATTAGTCTTGTTAGTAGCATTCACCACTTCTTTCATTGCGGAGTCGTTCTGATTTGTTGTTTCTTGATTGACATCCATTTTGTCTCGATCACAGGAACTACCAAGCACTTCCTTCTGATTAGAAGTCGCATCTGCAACAACTGTGTCTTTTCCAGTAGAATTGTTATGTGGGGTCTTCTGAGGAATCTTCATCAACCAGGTCCTGTGACACACTGTCCGTATCATCCACATTCCCTTCAGAATGAATTCTTCCCTTGCAATCTTCATCCTGCTCTTCCTCTTCAAAGGGTCTCTCATCGGTTCCACCGTCCTGACTTTCATGTGAAAGTTTGCTCAGGTCATCTCTATTTTCCTGATTGGCAGATATATTGTCTCCGCACTCTCCTTGATTCATTTCATCATCAGCGATAACATCCCCAGCAGGCTCCACTGACAACATTTGGCACTTTTATTGACACTTTCCAATGATGGTGTCCTAGTGTTCTCAGCCATGCTGGGAGACTCCCCCCACTGGTCTGACTCTCTTGGATCAGTTACAGAAATGAAAACACCATGATCATTAATCCTCCTCAAAAAGTTTTTTCGGCTGTGGTTTTCTCGCCGGCATGAATATCCATTTTGCTTTGAATCACAGATATTTTTAGGCAGCTTTTCCTGACTAGGGACATCGTCAGCTGGATCGTCAGCATGTTCCTCTGCAGGTTCGGCACGAAATCGTGTGACAATACGGTCACCATCATCCACCGTCCTTTCATTTTGGACTTTCTCCTTGTGATGTTTACCTTTTGCCTCCTCGGGGACTTCTTCATCAATTCGATCATCTGGCCTTCATGTAAACGTTGGCTTAGGCTATCAATCTTCCCGAGATGCTGGACATAGAGTTATCATCACTGCTTCCTTCTTGTGTCCAATCCTGCGGCAACCACCACATGATCTTGGATACTTTTGGTAGTATTTGCCAAACATGGGGTTTGGATGTTGTTGGCCAAACTGGTAGCTTCATTCAAATCGTGCAGCTTTGGGGTGCAAGATCCACGATGCTCATTTCTCTTCTCCATGTGGTCATTCAGGCTGCTCGTTTCTTCATTGGTGTGTGCCTTCGATGGACATTTGTTCTGCTTCGGCCGTATTTATTACCAATCGGCTTCTCCAGACATGGGACAGCATCAGCCGGAGTCTCAGATGTCTTTGTGGGGTCTTTGCAAACCGAGTTGTGTGAACATTTTCCAATTCTTGCAATCCTCGGCTCCTTCAGAGACATCTGGTCTTGTATTCCCCTGCTCCTACCATCTTGCATTTCAAGCAAATGTTCACTAGTGTCATGCCTCTTCTCCAGACTGCCAGTATTGTCACTGAGCTGTCCTTGTTTTCAGTTCACATCACAAGTAAGAAAGTCACTCTCTACTCCACTACCTTCAAAAGTTTGTTGTCACTAGTTAGTTTTTTTAGATGGACATCTGTTTCACTCTGTTCACAGGTACTACCAGGCACCTCCCCCTGACTAGAGATTGCATTGAAATTTCAGCAGGCTCCTCCGCAGGTAACTGGCTGGCAGAGTCATGGGACACACGGTCCATTTCATCCACAGTTCCAGCTTGGGCTCTCCTGTGAATGCTGCTGATGTGACTCGGGTCATCTCTCCCTCCAGGTATCAGACATGAGTTACTGTCACTCGACCCGTGTAGATTTGTTTTATCACGATTATCGGAGTACAGCTGTTCTGTATCTTTCCCGGTATCCTTCATTAGGCCCTCTTCTTCAGGATGGTCATCGTTCATTACCTCCTCCCAGGAGCAGGAGGATCATCCAGCTCCTGTATTTCCTCTGTATCCTGCTGACAAAACGTTTCCTCAGAGCAACTGAATACATGGTCATTTTCACTGGTGTCATCAGGAGTCAGATCAAGGGACAAAGACAGAAGGTCTCATCTTTAGAGACAGTTCCAGTCCATTCATCTCTGGGCTGCACCGATCCTGAGGAATGCCCCCTTCCCAAGCGGATGCGTGCCAGGCTACCTTCCTCTGAGTGCGGAAAATCAGTGATATGTTCCTGAGTTTCCTATGTAAAGTTCGACATCTCAGACCGTTTGCTCAAGTTTGTCTCATCTATTTTAAGACGCTCTTCTGCGATCACTGGAAGAGACTTCAATGCAGCAAGAGGACATTGACTGAACCATTTTTTGGCTCCCCCGTACTTGTTTGTCATTCCGGGAAATAACTACATCATCCTCGGATATACTAGAATATCTCCCTCGTCAGATGAAGTTGGATGGCTTCTCTCTTTAGGATATTTCTGAGCGAACTGGTGTTTTTTCAATTGGTTGTCATATTGGGATATGGGAGCATTCCCCGCAATTACAACTGAAGGTGGTGCTGGAGATCGTACCCCATTCCGCTTTGTGTCTTCCCTTCCTTGTTCCTTCGTTTATAACCTCTCCCCCTCCGCATCAATTTCTTCAGTTTCTCTGGCGAGTTCTCTCTAAATCTGTTCTTCAAGGTGGTTGACAATCTCTCGAGGGCACCCTCGTTTTTCATGGTCCTAATCATCGCCTGGAATTCCTCCAGGGTTCGATTCCAGCGACTGCCAGACATGGAATCATTCCTGGAGAAATACATCAAAGCACTTCCGACAGACGCCGATCTGCCACATCGTCTAGATGCTCCCCTGACGACCGTGTCAGTTTTTTTGACAGCTCTCTGCAAACTCTTCTGGAGTTGGCTGGACAGTTTGATAGCGGTAGTTCTTCCTCATCCTCAGAGGTGACCACAATGATCTCTGTGTTTCGATATGTTCGTTGATATAAAATGATGAGGTTTTCGGTAGGTCACATCAAACAGCACAGATGACGAATCTGGCGACCAAACTCCGTGTTCATCTCAGATGTCAGCAATGAGGAGGGATACAATTTGAGGGCTTGCAGTGGGTCCAAGTTTTGTAGGCCACTCTCAATCACTGTCTTCTTCTCTTTGGGTAATTTCTCAGCAGACCTCTCTCCCTCACCAGAGTTAAGTAATAGATTGGATTTAACTATTTGGGATGCACTCTTTGAGAGACGGTTCTCCTCCAGCTCGCTTCTGGTGCTATTATTATCAATATCAACATGAGTGTCAACAGGCTCTTTAGGATGACCTGGCTGGGTGGTACTGACCACAACGCTGGCTTGCTGCCACTCTCACTGCTGATACCAGCTGGGACATAGAGTCGATCACTGGTTCCCTCAGAGGTCTTGTCAGTATGAGATCTGTGACATCGTTTTTTTTTCATCCAGAAATTTAAGCTGCCTGATATTGCTGAGTGACTTTTGCTTTCACCTGAGGTTGTTGGTAAAGAATTTTCACTTGTGAACTGACACCTGTGTTTCTGGTATCACAAGTGTAGACTCTGGGCTCCCTGATTCCTCCTGGTTTTTAGACTCCTTGCTGTCAGTGGGCAACAGCAGGGTCCCTACTCTCCTCTGAATTCATTAGTAATAGCAGATCCCTGTGCTTCTTCATGGGTGACGTCTCCTTCACTTCCCTCCACCATTTCCTCTGAAGACCCATCATGCTGTCCCTGTTGGCCACTCGCTTCATCCCCGTTATTCACACACGTATCAGACTGATGAGGACTTTCATCCATTTTGAAAGACTTGTTACCTGCACTTCATCGGGACTACCAGTCGCATGCAGTGCATCTGTGTCATGGCTTTTATTGCCATCATCCATAGCTGGAGGTGCAGCACGTGGTTCCACCGAGGATACAGAAAACTGACTTGCTTGGTCAATCTCGTGGACCTAATGTCATGGGTCACCACCATCCTGCTGTTCCCCTGCTTCCTCCATAGGTCCAGAGTTTTGATCCATTCTGATCATACCGGAGGTCGTCTCCTCCTCTTGAGCCCTCACTGCTTGTTCACCTTAGGTGGAGACAGACGACACACCTCTCCTCGCAAGGTAGAACTTTGACCTGCTTCAGGAGCTCCAGAAACTTTGGATTCACTTGCTGGTTCTGTATCAAACTTAGTTGACCAAGTGGAAGTTGGCACAAAAGCATTCTTGCCGTCTTCGTTACTGTTGGCCACCAAGCTGTGGTTCATTGCCACCTGTAGGCTTAACAAATTGTCCCGATGTTACAGATTTCTGGATCTCAGCATGACGGAGCAGCTTGCCTCACCTTCTGTAACATTTTGTTGTTCAAGGCCCCTTGCTGACAGGATTTCTTCAGTGTCTTCTCAGCATGATGGTCCCCACTTGATGAACCTGATTCCCACGTGTCCACTAGTATAAGGGATTCAGTGTGCTCGACACTTGACTCCCCCCAATTGATGATTGACTGGAGGTTCTCACAATGCCATCCTCGCTGCATTGTTCTTGAACAGCATCTGCCGGTCTGGCCTCCACGCCACTTTGGTCACCAACATTTTCGGTTTGATTAGATGTTCCCACATTTTTCATTCTTGCTGTGTTCACCACTGTGAGATTCCACGTTTTTGGCTTCCACACCTACCATTTTCTGCTTGTTATCATTGTAATAATACCATTCTCAGTGTTCCTAATTTGGCTCAATAAATCAGATGGTGCATCCGACTTTTGGAATCTCCTCCTGGAATGTTCATGCTTTTCATGTGACATCAAATGCGTATCTGGAATTACTGGAGTACATCAGCTTCTCCTTGAAGATGTCTCTCCGCATCGCAGGAGATTCTGAACTCTTGCCTTCTCTACTGACTCCCCATTCTCAATGTGTGGAGTTTCCAAGGGTGGTAGATCAGCAGTTACGTTGTCCTGGCTGACACCGCAAGTTATCTCCATTTCTCTATCCTCGAGGATTCTCCGGAAGAGTACGACCTGCAAGAATCAGACTCGTAATCACTCCTGTCACTGTCATCCTGCACTCTGCCCAACCTCTTGGCCTGGTCAAGATCTCCATCCCTCATCTTGTCTGGCTGATCCTTCTGTACCGTGGTACTGTATCCGATGTTTGTTCCTTTGTGAGGCACAGCTATAACGCTCTTTAGTCTGCATCTGTTCACTCTCTCCGGACTGCAGCTCCTCTCTCTAGATCCATCCCTACTTCCCTCATATTCAGAGTTGTCTCTATCAGATTCATCTCTTCTGGTAATTCTAACATCACTGCCATCTCTGGATCTGGTTCGGTCTTCACTCGGGCCTCCCCTGTGCCTCTCAGTATTTTCCACTCTCCTTCTGGATTCACGATCCCTGGATCGGTGTCGATTCCTCCTCTTGTCAGATCCTCGTCTATGTTTATCATAGCTCCTGCTCCTTTTTCCTCTTTCTGGAGCTTCTCTCCCTTGATCGTGATCTGCTTCGCCTCTCCCTGCCCTTCCGGTCTCGTCTTCTTGGTCTGTACTCCTCATATTTGTGATACTTTTCTTTAAGTCGTCTCCTAGCTTTGTACTTTCTCTAGCAACCTTCCTGTCACCCGACACTGACCTTCTCCGATCTGATATACCTCTCCTCCTATCTTCAGATCTTTTCCTCAAAGAACGATCTCCTGACAATGACTGCTGCAACTTCTGCATCTTCTCTGGGTTTTGCCCTCGGCCTCTCGCCTTCTCTTGAATTCATGGGAAAAGGCTCCACTGAAGGTTTGATCTTTCACCTGGCACCAGAACTTTGGTGATTGTCCTCATCACCCCCTTTGGTGTCCTGGGCTGATTCCTGAATTGTTTCCAATTCCTGGAGTGATTCCTGAGATAGTGCATCTTTCAATTTATCGTTCTGCTGCGAGCGGAGCGGCATCTTGAGTGCCATCGACATGAACGTTGTCATCTACTCTTCTTGGGGAGTCATCAGTGGAAAATGACAAAGAGTTCCTAGATTTGGAATGTGCACTATGGAAAGATTCCTTGCAAGGTGATTTGTATTGGCTGTCATACACGGAACTCCGCCGCTTGCGATTCCAAGGAGACTTGTGAAAATCGGAAAGTTCGGAATGCTTCGAGACATCGCCACCATGATGTGCCTGACATTCCTCATTAACAGGGCTATCCTTCTGGAAACAATGCTCAAATTCCTCTGTAGTTTCACGTTTAGGGTCAACGTTCTCTCCATCACTCCTCCTCTCCAAGGACTCCCTGTCATTTCTGCTCCTTCGGAAAGTATCCTCGCCAGTCATGTAGCGCCCATTCTTGAATTCGGACCTAATGCCATGTTCCTCATCCGATCCAGCAGCTGGGGGCAGACTGCTCCTAGAATCTTTCCTTCCGAATTTACCCTGCCCTCTTTCTCTGTCTGATGGTTTTGGACGTACCCCTGATCTCTGCCTGAGACCCTGTCTCTGACATAGTTCATCATTTCAAGTGCCCCCTCTTTAGCATTGTCTGTCAGCCGCCTTGACTTATGTTTATCACTTTGCATGTGATGATCGTCTCTGTTCCTCCTTGATAGAGAGGAATTCTCAGAATCACGGTGGGTCTTGCCAGAGAAGGCTGATAGGGTATCACTCTGGCGTAAAAGCTCCTCATTTCCACCGTTCTTCAACCTGTAATAGAATCGAAAGGACAGACATCATTATTAGGACCCCATCTACCAAGTCTCATGTCAATGAAAAAATTGAGCCAAAGGCACAGTAGCTCACCTATCAACATTTGAGCAACTCTCAAAGTCTGCATTGGATATCCGAAATGCAGCAACTTATTAGAGTATGTCAAGACATGACCAACAAAATTGTCCCATGGAATGACCTCTAATTCTGAACACCATATATTAAAGGGGAACTCCATGCACACGACATGCTTCCTTGCTTTTTGGGTAGTTTTGATCCATATTTTCGAGGATATCGATAACTCTCTTAACCATGAATTTCCTTCCCCAAAGTGTGATGTCAGTGACAACCCTACGTTTTTTTTTTAGTCACAGAGCAGTATCACAGTTTATCTAAGAACCAAAGTTGATAGATTCTAATATTTCACCTCACCTTGCTAGAGCTGTCATGTGGTAAAATCCATATTCATACCTACATCCTCCCTTGGTGACCAACTCCAGGCACAAGACATGCTTTCTTGCTTTTGAGTCATTTTGATCCATATATTCTATGATTCAATAAACTCTCTTTATGATCACAGCAGTAGGTCAAACTCCCCAGCAACCGTGTACAGAGCCATCATCTCGGAACTTCCACAAATTTCCCCGAATTGTGATGTCAGTGACAACCCTGAGGTTTTGTTATAAAATTTGCAAATTAATCCCATTTCCAGTGGCCCTGGCTTTACTCTAAAGTGGTGTAGCCATGTGAGGTAGCCATAGAAGGCTTGGTCTACATCTGTGGCCTAATGACATACACCAGGTTTGGGGGCATGAGGTAACTAGACATGTGTAGGCGGGTAAACCGCTCACGTGTATATCCCCACTTTTGAGGCAATCATTGGGAAGAAGTATCTAACACCTCATAAAGACCTCCATTCTGGTCAGCACAAGACAGCCGTCATCCACCAAGTTTTGTTGTAATCCATGGAAGTTATAAACAAGGCGATCGCCAAAAAGCGTCTCGCCTGGTTGCACGATCGGTGGTTCGTATTATTCACCACACAACCAACCACTAGTTCGCATACCATCTCAGTCAAACGACATCACATATTTTCACATATAAACCATTCAAAACACAGTCCCCAGGTAAGAGAGAAAAGAAAAATGTTACAGTAGTTTTGTAGGTCTAATCAACCTAATCAAACTGGTTGGGTAAGAGAGGGTTTGCTTGTGGGCAGCTTATAACAGCAAGTAAAATTGTCACAGGAGCTATGGTTTACTCGTTCCTCAGTGCTTTATTCTAACAGGAGCTATTATATGATGGAATTCAATCAAATTCATGAACATCAAACACATCAGATCCAGAAAATGTTAACAGACCATACCTACTGAGTTTGGCGAAATTCTTACCAAGTTGGAAATTGGAATAAATTATGCAAATTAGGGACATATATACAATGACCTCTACTGACCGCAGCTGTACCTTTAAAATGATCAGGATCAAAGGTGGATCACATCTACCAAGTTTTGTGGAAATCCAACAAACTTTCAAAAATTGCATAAAATTATGCAAATAAACACGTGAATGACCTCCAGTGACCCTGACTTCACTTTTGAATTTCTCGGGAACCATGGTAGACCACATCCACCAAGTTTCGTGAAAATCTGACAAACTTGAAAAATTCGCATTTATTATTCACATAGGACCACTTACATTAGCATATTTTAG
Source organism: Sclerodactyla briareus (assembly GCA_026419785.1). Taxonomy (NCBI): domain Eukaryota; kingdom Metazoa; phylum Echinodermata; class Holothuroidea; order Dendrochirotida; family Sclerodactylidae; genus Sclerodactyla; species Sclerodactyla briareus. The sequence continues at coordinate 185,726 of JAODTK010000899.1, forward strand.
GCTGAAAATCTAATTATTCATTACCTGTCATCCAGGTCCTACATGCCAAAACTACATCAATGTAGCACATACGGTTCTTGAGTAATCTTGCTAACAAGCTTAAACAATAAATTACACAAAATAAGCTAATTACCCAACTTAATTAATGACTTCCAAAATCTAATCAGATCGTTGTACACCCAACCCGGGGTGCTACACACAAAATTTTGTCATAATCGGCATCACGTTTGTGAGAAATCCTGCTACACAAGAAAGGTGACATACCACACACACACACACGCCAAATGTGCGGACCACTGAGTCTCTTCCCGAATTTCTTCAGGCAATCAAATAGGCTAATTACCAATACTTAATTAGTAACTTTCGTGTCCAAAATCTAATCAGATTGTGTTCACCCAACCCCGAAGCTACCCTGAAAATTTTGTTGCAATTGCACTGTTCGAAAGATATCCTGCTAACGAGAAGGTGACACACACACAACCACACACACGCACATACACACATGCCATAGTGACCACTAAGTCTCCTCATTTAATTTTAATTCAGGCGAGACAAAAAGACATAAATTATGCAAATTTTGACCCCTGATGACCTTTAACTTGGTCAGGAACAAATGTAGCACCCTTCCACCAAGTTTCTTTCAAATCTGACAAAGTTTGGAAAATAGCATAAATCATACAAACTTGACCTCCGATGACCTTGAAATGACCTCCACATTTTTCGGGATCAACAGTCCCTACCCACCAATTTTCGTTCAAATCCGACTAACTTTAAAAAAAATGCGTTATATTATGCAAATCAGCAGCCCCCAGCATTGCAGTGATGCCCACTTTCGAACTCATCCGAGATTTCACTAGGGGGGACATGTGTACCAAGTTTCAGATCAATCGATGAAGCATTAGAGAATTATTGTGCTGACGCCTACAGTTTCCGGCGGCGGCCACCACACCCAAAACCATAATATCCCCAGTCACTTCCAGTGTCGCGGGGATGGGGATAAATAACATCCCCATTGGTAAGAACAATGTGTGAAATCTGCCCCAGATATATGACAAAGTTTCGGAAATCGTCATAATTCACATATGGCACTTCAGGCCACAGATGGGAATTTAATTACGAAAGTCAGTAAAGCCCAGGACTGTATAGACTTTAAATCCTGCTAAAGACTCAATGACTTCGTGTGAAAAGACACCTCTCTACCCAGTTGTTAATTGGGACCTCTGAGAACAGCAGGACCAGGCATGGTGTGTATTGATAGTTGTCACTCACTCCAAGGGGTTTGCAGAGGGCACACTGGTTCCGACTATTGGGGTACAATACCTGTGAAAGTGCTCGGGTCACTTGGAAGAGTGCTACACAAATACCAGCCAATAATGGTGGTTGGTCATACTCAACTACTGTCACAAACTTTCCAGACGGGGAATCAATTTCATATCCCAAATGACTGGTTGTATGTTGGCGCCAATGAGGATCAGTTTCAATCCTGGACCCATAGGGAAAAAACAGTGGAATGCTTACCTCAGCTCCAGACTGATGATCTCTCGCTGTTTGGTCTTCATCTCGAGTCGGGCTGTCTTGATGACGGCTGAGAGTTCTTGCGCAGGATCTGGTTCTCTGATGTTAACTCCGTAATCTGAGAGTCAGATATAAGTATGACAAAGGTGGTGGTGATATACATAATTATGTAGCTTCTGATCAGTTTGGAATTTTGATGATACACATCCTAGGGAAGTATATTCTAGACACGTGAAGAGGGCGGAAAAAAAAAAGGTACCAATAGGTTATGGTGCTTAGATGAGGGAGGCGCAACCGAGAAGAGTGGCAAGAAGAAGAAAGGGGCTTCCTGAAGTTCAAAGTAGCACTGCCCAAGGAAGACAGAGAGAGGATACAGAGCTATGATGGGACAAAGGCTGAAGAGTGGCAGTAGTTGGTTTCATTGATAAGATGAATGGGCTTCCCCTGAATACAATCATGGACACTGAGAGATGAGATCTTACCATTAACAATTCTTCACATGGACAATACTGTTCATAACAGTTCATGAGAAAAGTTCTCATGGGTTGACCCCCAGCTTCTCTCCTCGGTAGTAGAGCTGGAACAACATTATCGTGATGGGAAACACCCTAAACTTACAATGCATATTTTAAAAGATATCCCAGTTGACATTTCACAGAAGCCTGTTCCTTGCTCCATCCTCTTAGAGAACAAATCGTTAGTTTCGCAACATGGGGGATTGATTGATTTGAATGCGGAGAACATATTTAAACTGGGAATGCCCCAAATCGTGGGAAATGGCAAGAAGATGTGAGAACAAGGCGATCGCCAAAAAGTGTCTCGCCTGGTGCGTGATCGGTGGTTCCTATTATTCACTACACTACACACTATACACAACCAACTAGTTCATGCAGACCATCGTCGAGTCAAACAAACATCACATATTTCGAGACAGAAATTGTTGAAAGATTGAGGTGAGTCTGGCACCCTGTGACTGAAGACGAAGAAAAAAGGAGAAAGGAAATTTGGGGGCACACGCTGTGAACAGCGTCTAGCTGCAGGGGCTTATGACCCGACACCTCAGCCAGTGCTGCCTTGACAGCAGTTTCCTTCCCCAGCTGAGTGGGCAGCAACACACCAGCAGCCAAAATTAACTGGCGCAATGATGATAAATATCATGATCATAAATACTTACACACACTCTATTTAGCCTATTAGTCTCATTCTAGCAAATTCTACCTCTCACAATCTGGCCACCCACCCCATTGTCCTCGCCAAAATTAGAGCTTCACAGTCGCATTCTTGGCAAGTTATAATATTTGAACGTTGATTGATCGATGATCGGTAGTAGAGTTTGTGCCCAACTGAACTCCCCCGATTACTTTGGCTACCTGGCAGCCGACTTGATTCTTGCTGCCTAGAGGAGAACCCAACATTTCTCCTATGGGATCCCAATCAGTTCCAAGCATTATCACCAGACCACTAGACCACGTTAGAGACAACATGGGTCAAAACTGGAAGGAGCAATCCTCATACCTGTAGTTCCTTTAGTTCTAGTTGTTTCTTGAGGTCATCAACAAAACCCTCTGCTTCTCTTCTTCCACATCAGTTGTTGCTCGCCGTGAATGGACGACGGTTGAACGCTAGAAAAAAAAAGTGTCAACCTTCAATTTCTGAGTTCAATATTCACTTGGGAAGGAGGAAAGATAAATTTGCATGCTCCTGAGACCTGCCGAGTTAGTGTGTTCACTGAACCTTGCGGAAACATCCCATTCTAACCAACGGGTTCCCAGCATTCCAAAAGCATAAAATTCCATGGATAATGTTCAATGATATTTCCATGATGAAATTTCATAATTCAAGATGACCCAGGTAATTTCCAGTCCTGACAACTCTGGAAAGCCACCTTAGCATAATTCTCCCTTCGTCGTTGGCCAATCAAATTCCAGGATTTTTCCAGGATTTGAAGCATTTTGCCCCAAATTCAATTACTTTTCCAGGTTTTTCACAGGGAAAGCTGGGAATCCTAATCCTGACTGCTCTTCTCTGAGGCTGTGTATTTGTGATAGAAAAGCCACATGCTACATTTCAATTCGTTCGGACCAAAAATTCTAGACTTTGACCTCCTTTGACATCAGATGACCCTTGACATAACCCCAAATATAGGGTGCGTTCACTGCCGTGCCACTCTATGAGAGAAATAATATATTACCCAGACCGGGTTCAGTTATTATGATTGAAATCTTGAAATTGGCCAAAATATCACCTTCAAAAAACAAAACAATTTATGGCGAGAGACCATCAGTCTCCACACAAAACGATTTAATCTTGGCAACAATGTAGGCGATGGAGACACTGAAATACATTGCAAAATGTGTGTGCATTTCGACAAAGCATGCATATCTTTTCAATGCACATCCTGGATTTGTGCATGTTCTGTCGCCCTACAGATCTCCGTCCTCGTTCTGCCACCTTTCCAGAATTCTCTCAAAAAATGACAGTACCTACTGAGAGTAGTTGAGGCTTCCGGTCTGCTCGGAATGTTCAACTCTCAGTCCATCAGTATTCAGGTAATTGCTGACAACTGGGAAACAGCTCTTGACAAATCAGAGATCAAATGAAATTAATGGAACCTGAAAGAGCCTCAATGCAGTTAATTCCTCACCTAGACTCTGCAACCACACAATTACACCCATATCAACCCTTATTTTGCCAAAACTGGGCAAGATCTGTTCTTAACGACTTAGGCTGGGATTCCATTATAATGGTATGCGTGTCCAGGCTGGATGTGAAATCACATGGTTACGAAAACGAAAGGTTGTTTCAGAAGAGAAAAACTGCAAGTCTATGCAAAAAGACCATAAAAATGCGCAGCCCATGCCCATTGTCGTTGCATGGCTTTTGAAGGAAGATATGCCATAAAATTAATTCATGGTGATACGATCCATAGATGCCACTGGTACATGTGATTATTTCGCATATGCAGTGTGGGTTTGACTCAGTATCATTTCTTTGCCTAGTGGAACCAATAGCTATCTTTGCAAAAACTGAATAGGACATATTCAGATTTTTTCACATGCGTACCGGACCCGCCATACGCATCTATGGAATCCCAGCCTTACTCTCTCTTCCCTAAACAATTTATGAGGTTTACGTACCCTCAAGCTCACCTGCTGCTGAGCAGATTCTTCCAGAGCATCCGTGTACAGGTCAAGGGCCGACATCCGAGACCCCTCATCCAGTTGTTCCACCTCTCTCGGACAAAAAAAAAAAAAAAAAAAAAAACGAGGTTTCCTCTTTCTCAGGCGTCGCTTTAGGCAAGCGGCCTTCTTCCTAGCAGAAGACTGCATTCGCATGAGTCTCATGATGTGTGCCGCTTTGGCTGGGCTTGAACTGTGGACGGCAGCACTGGCCTTAGGGGACCCCGTGACGCCATTGGCAGCCCCAACATGGTGCAGGGAGGCAGGCCCGTCAGTTGTTGGTCGCTGTACAGGTAGGTGGAACTGTAGGGTAAAACAATGAATTATTATTAAGGGATTCAATATAAGCAAAATAGGGCAATCCAATCGAATCAAATCAATCAAATCAAATCAAATCAAATCAAGTCGGACCAGGTTAGAGAGGAGCGATGGACAGAAAAATGTTTTGCTCGAGGGCATATCAGAAAAGCCGATCAGTCTCTTGTGAGATTGGAAATCGGAACAGTTTGATCAGCACTCTGAGCTATACCGTCTGAGCTAATCAATCTCAAACAAATTAATTAAGTAATTTAGATTAATACTCCTCTCCCAGTTGATCTGATTTAATTTCATGTGTCCAATAATGTCATCAGGGACCCTGCTAGGTTTGTGGATGAGAACAGGCAATGACTCACTTTATCCAGATGATACTTGAGGCAGGGGTGTACCTGACTCCTGGGGATGCCATTTCCCCCATCTGAAGGACAATCAGTGAACTCTCTGAACAGCCAGCCACAGCTGAATGACGCAAACATTACAGCAAATATCCAAAAACGAACCTCCACAAGTCCATTGCTTTTAAAGGTTAAGACCACTATGGAATAGCTAATCTAAACTCACCTATCCTAGGGAAAAAAAAGACAAGTGTTAATGGGATCTCTTGAATGATTGCTTGCAAACGTCGCTGATACCACTCTGCCTCCACAAGTATGAGCGACTTGATATATCTTACTCTAGTATTTTGTCGAGTACCAGACAGTTTAATTCTTTCTCTCCTAAAAGTTATGATCAAGCTACAGAGTGCGAACCCTTGCCTTGCCCCACACAACCAACCCTAGTATCACATTTCTGAGACCTACGAGATCCCCCAAAGGTAAGTACTCAAATAGGAATGGAGTAAACACGGTACCATTGAGCTTTTCATGTGTTGCCGGGCGATACCACAGAGCATCAGTGTACAGGTCGAGCGCCGAATTCAGGAGACCCCTCGTTATGGTCCAATTCACCGTCTGACCACGGGGACTCCGCCTTTTCCGGCGTTGCTCGAGCAGGAGCCTTCTTCCTGGCAGAGGCCTGCACTCGCAGCAGTCTCATGATATGTGCCGCTTTAGCAGGGCTTGAACTGTGGACAGCCGCACTGGCCTTGGAAGACCCCAGTGTGAATTGGCAACCCTATGGGGCCAGGGGGCCATTTTTGCCAACATCGAGGCCTGGAGAATCCTGGACCAACATATTGGTTTTGGGAGACAGTGGACCAATATGGCTGGATGGATGCACAATGGACATTCAGTTTGGGAGACACAGGTTACTGCCGAACGGCCTGCTGTGATGTTGATGTGACGGCCTAGCGGTCGATCAAGAACCTACCAGACTCATGAGACTGTACCAAACAGTTTCCTTTTAAATGTTTTTTTTTTTTGAGTTTCGCTCAGCGGAGAACGTGTGGCAGATTTGGTTTGACAGGCGCATCACTCCTGCTCATGGAAGTTGAATTAACAACATTCGTTGGTTGCCGCTTTCACGGACATGTTGCTTCTGGTTGCCATCTGAAAAAAAGTAAATCATTCATCATAATAGTGACAATCCAAATTCAAGGCAGTTGGTCGCAGATTCTTGATAATGAATTTGTTTAAGTCTGTCCATTCCTGGTCAGGGAAGACTGCTCTGGATGCCATAAACTCTCAAAATTTGGAAGTAGGGAAAATATTGGCTCTTCATTATTGGGCCTGTTTCATATACCCTTCAGGTATCTCAAACAAACATTTGCCATTGGCAATTATTGAGTGGTAATCAGGATGCTTTCTCTCCAATTGCTGGATTGCTCAAGATGAGTCTAAAGCTAGCAATCATCATGTGTGGGAGTGTCCGTTGGGCGTCGTTATTATTTTAGAGTGCCATCCTTACGTCCGTCGCGCTTCCGTGACCCTGCCCATTTTTCCAATTCTTCTTGGGTGTTGAGACAACATGCCGCCCGCGTCGAAAATAAATCGCGAATTATCTAAAAACAGCCATTGGCTATGAGGACAGTTGCTCGTCGCATCAAAGCACTTCGGCCCCATTTGTTAAACATTTATTGTTTAGAAATTAAACGTTGGTGGTTAATTTTCATTGCAAGGTGGTAAATGTAAACAATCTCACCTAAAAAATTAGAACTACCTACATGACAAATACGACCACGGCGAGCGAGGGGATATACCACAACTTCTAGCAGACACTCACGAACCACGAGTACAACACATTTAAACATGGTGATATGTGTTCAAATAGTTTTTGTATCGTGTTGAGATTAGAGAAAACAACTGTGTGTCGGATATATACGATGTTTAAAACACCAAAGTAGGTTCAATTACCTGCACCAGACTCCCCAAAGTACTAATATACGACTGTCCTTCATTATAGTACGAAAAGCCGGTAATCAGGGAAAAATCCCTGGAAAAATCGATTGCGCAATACCCGCGGGCCCGCGGAAAAATCGGTATGTATCGATTCAATAAAAAAAAAACGGCCGCCCGCCGCCCGTCCGCATCCAAGGAAACGGGTCGATGTTAACTTATTGACACAGATTTAAAACGACCCCAACCCACCCCACCCCCACCACACCTCCGCGCCGAGTGCGATGGAAACGCCACCTTTATACACCGTAACTTATAAACCCTGCACAAACGGCACCTGAAAATTGCCTATAATGGCGCCCCTACACCATTCCGGTATTTCTGAAGTGCGTGAATGAAAATCGCTCTCTGCGCAATTGTCAGAAAAACACTATAGCCAACGGAAGGCAACGGCTGCGCAACGGATGTATTGATGGTTAGCTAATGTTTATCCTATGTCTCGAATTTTTCCCACGCGACCGCGCAACGTGATTTGTGATGGCCACCTTTACACGTTAACATTGACAGATATCACCACAAAAATGCTCTTTTGATCAGATCAAAACTCTCTTAGTTCCAAACGATTGATAAACGATTTGTTGATAGACGCAAGAATCGACACTATTGCAAAATCGACCGTTACCAAGCATTATGACCTTGAGAAAAATTTGCCATGCTGAGGATTGCGAACACAATGTACAATTATACTGGTTGGCTATGCCATGTGCTGTAACATCGCCTTCCTACGTTAAGGGGATTTTTATAATAGTATGGGTACCTGAGCATGAAGTCAACTTTGAGCCAAAGGCAAGTTGCTCCCAAAAATTCACTTGCCCTGATCATTTTCCCTTGCCCTCAAACGAGATCAACGGTACAGTATTTGCTTTTCCGTTTCCTCTATTTATTTCGTTCCCATTATGCAGCGCAACCCTAATTTCCATACCCTTCATTCTCAGGGAGTTTCTGGCATAGGTGGGAGGTCCATGGCGTTATCATTGGAGAGGTGACGTTGGACACCACAGCTTCGAAATGCTTGGATCATCTCCTGGCTGTACTGCGTAGAGATCCACCGAATCGTTGGTGATGTCTTCCACTATGGTTGAGATCGCATCATCTAGTGCTCGGAGACGGTCGTGTGTACCTCTGGGACCTGCAAAGTGGAAGATAGTCAAGATCCAACAAGGAACAGATATTCACAAATTGACTGATTTCCCACCACCCAACCAGCCGTGGCAGGAATGGAGAGTGTATCAGTGACGCTTTTTTTGCAAGCAAAAATATTCCGGGTTCAAACTCCAGCGGTTCACCTGGCATTTTTACCTGGTGGCTGTACTTGCAGTTGTGATGGGCACAAAGTCCGATATCTGTGAGGTTCAGGAAGCCCAAACTAAGGCTCATCAAGGAAACCATGGCGTAAAGATCGTGGATGAGCACCGGCAATAACTCACCTCCTCTTTCTCGACTAGCTGCTCAGATGATATCAAAGGCAGGGGTGTAACCAAGCCCAACCTGGCTACGGGACCGCCATTATTTTAACTGCCATCCCAAAGAATATCAGTGAACTCGTACGAGACTATTGCAAATAACCAGGAAAATCCACTGCATCACAGCTGAACCATGAAGTGAAGACCAAGAACTCGCGCAATACAAATGCAAGTGAAAGCCACCTAGGGAAATCGTACGGTTGATGCTGGGAAATTCGATCCCGAATTATTTGATGTTAAAGTGTCACTGATACCACTCTACTGCCACAATATCATCACGAGCACTATGAGCACTGGCTCAAGAATCAAGAATAGGAGGCAGTTGTATCGCTGGTGCTCCTCCATAATCAATACAGCCAGGGATCTTGAGAGGCCTTTCCGGCTTCCTGGACTCCTAGAAATCAAATCAGGCCACCTCACCCGAAGCACTTCCTTCCAACTGTGGGGCACTGGTTTGGTCTATCCACTACATTGTAGTCGATACTGTCCTCAACCCGACGCATCGTACACAAAATCTAACAGTGCACATCTTGGGACCCAGGTAGCCATGTCTGGGTAATTGTCAGCTTAATGTCATTTCATTCTGTTCAGATACGTATCTCCATGTATGACGTTGCCAAGCAGGGTCAATGTTTAGACTAGCTATTTGATATTCAGCATCGTAACTGACAACTGCTAAAAAAATCCCACAGAGCAAATGATCTCCAAATTAAAATTTTGTTCCATTCAATGTTTAATGTTGCTACTGTACAGGTGTATTGATGCATTGTCCTTGGCTCCGGCGTGTAAACGCCACAGTCAATTCGTCAGTGGGCATCCCAGGGAGGTTGGGGTGGGGTGGGGGTTTGGGTTTAGGGGGCGGAAACCCCGGACCCAAGTGACCAACAAATCTTTAACACAAAAAAACTATTTTTTTGCAGTCCAGGTTTGCAGCTGTTTTAGCAATATTGCAGCAGCAGGTGTATAGGGGCCCATTTAATGTACTTATTTGGCCCATAAGGAAGGTGATGGCCAGTTTGAGGGCGCCATCTTCCCTTGGGTTCAGACTTCTAGCCTCAAACCCACCCCCCCTCCCCCATGACAAAATCTTTGGTACGACCTGCGATTTTTAATCATAGGTAACAAATCACGAGAGCTACAAGACATGTTCCGCAAGCACGGCCAGGAACATATGGATAAACCGGTATGGGTATGGGGTTCAAAGGTAGCAATACATGGTTGCATGAAGCCAAGGAAGAGGGAACAAGGTTTGAACAAGTCGATATCCACGGAAGATCACTATGATTTCTGATAGTTGGACTCATTTCTGAAAAGCTTAGATGGGCATTGACCCCAGAATATCCCTCTCTTCAAACTGGACCCAAACAAGTGCTCTGACCATCAGACCCATTCTGTCAGTCGACCTGATTTCCATTCTTGTCTAGTCTGCTTACTAGGCAAACACCAAACCAGTGTGATCACTGCATAGGGGCAGCATGCTGAAACAGCCAAGAATAGAGATCTCAGGATGATACCAACATTAGATAAAGCGTATCGTGTTGTGTGAATGACTTCCAAAAGAACACAGTCCTAATCTGAAATGTTCTTGGCCAAAATGCTTATTTGAAAACATCTGTTGTAAACATGAGCATGCCTATATCTAGATCCATTGGTTGATGAGGATCTTTTGAGTGACAATACAAGCTCAAACAGAAATCTACCCTACCATTCTTTGACCGAGTTGCGTAGAGCTTAAAAATAAACCATCTTAAATTTACAATCTGGACAAACCTGAATGCAATATTAAACCATGATAAAAGCAGGACTTGCTCCTATTTGCCTAAAAAGTTTGTCGGGTCGGTCGGGTTGATGTTATAAGGATGTGGAATGTTTAGCAATGTGAACATAATCAACATATTGAGGTTTTGCGAAACTAGAGTGAAATGATGTTCATTTACACTTTTGATTGGTTGATTCTGGTCGCAGATTATTCATAATCCTTGGATTTGCCTGGCTATGAATCATTAGCCAGGCCAATGCCGAACTAGGCAATATTACACATGGTATTTATGGTCTGTCTGCTTGAGTATGCGTTTAACAAGTAGGGTGTAGATAGGTAAACAGGTGCGCTCAAGTTTTTAAATGGTGTTGTACATGTACCGCGTTCTGAGTGACCAGCAAACTGTACAAAAATATACCCAATTTACACACTCAAGTAGTGCTGACACTTGTTGCGGGTGTGTGAATTTCTTGCAAGGGGAATTTCCAACACGCATTTACTTTTTCCAAACATTTACAAACTTTTTCCATTGTCCAATTTCTTTAGCAAAATTGTGGTGATATCGGAGATTTTTTTTCTACATAATATAGTCATCCGCATTTGTTGAATGAACGTATCAATCTAAATTCAATTGTGGTTTATCTCCCATGATAAGCACTCTATGGGGGTCAATCGTGCATATTTTGCATCACCCCTGGTTGTGCATGATTCTATAGATAATCTCCCATGCTCGTCCCATTGTGCAACCCCTGAATAAAACTTTGCAATTGCTTCTCTACCTGAAGATCGGGTTCTGGTTGTCAGCTGCTGATTGCGATTAAGCCGGGGTTCCGCGATTGAGACGTGGGTCACGATTTAACCGAGGGTCACGATTCAGTCGAGGGTCTCGATTCGGCCGCGGTCACTATAAAGCCGCGGGTCACGATTCACCTGCGGGTGGAGATTCAGCCGTAGTTCTCGACTCTCAGCCTTTGGACGGTTCTCAAAGAAACCCTTCACTCTACAGCATTCCTGCTCATGTCTGCAGTTTGGATGGTGGCCTTGCTGCTGGTCCTCAAACCCAGGGACATCAATGACTAACTCTGGTCCAGAGCTGCAGTCGGAGCATTCCATCATCTCAAAATCCTACAATATAAACGACCAGAGATGGGAGAAATTATCATCACTTAGAATTCTTTAACTTCTACGTGTACCAGGTTACTAGGGCTGTGCTCAACTACAGATTAATTGATTACTAGATGCACAATGATTAATGGATTAAGAATATCAGTTCCAATTATTCGGGAGCTATAAAATAAGCAATATTCCTTTGTTTTTTTTCCCTGTTTTGACCAGTATTCGAACTCTAACCACCCACTCATAATCGGAGCAGGAACGCTTATGGCCAGTCAGCCTAATCAGTTATTTGATACATGTAATGTGCAGGAAATTCACCGATTCAAGCTCTCCCTGTAATACATACTGTGATACTGTCGCCTACCAGAACAAATCAAAAGAGTTTGGGTGATTTATTTGATTATATATTAATCCTTTTTAAAATTGATCAATTTGTATTTACTAAATTTATTGTGAGTCCACACCCTATCATGGTTACTAGCAGACACACAGTCCTACACTCTGTATTATATCACGCTGAAATGTGTGGGCATTCAACCTGCACAGGAGTTTGATGCCAATGGGCATACCAGTATAGAAAGCCCAACATGAAGATCTTCATTTCCTGAGTCCATCCAACTTCAAGTCTGTGATGGATATGGGTTAACATTTGTTGCCTCACATGCTATTCTATTTTCCCCCGTAGCTACAGACAAACACCTCTGCCATAGTAGAGCAGTCATTCCTGCATACATTTTTACTGCTCTCCACGGCTACACTGTCACATTTTCGTAGCCACCCCCCCCCCCAAAGCATCAACGACTGTACTCTAATACTAGCCTCAGTACTCCCGCTACACTAACCTTTTATTTGCTGGGAAGTTCCAATCAATGGATTGAGACAGAACATAATTGTTGCTATCCACTGATTCAACCAGTGCACATGAGCATGTAAGGCCCATGCATTGCTGCATGTGAAAGGCTAAACGCATTCAATTTAGCCTAATATACTGAAAATTGCAAACTGGGGCTTCAAAAATTGCTCCTGGACCCCTTAAAAAAAATTGGCAGAGTAAAGGGTCCAACCCATCAATTTTGACCCTTTAGATTTTGAAGACACTCCTTACCACATAGCCCTGATGAATACCCCTCTTTTTATCATGAATATCAGCGCATTTTTGGTCAATTCATGAATAACGGACGGACCTTTTTCCTCTTCCCAAAAATCTGCACGTTAAGAAAAACCAGCTGGCCCGCTGGCGCCATTGCCATAATGTATGGCAACGTGCGATAACCCATTTCCTAGGGGCACTTTGGTTAGGCAGTCAATGGAGTCAAGCCAGTAATCTATTGCGATATTCCCTGTTTGTGGTCGTACGCCACCAATAGGCTTATACTTGACTTCGTTATTCCACCCTCACAATAAAATCTTTTTGATTTTCCTCCGCCCACTTCAACAATAATCTCATGTGATGCCCGTAGCATGGGTACAATTATGCAATCCTGCCTAGGTCGTAATATGAATGAAAAACCCTTAATCCTTAAGAGCATAGCATATACCATGGGGGACACAGTCAACGGAATCTCACCTCCGCCTGAAAGAACTCTAAGTTTTCTCTGAGAATTCTCCAGTTAAATCGCCAAATTTAAGTTAGCTCAGCTTGCTAAATTTTCAGCATTACTAGAGGGTTGATATATCGCAGAGTAATAGTTGGCAACCGATTATGGCTGAACAAGAATATTGCATCCGGGGAAATATCCATCACTGCGCTATTTAATTTGTTTTTAGAAAAGATAGGGAGTCAGATTCTCATGGAGGCATATTTATTGCCATCAAGATCACATATTGTCATCTGAAGAGCTAGAAGCTTGGGTCAGTGTGAGGTTTAAGTGCAGTTTGCCTCCATGGTCAAAACTTTTTTGTGAGCCCATGTACATGTTCAACGGCACTTTCTATCTACCGGCCACCCACGTCTGCTGATTGTTGAGTCAATTGAATCAGACCTTGAACAAAATCCCCAGTTCGCCACCCTTGGCTATTGGGAGATTTCAACCTCCAGAAATCACTGGGAGATCGACCTTTTCATATAGGTGGAAGAGTTACCAGATGTAAGTAACTCCTTATAATATCATGAGACCATAGCCTCACCCAAATAGTAAATGATCCTAAGGTAACATAACATTCTAGACTCTGGTGGTCTCCGTCCAGTCACTCACGCACCTGTAGAAAAGCTACCGTTTTTTGCAGGGATGTAGCGACCATTGGCTGTAGATGGTCAAATGCTCATCGCCTTCGATTAAGCCGACGGCAATCGCCGTCGTGCCCTGCCATTGCCGTGATCCCTCACATTTCAAGCTTCCCCGACGGCAGTGCTGCAGTGTGCCCTAATAATTGCTCATTGCCGTCGGTGCCCTCCCTTCTCAACCAAATAGGGATAGTACCCTACAGAACTTCTGAAAGTTTCCATTGAATTCATCAGGCCATTACATGTAAAAAGTGTCATGACTTTTGCATTTCATTTCTACTCAATTCTTCATTTGGATTAGTCCTTTCATTCATTGCATTGTATTGTCTTGTGCACCATACATCAGTATATCCGTGTATGTCAAATGGTACCGGTACTGTTGCGTAGTGAAAGTAAACAAAAAAAACTTGACTGACGAAGGCAACCCATGGAGCTATATATGACCGCAACCGTACTCGCACAAATACGCCCCCACCCCGGTAGGCCTATCGAAGTCTTATCCGCATCGACACATTAATCGGATTATCTTTCAACAATATGCACTACATTTCTGTCGTAGGAATTGGTACGTGAAACAATAGATAAAGGGCATAATTACCAACCCAGGGACTGGCCGGCCCCGGCTGCCCAACACATTAAATTTAATAATTAAAAACGGCAGTCGGAATGCACGCGACGGCTCCATACGTTAAGTCATAATTGTACATTCAATTTTGAGCTAATACTGCTATGCAGTGCCCTGTGCGCACATGGTTGTTGAACTGGTTGAAACGGTTGCGCAGCATGCAGGAACTAGCGCTAGCGAGGTGCGGCGGTCGATGGTGTGTGTGGATTTGAGGTGATACGGTTATGATTTTAGTTGCTCGCGAGTTCATTCGCAGCGACAGACAGAACTTTTTCCACATCAATTATTAAATTGCAAGATATCGGTAGTCCTACATGATACGCATAGGGAATAATAAATATATTGCCAGAAAGCTACATTGTTTTTTCATGGAAAAATATAAAAAGTTGAAAAATCATTGTCAAATCGAGCGGTTTTTTGACCGACCGATTAGAACTTTGAGATTAGAATACACTGGAGCTCGCTTATAACGTTACGTAGTATGATCAGAGAGTGAGAGTTACACGGTTCACAAAAAATTTTCGGTAATTTTCAAATTTGCCTTCTTGCCCTTGTATTTTTGCAGCATGCCTTTGTGCCCTTAAAAATGTTCTAAATTTCCTTGGTGCCTGCCATTTTGAATGTAACCGAAGGCAATTTTTGTATTGCTCTCAGAAAATTGCCTTGCCCCTTCCAACTTTAATTCAAGGCCTGCGAATATTTCTGCCAAGGCAACTCAGGCGCCCCGAGAAGATATTCTTGTATATGAGGCAAAAACTTCCAGCAATTGATGAAAAGATACTTGAGTCAATAATCGGCTTATACAGATGAACATATCAATTCATTGGACATTGAATCACTATGGCACGAGTTCCCAAGAAGATTCTCCATCAGCACACTGACACGCACACCCACTAAGATGATTTCGACTAATAAACCTCCCTTTGGTCGAATGTCTGTCAAAGCCTTATCGCAGGAAGAAAAGACTGTACAAAAGCTAGGATTCTTGCTACCCCAAACGCCGCAGATCAATTCACATCCCTGCGTTGACCAAAAAATAAAGAAAGCTCGCAGGCAGTATATTCAGGATGTATTGGAGAAAGCCTAAAGCGAACATGCAAAGCCTTCCTGGAATTACTCAAAGCAAAAGAGTCAGAAGTATTTGGAACTCCACAGAAAAGTCATGAATCCCAAAACATTTCAACAAGCATAGATAAAGCTCAGCCTGTACACCTGTTTTTCTCATGTCTCACAGGAAGATATCCTGAAACATTGCCAACACTGAATCCAAGCATTATCCCTGACATAGACAAATTGGTTATTACTACAATGGTGTCAGAAACTACTGAATGAATTTGATCCTAAAAAAGCCACGGGGTCAGATAAGATCCCAGCAAAGGTACTCCAGAGTAGTTCTCAAAAAATCGGTTAGGGTTCCATGATGAGTCATATTGGCTTCCTGAACCCGTAGCAATCAAATCAAATCAAATCGAAAGTATAGCCCCAGTTCTGCAGAAAATATTCCAGAGATCAGTCAACACCGATACCCTTCCTCACGACTGGGGCGGGGTGCCAACGTCACCCAACTACAAAAAAGGAGATAGGACATTCCTTCCAGCCAACTATCGACCAGTGTCTCTCACCTCCATTCCATGCAAAATACTGGAACATATTATTCACCATCATATCAGGGACACTTTGAGAATACCAAATCCTAACCGCAACGGCAACATGGTTTTCGGAAAGGGAGATCTCGTGAAACACAGCTTGCAGGACTTGTGGATGATCTCGCAAAATGTCTAGACCGAAAAAGCCAGATGGGTTTAGTGATATTGGATTTTAGTAGAGCCTTTGACACAGTACCACATCAGAGACTATTGCTTAAAATGAAGAATCTAGGTACCAAGGACAACCTATGAATTGGATAGAGTGTTACAG
This sequence comes from Sclerodactyla briareus, assembly GCA_026419785.1. Lineage (NCBI taxonomy): Eukaryota > Metazoa > Echinodermata > Holothuroidea > Dendrochirotida > Sclerodactylidae > Sclerodactyla > Sclerodactyla briareus. The sequence continues at coordinate 202,175 of JAODTK010000899.1, forward strand.
TTTCCTCAAGAACAGAAAGCAAAGAGTCCTGTTAGAAGGTGTTTTATCATCAGCAGTCTCCCCCCAGTCACCCTCCGCGTTCCCCAGGGAACTGTATTGGGTTCGCTTCTATTTTTATTATATATTAATGACCTGCCCAACGTTGTCCTCTTCAGATGTTAGACTTTTTGTTGATGACTGCATATTGTAACAGAGAGATTAATCGACGCAGGATAGCGATTTGTTACAGAAACGACATTGATTATTCTCTTTGTACATGGGAGAAAACATGGCAGATGTCATTTAATGCTTCAAAGTGCTACAGTATGCAGGTGAACTTATACAAAGAAACCTCTTGTTTGGGACTACAACATGAACCGGATAGTTTTTCTCCAGTCCTGTTAGCCACCAAACCTACTTGGGCATCGAATTAGGCAATGACCTTAGTTGGTCCCAGCACATTAGCCTTACAGCAAATAAAGCGAACAAAATGCTCAGACTTCTGAGGAGAAACTTACATTCTTGCAGTAAATCAGTGGAAGAAACGGCATATACGGTAAGGTAATCAGTTCGTTCAAGGATAGAATATCGTGCATCTATCTGGGACCCTTACTACAAAACCCATAAATCTAACCTGGAGAGAGTTCAATAACGGCAGCTCGTTTCGTACTTAACGATTATAATTATAGCAGTAGTGTATCGAATATGCTCGAAGAACTCCAGTGGGAGCCACTTGAAGAAAGACGCACAGACTTCAGCTTATTGCTATCTTCAAAAATACATAACATCACCACCTCCCCCGAGTGAGCATATTTAGCACAGAGAAATATAAGGAGCACTAGAAGAAGTCAAGACGAACATCTTATTGTTACAAACCACAGTTCAACAAGATATGTTATCAGTATTCGTTGTATCCTAGAACTAGTATTACTATTAGGGAATGGAACTTACTCCCTTCAGGCTTCTAATTTGCGAAGCAACCTTACTATTGATTCCTGTGGTGGCGACATCTACTTTCGCGCATTGGCTATTTGCCTTGGTAGTGCAGCGTATTTGGGCAGTAGCCGCCCTCAATCTCCCCTTTTCGTGTGATCTGTCACCTTGCAGGAGCCCTGTGAACGGAACGGTTACTAATGTTAGGTCCCTTTTATTCGAGGAAGAATTCATCAGCGGCGCCTGATAGTTTTTAGGTTAGGTTGCGCTGGTTAGCAGTTTTTTCCTTGTATTTATGCTAGTTTCGCGTCGCGGCGATTGAGCATTCCGTTGAACATTCGTGGGTTAATTCTTGCACTGCGACTGGCTGTATATACAGCTATATTGCAGTGTAGGATTGATATCACTGAGCCTAGCGTACGCATCAGCTGCAGGCCGGGCATTTTTGTACGAGGTCAGGACTGCGATCTTTTTAGACTAAATCAAGCGTTCTGCGCATAGTTCATTTTGGCGTACGCCAGCGGAAATTACCTTCGTTTTATTGCGGTTGGTTTTTATTACTTGTGGGCTTTATAATGGAGTAAGATCAGCGTTACCTTATACTGTGAATCGCTGTTCCGTTTTGTGTATGGCATCCCCTTGGATAGGGCCTTTGCCCACTCTTTAAAGAAGTCGTGGGGTAAGACATCCTTTGGATATTTCTTCTTCCCATTAATCCTAGGCCACTCTAGTGGTTTGTTTGATCCCTATTGTCGGTTAGCTCCTAGCGAACGGGCCTGTCAAGGTAGTCCCATTCAACCATATTCGAGGGGGGGGGGAGCTGATCCGAGATACCGCGCAACTTGCCTACGTCACATGCAAATTACCACTACTGACGTCAGTATGTGTAAACGAGAGCTGAACCGGATGTAGGCTACAAAGTCAAGGATGTGACACTTTTTCTTGACAATCATCGCGTATCCAACAGGCGCACAATAGGTGAAATAATTCCACTCAGTAATGTGTACCTGTGCAAAAAAAATTCGCGCTGCTGAAAAACGGGAGTTATTTGACTTTAAAAGCTTAGGATAAGCCCTTCACCGTGTAACAGATAGCATTAGGCCACTGTGCGTAACACGGCACGTGACGTAACATCGAATCCGTGAATTGGCAGCCATTTTGACCTACAGATTCGACAACATAAGCACAATTTATTTAGTTTTGCCATACCCACACTGGCCTGTGCGTGATAATAAACCGCCCTCTGGAGGTTGTCCATTCCACAAATCAAGCAGACGCTAACATCGGGCGACCCCCAACGTTAAACCTACGTTAGGCTAGCCTAGGTAGCCCCCCCCCCATAGTGAAAACTTCGGCAGTTCGGGATTAGCCTAGCCCGGGCCTAGGCCTAGCAAGGGTTCCAACTCTCACTTTAACCTGGTAAATATTACTCGGGCACTAATAACTTTAAATCTTTCCACAATACTCTGTCATGACTTCTCCTTGATTTCCTGTCCTTACTTTCCATGGGAAAAGTTACACTGAAAATGAAATTTCGTTTCAGAGTCTCATTCTCAGGGGCACTTCCTAGACCTGGATTTCGCATTTTGTTTTGGTGGTGGACAATATAGTAACACTTTAAGACTACTCCAATTTTCCGAATTGTGGATTCGAAAACAAATAATACTAATAGATTAAAAGCACTACAATACGTTATTTTCCGCCTCTATATAATACACAGTGATTCAATATTTTTTAAAATATTTATGGCTCATATGCATTTATCTGGTTGTTGTTCAGAATGTTGAAACCACTTCATTCAATATTGGCAACATTCACAGCTGCGGTATAAAATATTTCCCGCGAAACGAAGGCGGAGCTAGGCGCACGCAGGTTTGGCAGATTCGAGGGGCAAGCTGTTTCAGTGTTTGACGCTAATTTTCCCATAAAATCCAATCACTCAAATCCCCACGACGAGTACAAAATGCCGGCGGCGTAGCCACGTTATCCAGGCGCGTACCGAGAGATTTGTCTTGGTGGGGGGGGGGGGGGGGGGGGGGGGGGGGGGGGGAGGGGGGGGGGGGGGGGGGGGGGGGGGGGGGGGGGGGGGGGGAGGGGAGGGGGGGGGGGGGGGGGGGGGGGGGGGGGGGGGGGGGGGGGGGGGGGGGGGGGGGGGGGGGGGTGGGGGGGGGGGGGGGGGGGGGGGGGGGGGGGGGGGTGGGGGGGGGGGGGGGGGGGGTGGGGGGGGGGGGGGGGGGGGGGTGGGGGGGGGGGGGGGGGGGGGTGGGGGTGGGGGGGGGGGGGGTGGGGGGGGGTGGGGGGGGGGGGGGGGGGGGGGGGGGGGGGGGGGGGGGGGTGGGGGGGGGGGGGGGGGGGGGGGGTTGGGTGGTCGGAACCCAAGAGGGTTGCGCCCCCTCAAAAATGGCCTTACCCCCCAATGGCAAATAAGTGCAATTTTTGGGCCCCCGACACGCTGCTCTGCAGATTTTTGCTAAAGAACACACCCTTTGATACCTGGGCAATGTAACCTATAACAGGAGTTGGCATAGTCAATTCGGGCTGGAGATAGTTGCATGAACAGGTTTTTCAGTTGTCGCTTTGTCCAGAAAATTTTCCTAATTTTGAACTAATAAGTATTGACTGGTACATGGTGGTTTTATAGTATAAGCCGACTTGCTGGTCCATTTTAAGGAATTGATCATTGTGCCCAGTTTACCACCAGAGGATCTTGGATGAATCGCAACGACATTACCAGCAGTGAGGGCAATGTCATCAAGACCAGCATTAACAGTGGACCTGCTTCTAAAAACAATTGATTCCGTTTCGCGGTCATCATTTACCTGAGAAAATGGTCGACCCCTCCAAATCCTTCAGTCAACAATACAAGCTTTCCATTCGAAGTCGAGCTGTGTTAATATCCATGGAATGAAAATACAGGTACAACTGCGGTATCGTCGTCGGCAATACATCTAGGTCAATATCATGTGACCTATGAGTTCTCCAGGCGATGTTGTGTATAATGAGAAGAGGGGGGACCCAGAATCAACCCTTCGAAACCGGCAATTTAAAACATGTCCGTAAAACGTGAAATAGAACTTGTAAGCACTGAGAACGATTGGTAAGGTATGACGTCAACGATTTTAAGACTGTACCTCCAACCGAAATTCCGTTCCATTTGGAGAGTAGAAAGGGTGATCTACGTGTCGAAGGCGGCGGAGAGGTCAAGCATGACCAAAAGTACACATTTTCTCTGATCCACTCATCCACACCCCCCATGAATGAGTTGGGGGTGGCCATATGTGATCCCATCCCCCCCCCCCCCCCGCCCCCCCCCCCAATGATCGGCATGCATCTCCCAAAATAAATGCAATGAGGCCATCAACCACGAAGTTACAGTACGGCAATAACACTGACAAGACCCTAACACATAGTTCTAATAGGATTGCTTAAAATTGTAGGTTGGGGAGGCCAAAATGCGAAATCGCAGATTTAAGCAAATTTGCTTTTTCTCCATACGTGTCATCTACATGTGCGGAACATATGGGAAGGCCACTAGGAGAATTTGGTTTGGGACACGTTTCATGTCCCCCCCCCCCAGTAATGGCTGATCTGGCATTCATAAACAATGCACATAACCATGGCTGGAGTTCGATCTACTTTCGATCTAATCCTTATTGTTTATACAGAATGGCTAGCCAGCCCTGACGTGCTGCTTCTGATGAAAGCTATATGCAACAGAAAAAAAAAAAAAAAAACAGCAGGGCAGAAGATCGAGCATGTCAGTATGGAGATTTAAGTGATTGACGTTTTGCACTATATATAGGCCCCGCTGCGGGACAAAACAATTCTGGGACTTGTAAAATTTTGACCAAAAATTTGGAACGGGAAAAAAATCTGAAAAAATGATCAAATTTTCTAATGACGTGCTCGTTTTATTCTCAAATTAAAGCCCCCCCCCCCCAAAAAAAAAATGCCACACATTTCGCCATCAACAGTATGTTCGAAGCAATTTCCAAGATGCGGCAAACCTCCAACCCAATTGTGAGGGTCTATGGGCGGCAGTGGAATACCTCTAAAAATGGAGTATGGGTCCGGAATTAACTTGACGGCCACATTGAAGAACTGTGAGGAATACACATTTTATGCGTTTCGGAAATTTATTGTCAATTTCAGTGCTTTTGGCCTCACTACTAACCATAAGGCTGGGAAGTGCCTTTCCTGCAATCTGAGGAGTCTGTTAACCAAGAAAATTCATTGAATGCTACCGCGCTACCTATAGCGGTGCTTGAATTAGATGGTTCTAACCTTGTATGTCCCCCTCCCAATATTTAATGAAAATCACACCACGCCCCAGAAAACTGACGATGCTGTATGGAACTTGGCATAATGAATTAATGGAAGAGGTTGCATATAGATATGATTTCCTTGTATCATCTCGAGTCATCGGATTAACATTCCTATATATTGGTTTTTTCTCATCATCAAATTAGAATTGCAGCCATAATATGCGATACAGATTTTTCAAAGGCTGATGAAATGCCAACTAAAAACAACCCGGCAAGTGCCTTTTTCCGGCCATCTGAGGGTTTTCGAATCCAAAAATTTCCGTGTACAATACGCGCCAACCAATGGTGGCGCTCCGCTTAGTCTCCCCCCCCCCACGCCACGAACAACTTTACGCGCCACTGTATGCGTATATCAGGAGGAAAAAGTTTGGGCGTGAGTCCCCCATATGGCATTGACGTAAGCCCACAGGTGAGGAAGAAGGGTAGAAAGTCCCCGGCCCCCCTGTCCTAGACAATGTTTTGACGGATGTAGCCTATTCATAATATTCATCATGACGTACTGGAAACGCTCCGTCCACATGCATTTTTTAGAAAAATGAGAGCGATAGAAGCAGACCGGAGATTAGAAAGAGGGGGAACATTTACTATCACTGCCAACAATTACAGGAAGGGGCCCGTCCATGCTAGGAAAAGCGAAGTCTCATCTTTAATTCCCCGATACTCCCCGTGGTGGGGCTGTCCGTTCCTCAGGCTGGCCGATCAGTTCGTGAATCCATACTTTAAAGGCCAACTGCAGGCTTGAATACAACAGTTGGTATATCATGAAGAAACGGAAAACCAAAATATAGGTCCAAACCCCATTTCAATACAAGTTCCAGCGCGGATCCAGAAGGGGGTCGCCACACCCGGCGGGGCGCCCCCCCCCTCCTTAAAAATCTCGGAGAGGATTTTTTTTTTTTTTGAAACGGCCGGACTGTTGAGTTTAAGTTGACACAAGCCCATGTTCATCTTGTCCCACAGTCAGAAGAAGCAACACGGTGCGGATGGGTTGTATTGTTGGTATTCTTAGCTCCTCAAAAGCTATCGCGTATCTAGGTACGGCAAACCGGTACCGTACTATTAGTTACGGGCCGAGTGCGCGGTCTGTGTCCGTTCGTATGGAATGATGAAGTGCGACGACATTGGGGGTGGTGATTTCCCCACGTCAGAGCGACAACGCGCTTTGAATGTTGTGTCGGCGAAACCAAACATCTCTTTGATGATGACGAAAACATTTCCGGTCGGCAGTTTGTAGCCATGGGCGTCACAGGTGGGGGCGGGGTGGGACATTTTCCCTCCACTGATATTGGGGGATTATCATATCGTTGACTGCCCCCCCCATCACTTTTCCGGACCGTAAAAAAATAATGGGCACATGCCCGATTTTGTATCATCTCACTGGATTTCAATTTTTGTCTAACCAACAAAAACATCGCGCTGGAAATTGTCTTAAGCCACTAATTCCAGTGCGGACCCCATGTTTTCAATACTGCATTTGAATTTTAAAATCGAAATAGCCAAAGTTGCATAATTGTTTTGGGCGCAATGTTCGGTTTTTTATCCATACGTTTTTAGGCTAAATATGCGATGTAATGCTTCAATCTTTTGTTCATCGAATAATTCCGGCGCCTTGCAGGAAGACCTGCCCCCGCCGCCCTCCCCATTTTTCTGAGCTGAAAAATTCGTGGAAAATCGGGAAGAAAAAGCAAAATGTGAACAAAATGTTTATTTTTTTTGCAGACTTTTTTCGATAAAATGCCCGGAAAACATGCAAATTTTTTTCGCGCTTCGCGCGCGCCGGTCAGTTCACCGATGACGTGACTTGTAAAATTCGGGTACAACCATCACCTATCTGCCCCCATATTGGAATGGTCACGTACGCCAATGGCTTTTGTCCCTTCGATCCCACTAGATACCGTTCGGTAGACCCCCTGGATCCCACGCAACAAAGCCAGATGGCCAGGTAATAAAAAAAATAAAAAAAAAAAAAAAAATGTGTGATATTCGGTAAACCATCTATATGCAACAATGCACAACTTTTTTGTGGTCGTTTACTCAAATCACACTGTAGATGGGGCTATTGAGCCTAGCAAGTGCCTTTCCGTCGATCTGGAGGGAATGAGAATCTGAAATGTTCGCGGTACGCTTCGCGCCAACCGATGGTGGCGCTTCGCTATATGGTCATTTTCATTCGAATGTCCCCCCCCCCCATTTCAAAACGTTCGACTCCCCGTTTGTAGCCGCATTTGTTTATTCGCACGGTGGGTAAATGTCCCACGAGACCTTCGGTCGTAGATCGCTACTGTGTGAAGACGACTAATTTATTTACGGTTTATCTGGCCATGATCTCATACGATTTTACTGGTTGCAATGCACGCACATAGGGATAGGTCCGTCTGTAACTCGATTCACATCACGAAATTAACCCCACCCTCGTGGAGAAAATCTGTATCTAAATGCCTGTCCAAGGATGTGGCTATTAGTGCCACACTCAAATTTACTTACCATGGGGATTGAGAAACAACTACATGCATGTTGGAGGGATCGTGTTTTCGTCGATTTAACATACAACAAATTGACAAAATATAACTTTTTTCTGAATTTCGCCCCATTCTATATCACAGGATCCTGACCACTCAGTAGGTAAGGTTTCAGCTTGATCATTCGTTTCGGGGCAAGCTTCTGGGCTAATCCGATGTTGGCGAGAAATACATTCTCACAATCTTTCTCAAAATGACCCATATTTACGCACACCAAAACAATATAGTTCTTTGGTACCCCCCCTCCCCCCCCCCCCCCCCCCCAGAAAGCTCGAAATGTCAATTAGCCTGATCTGGGCAATTGATGCTGTGCTCGTTGTGTGCAACTGGTAGAAGAAGACCTCTCGTGATCGCTCAGTTCACCTTCAAATTCATCCAAAACAATTGTTAATTTCACTCATCACGATTGCGATATGGAAAGAGTCGACTTCCATACGCGCAGTGGAACATCTTTGTGATGACTTTGTCCATCAACGGCACCAAAAATGTGTTTTGGGATGTCACTACTGGCAAACTTGTCGTTTAGTTACTAACGTGAAGTGTGTTAAATCACAGGAGGCTAATCCTATAATTGCCACCAGTGTTCCCCAAATCCATGAAACATCATTTCCAAAATAATTTTTTGGTTATGCTTTTTTTCAACAAAATACACGAAAACTGCCGTTTCCTCCTTCTTCTCTCCGGCATCTGGGAGGTCCCTCAGACCAGAAATTTTCGGGTGCGCTCCGCGCCACCCCCTGGTGGCGCTCCGCTTAGATGGTCAACATGAATGATCTAACATAGGCCTTGCCCACACACTCCAGACTCTCGGCAAACCCCCCATGGCCCCCTCCTAATAAATCTCTGGCTGTTACGCCACTGGCGATACGCGCGTTCAAATCAAAATTAAACAGTTCAGTATCTAGGGGAATTCAGCGCACCCCCCCCCCCCCCACCCCGATTCGGGGGCTTCGCGCCTCCTGCGCTCCCATAATCTTCTCGCAATATATTATGTTGATCATTTTTAGCGCCCCCTCTAACCGAAAATCCTGGATCCGCCCCTGGTTCTTATGTGGACTTACATGGCCTTTCAAAGTTTGGTCCATTAGCAGAGAAATTGGGAGAATCACTAATACGCAATAATGCATGACGTCACACTTGGACAACTCGGGATATTATGTTAAGTATTTCATTGTTTCATTTTGTTGAATGAGTCAACATTTAGCAAAAGTTCTGTCGTCTCTCTCTCACCAAAGTAACACCAACATATCAACATCTACTCAACCCACTACAGCAATCCTCTCCATAACTAAAGCTTTTTCGAATGAAAATAATGGTGCATTCAATTAAAAACAAAGATTGTTCAACAGGGTTGTGCCCGTATGACATCCATTTATATTGCATAATGGGATGCTTTTCGATCTTGCGCAATACACATGCACGAACTTCAAGGACTGTACAACCGTAACGGACAGTCGTAGAACTTCGCGTTTGGACTAACGCATTCAGTTTTTTTCTCCAGCTAACAAATCAGCCTCTTTATCTGTTTATAATCCTTCCTGTATAGTTGTCCTTCAATACTCAGGAGGTACACGCTCTATCAAAAACCCTGTATGATCCCAAAAATAGGATTTGAAGGGAAAAATAATTCTTTCCCTGGTGCATATATGAAGTATATTCAACTGTCATTGTGGCCTCATTCTAAATAAGTTCCCTTCCCTGGTGTGAAAAAACTTTCTTGGGGTGATAAATCAATATGTTCAGAGAGATCGTATTCGTTACTAACTTCGAACAATAGGCTCATAGGCCATCAAGGCGTGGTAATCGGACCGAAGTGAAAGTGGCATGACTTCGGCAGGACTGTTCACTTTTTTTTTAAAAAAAATTGTCTTGATTTCCGATCATGGTAATAAGGTAGAGCTCATACTTGGCACGAAGGATCGTCATTTCGGGGTAGATGATCCTCATTGTTTCTGGGTCAGTTCCAAGGCCACTGAGTCTACAAAAGATCGAGGTATGGAAGCTTGTGAGGACAATAAGTGTGCACCAAATGATTCAAAGAGGTTTCATACTTGGCACGAGGGACTCATCTGAGGCTAGATGATCCTAATTGCTTTTGGAGTCAGGTCAAGGTCAACCTAGGTCACTGAAAGGTCCGCGTATAGAAAACCATGTGAGCATGTCCTTTGATCCCACAAATTGGGTCCCCAATATTCAGTGGTCAAACAGAGGACATTCTAAGGAATAAGTAGGATAACCGGAGACTAATGTTGTTAACTGTATACATCTATCGCAGTCACAAATTCAGAAAGGATAACATTACCATTTTTAAAGAAGGCATCCTGACCTACCAGTTACAAAATGCCATGTCCTTACCGGTCACTCTTAACGAAACTTCCTATAAATTTGGCTCTAATCTATCAGGCCATCCCCTTGCCCCTGTTAACGTCTCAGTCTCACCCCTTTCTTGGAGTCTTCATGGACCCACCCCCCATAGTTTTGCAAGAGGCCACCAAGTAAATAAACTTCCGTTGAAGGAGTTTTCACCATATCAACCTGGCCCCACATACATAACATTTCCGTTCGTCCCCAACTTGATGCGCATCCCAAGTGTGGTCTTACCAGTCACTGGTCAAAAAGGAACTCGAATTGGTCAAACAGAGCTTGGAAGATCTTTACCTAGGCCGCTTATCGCCACAGGTTCGTAAATAGTGAAAAATGTGAAAAATCAGAAGTCTGGTCTCTGGGTGACAAAAATTCGGTCTCCGCTCGAGTTAGGGTGGAAAAATTTTATTGAATTTAATAGTCCATGACCTAGTCTTTTCTACCTAAGAGGTGCCTCTGCCTGAAGATGACTGATAACTTCGGCATCTAGTGAGAGAAGTTTCTCTTAAACTAGTGAGACGTTTCTTACGTTCTGTCATTGGCAAGACCGCACGGTACCCTATTGAACACTGGGCTTGTGAGCGTGATCTCACCACAGATGGCATTTGACTTTTGGAGGTCAATTGTTGATCGTGGCAGGACTTTGCCTAAGTTTTGGGATCGCTTCTCAGTGTTTGTCGGGGTCACCGATATGGAGGTCGGCGTAATAGGCAATCTTTTTCCCAATTAGGTAAGTGGATATATACGTAATTGCATGGGTTGTTTTCCCCTAATGTGCATGTCCAACCTGCATGTTTAGCTCGTTAGATTGGTAAAAAAATCTAAATTGTAGTGTATGTTGGCGATGTGTCATTCTTGAATTCCTGGTAGGAAAAGACAATATTTAAAAAAATCATAATTACGAAATATTCGTACCACATGTAAACTACGTTCGAAAAATCGACGTACAATACAGGGGCGGCGGCCAGCGGAGCAGGTCCCCCCCCCCCCCCGTAGGGGAGCAAAGCGGAGAACGTCGGGAAACAGTACTAAAAAATAGGTGCGTTGCGCACGTCGAGTAGTGCAAGGAAATTGATTTAACTATGATGGACAGTGAGCCAGTTTCACCCCATCGTACAATTCATAAATATCGATATCAGCTCTGGGCTATGCAGACCATGATGTGAAAGCCAATTCTCCTTCAGTCTTCCATGTCCCAGTCATCATTATGTGAATTTAGTTCAAGCACTTGGAAAAATCACGTGTCATACTTCATATCCAGCGTACAGCAATCTATAAATTTAATATGATAACCAAAATATGGTGCACCAGGTTATTCATTGTAGCTAGGTAAAGACGTGTTTGACACACATTATCTTAAAACACACAGTTACGTAGTCGTGGGAAAAAAATAGGTTAGAGGAAGAAATGAATATTTTTAATAGGTAATTCATCCTAGAATATCGTACTAGGATAGCACCATTTTGCGTCTGAGGGGTTTCAGGTTCGCAAAAATTCCCAAAGGGAGGGGGCAACCCCCTCCCCTTGACCCTCCCCAGATAGGTAATCAACAAGTTGACTAACGAAAACGATTGGCCACCCAGTCGGGGACCCAGAGCACACTCCACGACCGCATAGCGCCGCTTCTGGTACGATACCGATAATAAGAATCGGTCTCACGAAATCTTGTCGGTCTCAAAATTATTCACACCCCTCCTGGAATTTTATGTATATACGCCCCTGCTCGCACACGGATAGTTTTAGTGACATCATGTCTCGCCCAAAATGTGAAAACTCTGAGCACAGAAGATATATGTCACAGACCTTGTTACTTGTCACAAATAAACTAGAAGGTGTGGTTACGAGGAATTCGAAACCACGCTGTCTATGTGTCCTCATAGTCAGGATATTCAGTGGCGCGGACAGCCGACGGCCACCATGCCACCATGGCGTGGCGCTCTGCTCCATGCTGTTCATAGTTCACGCCTGTGTATCACACATGTATGTATCGTACCTCTGTATGACCTCGTGGTTCTTGCACTACAAATGCAAATTGGACGTGCGATAAGTGCGAAGGAGATACACGCAAAAAATAGGATTCCGCTACGCTGTATTCTTCCCCCCCCCCCCCCCCCCAATCTGAATATTGTTGAATATTGTCCGACAATTATGATCCACATTCTAGGCAACAATTAGGGTCAATGTTGAAGGTTAACCTCGTGCGTGTCATCATAACCTTACGTCAGAACTACAGATAAAGTTTATATTTCGGACAGGGAGGCGTGGCCTAATTCCTTATTTTTCTTGTCCCATCACTATGAATCCCAACATCAAATCGCAGAATAAAATATCGCACACAACCAGAGCCAAAGACCTCTACCGGTATTTTCCAAAAAGCCAAGTATACGCTGCATCCTTTCATTCATTCCCATACAAAATTGTATTTTTAGAAACAACGAATTTAGGCGCTTTGTTCAAGTCTTCGACATGAAAGACTTGACTATATAAGAACGAGATATTCTTATTATTATTATTAATTATTATTATTATTATATTATTATTATTATTATTATTATTATTTTATTATTATTATTATTATTATTATTATTATTATTATTATTATTCACATTCTAGTGAAAAGGCATACTAGTGAAAATAACTCTACAGATAATGGAGTGCTATATATGCATCTCGTGATGATTGCATGTGGAGGTTCTTCAGCACATGTAATAGTTTAGTTTAGTGAAAAGGGGTCAGGAAGGACAACATCCTCATGGAAGACCCTGACTGAAGCCACAACATCCCAAAAGAGAAGAATTAACCAGATGCCTAAATAATTCATGCCCACATTTTACCACGACCTAAATCAGACAAGGAACCAGTAGAACGATAAAGTCGCCAAAGATGTCTCTTGTATTTTATAATGGTCAGAAAAATGTCTACCTCTGATAGCTCAAATGCGAGAAATTAAATTATGTTTGTTTCAAATTGCCGCAAAATATACCTTTCATGAGTATTGCTGTTGTCTATAGGAGTTCACAATGAGGGCTTACTAATGTGAATGTTGTGGACGAACTGGCGGTTCTATCGCAGGATGATACTATTGCTTACTGGCATTGAAAACAAAATAGTTTTGGTCCGTGTTGACTGAATCCTTGGCCCAGGGTGTCACAGTGTTGCGGCGGGGTCATCGGCCCCCGTCCGTATCCGGTTAGCTGTCGGGTTTGCAAAGATGAGTGCGCAAACTGCAGGATCCATCCAAATAAAGGGAACGTCAGAAAAGTATTGTCCAATTCAATCGGAATTCATTATTCCTTGATTCTTCCTGTATAGACTCTGTGTGATCCGGATTGCTGATATTTTACACTTGATTCAGAATGTTAATTCCCAGGTTCTACCTCCTAATGATACCTAGGATAATATCCCAACATCTCAATGAGGTGAGAGAAGGAGAGTAAACTATAATAAGGGAGAAAACGGGGAATGCAGAGGTTCTTTCGTAATTCGGAATCGTTTTAGACGTTATTCTGTGAAAGCTCACAAATGGGGCCAGCAGTAATATTCTGAGTATTGGGCCACAGAAAATTTCAACGGACCAGGCCATGGAGCTATCATATTAACGAGAGGGGCAATTTCTGTTAGAGAGGACTCTTGTTGATCCAAATCAGCAATAGCAATGGTGATATTTGAACAGGGAACTGGAAGACCGTAAAACACGGTCACCAAGGGGAGGGAAGGCGCTAATATTAATAAGGCGGAGGTAAATAAATAGAGGACGGGTTGCGTCATTATACTATTATACTATTATACTCAATAGCAGTTATGGGTGGTGCATCTTAGTTTATTTTTAGGCAGAGTTGGGAACAAGTCAAATTAATTTGTTCATTCCATGTTGCAGCGACTTAAAATATTAGGCAAGTCGAGAACCATGTCAGCTGCAGCTAGTAAGTCATGTACAACTCAAAGGAAGCAAGTCACCAATCATTGGCAAAGCACCTGCAGCATTTTCAACCTGAGTCGCAAATGCGACTTGTTCCCATTCATGTTTTAGGTATAGCATCCTGTTATTGGCGTAACCAGAACTTTTCATTCTAGGAGGGGGGGGGGGGGTTCCAAGATGGCAGTATCAGCTGATGTTGCATACGCATGTACTATTTTCTCACTTGGTGATCGTGCTTGAGGGGAGTGAGAGGGATGGCAAGCCGGGGGTGGGAGTTATGATTGCAGTCCAGTACTGGGGACAATCAAACACGTGTTCATACGAAGGTGAGAGAACACGCGGCACTCAGGGACAGGCTATGGCTTTCAAGACTGTAGGCTGTACTGTGTGGGCATGCATCGATCAGACGCGTTTGGTAGCAGTCCATCTGCGGATATCCTCCGTGACGCGACCGACGTTTACAGCAGTACATGGTCAGTAAACATCACTTAAACACAACTAAACATAACCATTTTGGTTTCCTATATCTAGCATATTTGAGAACCTCTAACCTTAGAAAGAATTTCAGGCGATTCGAGTGTGAAAAGGAGACAATTCTGCTATTGTGCAATGGGCCCCGTGACGTCCAGAGAGTAACCGGGCATCCTGTGTATACAAAGTCAATCCGAAACATGTTTTTTACCACCCTAATGACCAACAAGCTAACAATGGATCTGATTGAAACTTACAAAATCGTTAACAAAATAATAGAGTAGAGTAACTTAATCAATTAAACTTGAAATACCTAAAAACTTTTCCTGCTATAATGGTGCAAAACATCAGCATTTACCTGATAAAGTCAATGAGCGGGACCTTGCTGGCAAAGTTTTACTCTGGTGGACATTCATCGTTAGTTACGGTGGAAATACAATTAAGTAAAATGAATAACAATGATAAAAGGAACATGCCAGAATCGTCAGATTTTTGTTGTGGGGTTTTGACATGTCATCTTTTCATCTGTGCCATTTAAAGATGATCTGTTGCACGACCATTGTACTTAACAACAGTCATGCAGGACAGCTGTCACCGACTGGTAACAACATGAATTCAGGGCAGGAACTGAGACCAGGGGTCGAGGGGGGAGGGGGAACCCAACTTCCATGAGTGCTCGGGCTGTGCTCCATACATAACGTTCTTTTGCACACTCAAAAAATGCTCAACTTCCTCTCTAAATTCCAATTGGTGGCGGCGCCCTTGCGCTATCTGCTCTCTACACCTCACACTGCCTGAACATGTTGACATGAGGAATTAGTTGCAAGTGTGCACCCGCTATACTGGCCCATGGGGTATTGTCTTCATTATTTGATAGCTCCGCATGTTCGAGTGAGTGTCGTGAGCCAGTGGCGTACTGAATTTCTTTCTATCCATTCGTGCACTCAAATATTCGAATTTCGAATATTACTGCTACCTTCCCTTCCTTCTGTTCGCGTCACCCCTCCGTCCGCCTTCTCCCGTCCTCTACACGTAACGTATTCCCCGTAGGCTGGTGTTCGAGATGGGGGAAAACCAGGGAAGCTAGGCGCTACTGGAAGACTGGCGCAGCTGCGTGAGACTATAATAGGCAGGGGATCTGCAATATTATGTAACAGGTCCTGTCCCTTTTCAATAGTGCCAGCAATAGTAGAGCTTCACTGACTCCGTCACAGAAGCTCGTAGTGTGAAATACTGCATGACTCTATCTCTGTCGGCCGTTATCGACCGCCCTCCTACGGGGGGGGGGGGGGGGGGGGGGAGGAGGAGGGGATGTGGGGGGAGGGGGGCTCAGAATACCTACTCATCGAAAGTTCTACCACATCCCCTGCACTACCTATTGTTGGAGGTAATGGCCGCCTAAGTCGGTAACTTGCCTTCGGCGATACAACCATAATTGCGTAGTTTATGGGCGAGGATCTGAGGTATGTTTTCTGGGAGCGGAGGGCCCCATTGCTGCACGGTTGCACCATCTATGCTGTATATCGGCACTGGGTTGCCCTATTATAGTTGCGTTTTTTGCAGTAGCTATCCAGTGCAGTATGAAAAAGACATCAAGGGTGTCTCCGATTCCTCATGCACCGTAGTGTTTGGTTCGGTGTTTAACTTTATTTGATCGGAGATTGGAACAGTTGTCACAGATATTGTTTGTTTTTTCAAGATGCGACCTTGCATGACCTTAGATGACATGTCAATTTTTATGAACAATATTTTCCCGCAATGATTGAGCACTCTGACCTACAAGTTCATCCCTGTCAGCCACTGACCCTGAGAGTTGCGATAAATAGCATTAATTGACAGTTTCTGCCTTTAAGCGACTTTCAGCAACCTTCGATGACATGACTTTTTTCAGGAAAAATGTGCATCATTCACCCATGGTGACATCCAACCCCGTCCCAGCATCATTATGTATTCCAGTGTACATATCCGATGTTACTGCTAGGAGGGTATCAAAACCAACCTTGGACCCCTTTTAAATTTAGGACCGGGTGTCCAAATGACGCAGGATAAATGACGCAGGAGTTGGATTCCCGCAAAGAGCACAGAGAGCCTATCCCGTTGTTTCCAAAAATTGAAAACGGGAGAGTGATTTCCTTTCTTGTCCCTGTATCTCATAAATGAGCACATTATGTTGGATTTGACCTTTGACCTATCGATCAGATGTAGTTTACACTCCAAATTCGAAAAACATTATTACGAATCTGTACGACAACCCTGAGCTAATTTTCAAAATATATTTTTTTTTATCTCTATATCTATGTCCAAGGTCACACGGGGTCAACCTATTAATATTTTTCACCAAACATAGAACATTGCGATTGAAAATGACCATATAACTCTCAGTGCCCCCATTCAGACAAGGTCACCGGGGGTCATATTAGTTCAAGGTTCCCCAGTGCGGATTTACTAGAGGTTTGGCAGCGGCGAACCTCCAACATTGTCTGACATTTTGTTCACGAATTATCGTTATGTTGCTTGCGGTAATTTTCAACCACACATGGAAATGAAAGGTAACTGAGGTTTCCGAAATACATTGGGCAAAGATCGGTGCAATTACGGTATGATACATGAGCGCCGATACGGGGAGGCGGGGGGGCGGGGGACATGTCCCCATATTTTTTGGTGGGGGGAATAATATCAAATACCCCCCCCAATATTTTGTCGGATGGTGAAAAATCTGTATCGTATAGTACAGTATAGTACGGCCATAACACAAAAGTCCAACACATATTTCTTATTAAATGCTTAAATTTTATGTGGAGAAGGCCGAAACGCGTATCCTATCTTTTCCGTTACATGTATAATACATGGGGCCCACGTGTACAATAAATTTGTCAATTTGCAGATTGATTTAGGTCCATCGTGTCGTCTTCAAGTGTGGTGAACATATAGGTAGGCCAGAGGGGACTTTGGTTTAGGACTTGATTCATGTTGCACCTCAAACCTCCCCCCCTCCATCCCCACTACAACAATGCCGGATTCCAACTGCCATTTTTTCTTAACACTGCACACAGTTTTGTCTACTCTTACTTCTGATCCTAGTGTTCAGATTGGCTTTGCCAGCCCGAACGTGCTGTTTTCAATAGAAATGGAAGCTTTTAATGTCACGAAAAACACAGGGCAGGATCGTGCACATCAGTAAATGGAGGTGTTTAACGTGATTGACGTTTGGCACTATTAACAGGCGCGGAGGCGGGGGCGAAACAATTCTTGAGACATGAGAAATTTGGACGAAAAATTTTGAGCGGAAACATCTGAACAATGACCACAAATGACTCAGATAACTTCTGATGATCAATTCCTTTTAAAGATGGATTGTCGTCAATTAAAATCAATCTTGTAAACCATTACTGGCAACCCAGCAATTAAGATAGATTGGAACCAGATGGTATATTTTTCATCCGCAAGTTTCCCGTCAACAAATTGATATAATAATATTGAAGTATGTGATTCCGATATACCGAGTGTGCTGGCTGCACATTACGATATTTGTTGTGACGTCATGCAAAATTCGCCGTCGCTGGTTCTCTGTACTCTAGCAGATGCCATCCATCTTTAATCAAATAATGCCCGAAAATGCACACATTTTCATGACAGGTGATTGTTCAAGGCAAATTTTTCTATCTGCGGGCGGCCTCCAACCCAATTGAAGGGTCCTCGATGGAATATCTCTAAGACATGGCTATGGTAGGAATGGAGACCACGATGAAGAAATATAAGGATTAACATCGATCAGTTTTCGGAAATTTACTGTCAATTCAGTGATTGCATACTGCCATGAGTCACGGGAATGGCCGCTCCCTGCAATCTGGGGGGGGGGGGGGTGTAAGACTACTTTTTTTGTACTGAATGCGTCAACTGATGGTGCGCGATTGTAATGTATAAACGTAGATCAGTTCCTTCAAGAGTGTTTCTTGAGATATACATTTCAGAAATTTATTTAATTAAATTATTTAATTAAATTAAATTGCAATTTTAACTTTTCTGACTTGTATAGGCTGTATAGGCAACTTGTGCGATGAGATAGGTCGAGAAATCGAAGTAGACTTGTACAATCTGGGCTCTACACTTCGAATTTAAAAAGATCCCCCTGAAAAAAATCATTTCCACTAAAGCACTAGAATAGACGTATCGTTGTTATTACTGGACATTCCAATCACTTCATTTTTACTTTATTTTAGACTCGAAGGTTACACTATCCACAACCAAAACCAAACATCAGAGCAAAGAATCACTTACACAGTTTGCGTCTTGTTTTACTTTTCAGAAGACAATTTACAGCTGCTGTCAGTCAAATATTGCAACAGCATGTGTCTATAATGAGTCCATACATTGCATTCATTCGCCAATGGGAAGAATGAGGCTATAAGTGAGGGCACGCTCCCCTTGGGTCCCGACCCCCCCGCCCCCCTCCCAGACAATCTCTTGGTACTCCACTGATTAGGACACTGTTGGAACGTGAACATAGACGCACGTGTGGATACAGTTTATTTCACCCCTCACATGATCATTGTTACTATTCAAACTTATCCTGTCTTGAGTCATGAGGGCCCTGAGGTATTAAAACCGACTTGTTGGTTACTCATTCCACGTCGCCCTACCTATAGCCTTGGAAAAAAAGACGATTGCACCCCTTGCGTTGATACTACTGCACACATAACTGGTCACTTCCACATCCTGGTTGCTCTACCAGAATTCGTCTTCGCAATCTATAGTTAGGGTTACACGATATGTATTTTGCTGATATTATGTTTATCCATACAAATGTATTTTGCTCGTTCGGTTCGCACAGGATCATTTTTTCTCTCCAAAAGTTCAAATAGGTTCAAGTATTAGGGCTGGCTCACAGCCTCTTCAGTTAATATAATAGCTCCTCTGGGGCCAGCTCCCGAGCAACGGAAATATTCAACCAAGATTATACCACTTCATTCCAAAGTGCATCATGGATGGTGCGATTGATACGGTTCTATTGTAATCTGATCGAGCGTTTCCTCCAAATGCAGCCACTTGGGCATTTGTCTCCGGTTGTCAAAGTTGGGATGAGAATGTGATAAATTGGGATTATGACAATGGAGAGCCCCACGTGTGATGTAAACCATTGTCACGAGAAAAATAAATAGGAACCCAGGCATCTTACCATCAACATGCGGTACTGAATCCAGCTTCGAACAACTTTGCTATCCCTTTTGCCCCTAACTCAAAGCACCGTCATATGAGCTTTGACATACACAACACAAGAGGGAATCGTGAACACCCAGGATGGGCAAACAGAATGCCTAGGGGCCCCCAATGTACTGATTGCCACCCCCCGCCCCCCCACCAAGACAAGTCTCTTGGTACACGCGCTCCTGGACGTTTCTGGTATAAAACGGCCGTCGTTTCCATTTTTCGTATTACAGTTTCATAGGTTTATGTTATTATTCGAATATGCAATAAATGGAAAGACACCCGCTAAACCTTCGTTGGTCAACTATCCTCTCTGCGTTCTATCATCTAATCGAGAGATCCTGTAGTCACAAATGTCTGTTCACTGTGGGCTATCCATGAGAGAATTATTACGCGGACGGTACCCCCCCCCCCCCCCCCCCCCCCCCCGTCCCCCGGGTTAGCAGTATGACCACCAGCCATGGCCCTGTAGTTTTATTTATATATTTATTTATTCATTTTATATACAGAACATTTACCCCAAACCCACTAGGGAATGTGACCCCAAGCGGACCGGATGACCCCCCAGATAGTGGGTCTTGCTCCAACTAAGGCAGACCCTATTTCCCTGAGAATATGGATCCTGCATTGTTGCTCAAGTAACACTGTTTCCTGGTTACAGTATGACCCACAACTTCAATTATAGAGGACAAGCATATAGAAAGCCGATTTCAATCAATTTATGAAAGAAAGGAAAAAAAAAAGTATCGGGAAACAAGCACACGCATGAACTCAGATAACCAGTTAAGCTTACTCAAACGCACATCGGATTGCTGACAGGACTGCGGCGGCTTGTCAGTCCTCGGTTCAAGCAAATTCGAGTTTTATTTGCAGTATTCAGAAAATACCTATTTCAGCGTTGGTCTATAGCCAAGTCAGTGCTTATTTTAGCCAATACAACACGTTAGTCGAGCGATAGATCAAATCCGTTCTGACTGATTTTGAGAAGCAACTATTGAGACGGAAGAACCCGGGCGAAGATATTATACCAGCACGCTAAGCGTAGAGAGAGAGACTGAAGAGAAACAGCGATGGCAACAGTTCCCAGATTATACTGTGGTTATGCTCCATCGGGAACCTCTTCTGGGTTGGGGATGACCGAGGGGTGCTCTGCGAGCAATCCTCACCCACAGCACAGTTCTTCTGCCGTGCTTCCTACGTAAGTACCATATGGCTTTCTCAGGAAACTCATCTGAGTGAGGTGTGTATAACGAGAGGGAGTGGGTAGTGGCTTCGAGTTGGAGGAGGGCAAAATGCACACTGAGACTCCCTACGTAGACGGAACAGGATTATGTGGCTTCACAGTGTGCAAGAATTAGGCATGGGGGATCATCTGACCGGAGGGGGGGTGTAGTTTGTGGGGCCACGAAGAAGGGGACGTTTCCCTTCTCCCGCCCTACATATAATGAGAAATTGCTTGTTGACATTTAATTGTTACACAGTACAGTAACATTTTTGGGAATGGATTTATGTCCCCCACCACTATTTATACATACACTGCTCTCGCAGCTAGGGGTTGCGCAGGGTGTATATTCAATTCAATTCAATTTTTTTATCAGTCCAGAACGAACATACTATGTTAATGTAATCAGGAATAGCATGATATCATCAAAATCATATAAGTACTAGAAATGAAGGGAGACGGGTGAGAAGCTGTATGAACAGCTTATTCACCACCCTGCCACCCAAAACAACGACAACAAACATTGGGAACACTAAGAAAAAAAAAGGGGGAGCAACCTGTAATAAGACAAGAAGAGAAGAGGAAGAAAAATGGAGAGAGAGGGAAAAAAGATGTGAAATCAATCATTAACTGAATTTATGTATTTATATTTTTTTTTCACTCTTGGTTTGGTTGTTTCTTCGATTGTTCTTTAGGACTTCGTTCCTTCTTCTGTGAAGCGCATTGTTACTTTTTTTATATCGCGCTACATAAATCTTAAACATTATTATTACTGTTATTTTAATTATCTTAATATTATTATTATTAGGCCTAAGTACGTCCTGTTCATATATATATAAGTGGTGAAATGGTGAAGTTTTCGGCTCTCAGTAATAATGCTCGGAAGCGAATTCCGGAACCCGATTACCCGCATTCAATAAATGAAGGGGGAATATGTTCTCTAAACCTGAACTGCTGTGATAGACAACTTTTGTCTGCAGACAGAATATATAGTTTATTTAGTGGCATAGTTGTGTCCTAACCCCAAATAATATTGGCATATGTTATATGGGTAGGATAAGAGGCAGAGCATTATACACCAATGGAACAAATGGAACAACTTTGGCTTGATTTGAGTGTGGCACATGTTATGACCGGAATGCGTGTCCCATCTCTGTATGAGTCAAGCTGGGTCCTCTAAAGAAGCTGTCACAGTAATGAGACTTCAAAAAAGAATGATTCTTTTGGTAGCGTAAAATGAGTTCGAAGCTTTCCGGTGGTTGGAATGAAGACGACTGATGAAAACTGACCCGAGAACAGAGGCAGTAGGATAATCATCTAAGATTACCTAAAACGATGGACCTTTCTCTCTTTTTACAACCTTGTCTGATTAAAACAAACTATTTAAACTTCTCGTGATGATTCCCAGTGTCACATGGTTCCCCAAAAGAAGTAAATTTAGAGGCTGACACGTAATATAAATTTACTCGCAGCAATTCCAAATCAACCGGCAACCGACTGAATGACAGTGGATTAGGAATCACAAATAGTGGCCCACCTCCACAGCAATATCTGTCAGGCCATCAACTGAAATGTGGTCGTCAAAATATGAAACAAAAGACCGTATACCATCCTTTAACTATCACTTTCTGAATGGAAACACAGTCGCCGCGAGTTCTAGGGGAGCACTATCCAGGCGAATACCATCGAATTTTCCACTTCTTCTTTTCTCCCCGAAGTTTGATTGACCCCTATACTCATCAGAAATAAACCGCGTTCATATACTCACTCGTGGGAAGTACACTCACAAAGTTTGAACTGATCCTGACTGGCATTGTTGGAGTTAAAGGACAGCTGCAAGCTTGAATACAAAGCGTTTATAATGTGAAGGAAAACGTATCATAGGTCGGAACCCCATTTCAATATAATGTCCCTATGTGAAGTTATGGCCTTCAGAGTTTGGTCCATTATGGAAAGAATTCAGATGAATCACGCAAACAGCGCGGACAGTCTAGCGAACACGCCCGGGAATGATTATGTTATGTACGTTAAAATCACGGTGACTTGAAATGCCCGAACACGGACCGGCCGAATCGGCCGGTCGTGCTCGTCATAAAATAAGCTGAAGATCTTGGTCAGTATTGGTTTCAAGGCCACACTGATCAGTAACTTATCCTACTGGGAGGTTGGAATTTTACTCAATATCACTAAACACCGTTTTTTCACTCGCTGTAGTACATTATATGTGATCAAGGACAGAATAGACTAATCGAAAAACGACCAGCCTATCTAAGAGAATTGGGCGCCCCAAGCCGCATTTCATGCTCTGTTGGAATATTATCAGCTCGTAGGAGGGCAACACGATGCTCTAACTCTAATACATTGAAAAAAGAGACGTATGTGTTGGTTGATTCCTTCAAAATGAGGCAATCAACCCACCCTGTGACGCCCCCACACGTCCTGCAAAAAGACACAGGCTCCCAACTGCTTTGAAATTGCAATACTTGTCTTAAACCATTCGGCCAAGCTATTCCACCACCGCCCCGAGAAGAACAAAAGAAGGGAAACTTGTTACTTTTCCCTACTCAACTCCAACCACGTTCGCCATTATGTGGAGTTCCGTACGTCTATAAATTATCGTACGACATTTGTATCGCACTAGTGTGACCACTCCTCCGATAAATATACCATATCGTACGGTATCTAATTCCGTATCGCACAAGTGTGAATTGCGCTTCGATCATTCCGATTATCTCAACCTAACGCCCCGATGAATTTAATATTGTATCGTATCGTATCGTACTAAAGGGACAACCCCATGTGAAGAAAGATGGTGGGGGGGGAGAAACCAGGAAGGCTGGTAAGGCTCCGTGTTTTCAGGTCATTTGTGCTCCAGTCTTCCTATACGACGGAGAGGCGTGGTGCTCACATGTTGACTGGTGGCGGGGACGAAGCTTACTCTCGGCTACCCCACTTGCTGTATCCTTAGATACCGTTGCCAGGCATAGGTATCCGACAACAGGGTACCTGTGAGACGGGGATGGTGAGGTCGCTGCCTGATCAGGGCATATTGTCGACTGCGGTGGAGTGGGGGGTCATAACGGTGCTCCTCCCGTAAGCCCGTGGACGACCACGAGACCCTTGGGATAAGGCCGTCCGTCGGGGCGGTCACATAGCTCATAGACTGCGCACTGTCTGGTACCTTGGAAAGTTAGAAGAGGAGGGAGAGGTCAAGGCCTGGTCGCTTGCTCAGAGTAGGCTGTGCGTGACGGGAGCGACGGATGGAGCGGCTAAGGTTGCCTTATGGGCGCTCCATTATTGATTGTGGTTGGGCAAAAATGAATCGTGAGGAATTAATGTATGGAATGAAGGTCAGTGATGTCCATGAAACGGGTGAATCAGGTTTGCACCTCGTTGCGCATGATGTATCCACGACTAGACGCTGTTTGTTTTGACGCTTTTTTTTTTTCAATGGGTCCGATAAAACACGCCTCCTACAAGCTTTCGATGCTTGAACTACAAACTCTTGATTTGGGAAATTTGCCGATTTTTTTTCAACCGCTTAATAGGCGACAAAGGAGAAACTTGTACTTTTCTTTTTCTCAACTCATCTTTCCCACTACGTTCTCCGCGCCGACGTACAACGTCCAAAATTTTGTACGACTTTTTTTTTAATCAGCACTATCGTGTCACACTTCCATCCGATAAAATTATCTGATCGTATCGCACTAGTATGAACAGCGCTTTAAAATTAGATTAGAATTAGACTCAACCTAGGGTCTGGGGTTGTGCAGTGCGGGAAATGACAGTTGGGATGATTCCAGCATTGGTGGGAGTGGGAACATGAATCTGTCCCAAACCAAATTCTCCTGTGTGACCACTTCCCCATATGTTCACCGTACTTGTGATGACAGGTATGGAGAAAGAACATATTGCCAGAATCGACTCAATTATTATGCATATCCGCGGTATTACAGGATTCACAGGACGGAATGTGACTTGATAGAAACCTATCATTGTTGTTTATCAACTGTTGTTGCAGCATGTGGCCCAGGGGCCATTAGTTGCATTATTTGCCATAGGGGGTGAGGCTACAAGGGCGCTATTCCTTTGAGTCCCCGACCTCAACGCCTCCCCTCCTTATATAGATCCTCGTACGCCACTGGTTATGTTATATTCCAATCTGTATATCCCTTCCCCCCCCCCTAAAAAAAAAAAGATTTTGTTTTTACCAAGGAAAAATAAACTTGTCTTCTTCAATTGTCGGTATATACCATGTTATTATTCTCATTGCTATGATTAAAGCAAAGGTCGTCGACAAGGCATGGATACAACCAAATGGGGAGAAGCTGACACCCTCAAATGATCAGTCCTCCTGGTCATACTTTTATTACCTGAACCTACGGAAAGTACCCCTTTTTACCTTTCACCACCCTCCCCCTCCTCCACCCCCATGGCACAAGTAGTGCCTATTGTGGGCAGGGTCCCTAGCATTACCCTGATTTAAACTTGACCTAAACAACCCATAAAAAATCTAATCAGTGTGAGTACATATCACTTGTGCTCTATAGTATGAGAAGAGGCTTTCAACCTGTTCCATATATTCGATTGAAATTTCAGGAATTATCAAGTAAGGCTCATCAAGGACCTTGGTCGCTAAAATCGTGTTAGCCAGGAATTTGCCAGGACAGTTTTGTCCACTGCTCAGCCAGGATAAAAACGTGGAAATGTTTCAATTGACAGGAAATGCGAGGATAAGCCAACAGTGTGGTCCTGCCTGCCGATACACACCGGGACATTTCCAGTGGCCAGAAATGCCAGGATAAACCTGCATGGATTAAGCTGTCTCGCCTAGCCAGACCTCTTCTGACCACTTTTTCATGACCCGGAGCAAGCCGGGATTCAAACTAATGTGAAACTGCTCACGTGCAGCCGACCTATACAAACTCGATACAAACAACGAGGATCACAGACTTTTAAGGAGACTAATATGACCCCACCCCAGATTATTCCTGTAGCCTATTATCTGTTAGTTAGCCCTTATATAGAATTATCACTAATTCTTCTCATTTTCCGCTTACCCCACAAGACGTTTACCCTGTTTATGTGAATAGGTGTACAAGGGAGAAATACGTTACCCCCAAACGTTGATCAAGATAGGCACGGATGCAAGATCGTCTTGTGTGGTTTGACTCACTTGGAGAAGAAAACGAGATGTATCTCAGGTATGTGTACCATTCATCAAACGATTTGTTGGATATTAACTAGCTAGGCCTACATAAAGTAGCTGCCATGTGGCACAATAACAACAGGCGGCCTGGAGGGAAATGGAATTGTTCAAGGCCACAACGTAGACCTGGACCAACATATTTCTTTGTGCAATAGCTACCTGGATGGAAAAGACCTTTATCAAGGACCAAATCTTTGATCGGCCCTGGACCCCCCCGTCGGGGAACTTGACCCCCAATCGGAGAACTTGAACCGGGCCGCATCCTGGTGCCACCACAGTCAAGGACGCAACATGAACTGCGACAAACAGCATCACCGGAAATACAGCAAGTTATCTTGATCCCAGTGAGCTGAAAAGCTTAGTGACTTCTTTAACTGATCCTGGACTTTCAGACTTTTACCTAGGTTTACCATTGTTCGTCTCTATTGACCTCAGATTCCCTTTGACATGACCCAAACGAAAACAATATGGGTCATAGTGATAAACCTGAGGAACCACATACCAAGTATGAGAAGAATCCATTCAGGTGGTGTCGAATATCCTGTCACAAGAAGAAATCACGCAAAATATTTTTTATTTAATTAATATTTTTTAATGATTTTTTTATATAAAATTTTCCTCGAAACAATGGGATTCTCTTACTCCCCCCAAATGGAGGCTATACCAATTCCAGCTGATCAGCCCAACATCTTTGACTTTTTCCAAAAATGACCTCTGTTTGACCTCAGATGACCTTGACTTGGCCATAAACAAAAGGGTTCTGTACTCATTATGGGGACCAACATTCTAACTCTAGTAGCGCTTGATCCATCATGTAAAGTCAGGTTATCGTGATCAAAAGCAAAAATTGACAGAATATCAAATTTCTCAACAATTTGCCTATTTTACCGAAAGGGGGGCCAGGATTTATCTTGATCCGCCCCATGCATTCTTGCTTGGCCATAGTCACCAAGGGATTTTTTTTAGGTTTTGAGCTCTTTTGACCTCATGACCTCGACCTGCTCCAAACATTAGGGTTCATGTACTATTTGAGAATCCGGGCAGGTTCAAGTTATCCTGTTTACAACACAGCAGTCACATGCAGACGTGCTCAATAGCACTGTGTATAACAGCTTGCAGCCAGTCATTTTTTTTCCGCCGAGTGGTTGGATATGGGCCTTCAAACAAAAGAGAAGTAAATGCATATACTAGGAAAGAGTAGGAATCAGAAAAACAAGATGGATTATAGCATTAGTGGGCAAGTCCCGTGGCAGAGAATTGGCACCTTTTCTATGGACGTAAGAGAGTAGTTTAATTTAGTTTAGTTTAGTTTAGTGAGGAGGGTCAGGAAGGACAAAGTCCTCATGAACACCCTTGAAACCACAACCCCCAAAAATGCAAACTAGCCCAGAACTACAAATCGCTCGCATGTTGAGAATAAATAAAGGGCGTTCTTGGAGCATTCACACTAACTAGACTAACACATTTTCCGGAGGCTATTACCATTCGTTGATGACTCTCTGTGAAAAGAAGTGTTTTCTGGAAGGATCCAATCTACAGCGAGTACCTCGAGCTTGAGGTTGTGCCCACGAGTAGTATCATATTGGAAAACTCAGAAGTCCACGAATGCCAAACCATCAAGTCTATGGACACTTTGGAAGACCTGGATCAAATCACCCCACCCCGCCTGCTACATTGAGGTAGCCAAGACTCCTAGTCATGCGTTACTTTACACAATGCCAGCGTTGAAAAATCTGCCAATCGAAAGACCACTTTGGAAAATAGTCCGATCATTCTGAACTTTTACATCGTCGTCCCGACGAAACGTCCTCGGTACAACTTTGTGTCGTCTGCAAACTTTTTCACTCGGGATATCACTGGAATTATCAAGATCGTTAATGTAAGTCCGAAACATAGGGGTCCAATAACCGATCCCTGTGGAACGTCACTAGTGACCTTCTGCCAATTAGAAGCACAACCGTTAATAAAAACCCGTTGTTCCCTGTCGTGAAGCCCTTCCGCCACCCTCGAATCCACCTGAGGACATTCCGTCAACCAAAACTCTCCATTTTGAAGCAACAGACTTTATGAGGAACTTTAAATTATTCGAGGGGCTTCTGAAAGTCCAAGAGATAATATCGACAGCGTTGCCTCCATCTACAGCTTTATAACATTTCATGAATTCTGAAACATTAGACAACCCGACGATCCTTTTCTGGAAACCATGCTGGGAGTTGCTAAACAGATTCTTTCCATCGAAATGGTAACCATATGGATCCCAAACTAATCGATTCATTACCTTACAACGAATACTGGTGAGACTGAATGCCTGTAATGCTAGAAAGAGATCGGTTACCCTTCATGAAAATGGGACAACATCGCCCTTCCTCCAACATCAGGAACATAGTAGATGGTCCCGGGACTCGTCATTTGAAATAGTACAGACGGTGCGCAAAAGAATTCCTTAATGTGAAATCAAGCCAACCTTCCTGGCCCTCCCAATCCCGCTCCTCTCGTTCCGAGTGTCCACCACAACCAAGCAGCCCAGTAGCGTAAATGAGGCTGAAATAGCGCTATTCCACAGAATTTCCACAAATGAGCGTTGGAGACTAGAAACGCAGATTTTTCGTGTTTTGCGTGCATAACTTCTGTGGCCTTATCACATCATTGGTCGGGCCATTTTGTTCACTACTATTAAGTAGGAAGAATTGGTAAAAAAAAAATGGACATTCCATTCCATTGCCAAGACATCAGCATTCAAATAAACTACTTGATGCCCTGCCCTGCCCGCCCTGCCCTGCTCCTGCCCTTCCCTGCCCTGCTCTGCCCTGCCCTGCACTTTCACACAGTACAGTGGTTTGCAAGGTTGGGGTTTTAGACCTCAACTATACCTCAGCGTCGGTCTCAAATGCAACAAAAACTGACGCACTCTCGTTTTCTTACTTTGGAAAGTATAAAAAGAACTGAGAGAATTATGTTTTTACTTCGAACTTTTGTTGTTCATTAATCAGTCAGCCCTACTCAGTTAGGCACGACATCATAAAGGAGAATTCTTCAATATGGTCAGAGTAACAACCGGAAATAGTTCAATTCAGAGACAAAGTTCACTGTGT
The DNA here is from genome assembly GCA_026419785.1 of Sclerodactyla briareus. Lineage (NCBI taxonomy): Eukaryota > Metazoa > Echinodermata > Holothuroidea > Dendrochirotida > Sclerodactylidae > Sclerodactyla > Sclerodactyla briareus. The sequence continues at coordinate 231,413 of JAODTK010000899.1, forward strand.
GCAGGTTCTACACTGTTCACGCTTGAAGAGCTGAACATTGTATTAACGACAATATTTTAAACCCGACATGAAGTTAGATTACGATTCTAGAACCATGTACGGATCAATGTATACCAAATCCCCACCAGACAACCTCTCAGTTAATTCCCAAGATATAACGATAACCTCTGGCTGATAGGATGCATTACTCTACAATTTTCAAACTTTCACTCATTGAGGAACACCATTTTGTGCGCCTAAACGCTTTGTACTTCAAGGCCAATTGGTCATGTAAATATGACTTGACTTTTGAACTTTCTATTCCGATTCATTACTCAGGACAGCCGAAAGTCCATACCAAATTTCCGCCGATTTCGAGTGTATACCGATGAGGCACGATCCGCTCTTGCAACATTTGCAATGTGAGTATCACGAGTTACTCATGCAGACTTTATAGTTTGCTCAAACCTAATGGATATCATTTAAACACATTGGACGGTAACATTACTTGCTACACGGTGGGCCATGTGCTACTGCACTTCATCTTTCTCAAGTTGAGGTTTCTCTAGCTTTTAGGATAGGACGTCATTTATTCATATGACTTCTCGGTTCTTCTCTATAGGTTATGTCTCTGACGGCGAGCTGTCGGTTTATGTGGTGTAACTATGTCAAGGAGTACAGCAGCGTCTCTGGATAGAGAGAGCGGACTGAAACACCAATGGAGAAAAGGCTGTTAAGTTTGGATTGTAAGTATCAACAGCTTCTTGCTAGCGTGGATCCAATTGGTAGGGCTCAAGAGTATGGTGGGAGCTTCACAGTGCTTCAATGTTTTGTTCTTCCTGCTGATTTGATGAAAGGTATCTGCCAGCAAGCATCTACTCCACCATTTGAACTTCACCTGAACCATCATATGAATATCATCAGTGGCGTACCCACGAGGGGTGGGGCTCAGACCCCTCCCCCCCCCCCCCATGACCAAAGTGGTCAATAAACACAAAATTTATTTTTTGCACTTCAGTAGAGGTTTTGCAGCTGTTATTTAGCAAATCTTGCAGCAACATGTGTCTAGGAGCCATACATTGTGTTTATTTGCCAATAGGAGGGTGAGACAATTTGTGAGGCGCGCTTTCCGGTGGTTCCGACCTACACCCTCCCACCACAAGACACATCTGCTTGATACGCGCCTACTTGTTGCCTTTCTGTTTTTGCGTTGTTTATAACCATACTTCGCGGTTATTATTGTTTTTCTTAGTTGTAACCGCCGCGTCCGCATTCGCGTCTGCCGCCCGAAGACTTTCGTGTTAGGCTGGCTCCATAGATGCATAGGCGTGTCCGGTAAGCATGTGAAACATGGCTTGATTTAATACGTGAACCGGGAGCGGGGGCAAGGTTTGAATTGTCCTATTTAGCTTGAAAAGTAGATATTGGTTCCACAGAGGCAGAACAAATACGAAAACATGCATCTATGCATGGATACCATATAGATCCATGCGTATGCGTAATCCATTCCCCCGCACCACCCCCACCCCCCCACAGCTGGATTGAACCACATATTCGAAAAGAACGCTTGTCCGAATAGAAAACAATGCCAGTTTTAGCGACAAGACCATAAAGTGGGCTCAGGCAATGATAGGTTGTTGCCTTGGCTTTTTAAGAAGATATTCCTAGCTTCATCCTCGGTGATACGTATTGCGGTACATTTGCTTATTCGCCTATTCATTGTTGGGTTGTGTTCTATTTAGAACTTGGTTTTGCCCTCTGTGAACCAATTTCTATCTGTGGAGACTGAATAGGACTCTATTCAGAACCCTGGGCCCATCTCAGCTCACGTGAATACACGATTTTTCACATGCGTATTGGCCCCCATACCATCTATGCAATCCCAGCCTTGGCGTAATAGTTTTTAATGCCCCCCCGATTGATCTGGAACTTGGCACCCATCTCCGCCTTTAGGATGAGTTCGAAGTGGGCTTCACTGCAAGTCTACTGCCCTCTATTCTGCAGGTTTACCGAGGTTTGCATCTCCTATGGTATACTTGCCGGCAGAGGATCGAATATATACAGGGCCCGGCAAAGATGCAGACTTGGATACTGCATCTATGGGTCAGCTGTGATCATCACCATACCGGAATGAGCACCCCTCTTTTGAAACCCTAATGTGGAGGTGGGGGTAATCACACGCGACGGCAACTTGGCAAATCGCATACCCCTTGTGATGAGCGTCCCGGAAAGCACAGGTACCATTTTTTCGTCCTTGGTATGTCCCGACCGGATTCGAACCCCTGTCTGCCGGGTGGACGGCCTGACGGTCTACCACCTGTGCCAACCACTCGTATGGAGTGGTTGATTGTACCCGGTCGCTGACAACCAGCCGAGTGCGGTGACCCACCTTGTCGACTTGTATACTGTCCTTGTTCATTCTTCACATCTGTACGCTGTCCGTACTCTTGGGATGAGAGGCAACTGCAGCCCAGTAATACCTGCCGAAAGAATGAAGGATTGGGAGATTTCTAATGTGAGAGAAATAGCAGATGTACCCAATACGAGAATAGTAACTGCATCTATAAAGGAATACGAGGATTGCAATAGACAACAGCCCAGACGACCATATTGCGTAAGACACGGAATACCTCCTGATATGACCCGCATAATCAACCGACTGGACTGAAGCGTGCTGTCGATCACCGGGCTAGGCAATGCTTGAACCTTTCTTTTCTTTTCTTCCTTTTTTTTTTTGGTGGTGGTTATTTCTATAAAATACTGTTTATTGATGTCATTCTGAAACTTGTCTAGAACTTTCCGTAACTACAACATATGCCTGATTAATGACATTTTATTAATTATGGCAGACAACTGTTCTCATAGAATCTCAATACTACAGCATGTCCTGGCAAGTGACTATTTATCAATTATAGCGAACACTTGTGCTCGTCTAGATATATTATTGACTATTTATTCTGTTTGGATAATGCAGTGATTGTTTAACCAGAAAGCCAAAAGGCTTAGTGATTCCTTGAGTCATTTCTGACACCCATGTCATACCAGGACAAATGGGAAATTGTACCAACTCATTATGGGCAACATGATGACACGTCTGACGGATTTCCATTTTCCACAAAAAAGTTTGCTATCCTTAGATCAGCCAAAAGGGGTCCTGTACTCTTGATAGAGAGCTACACACTCATTTAAACTTAATCAGACGAAACAACCTGACTTTTCACTTTTTTTTCAACAAAGATTTTACAACTTTGACCTCTGTTTGACCTCTCATCTAACTTGAAATCATGGGAGCAATTTAATCATCAAGTGACACACATGCCGAATATGAACGTCATCCATCTTGGTGGGGTCGAATTATCACGTTAGCAAGCTGATATTGTCCGAAATATCACTCTTTCTCAGCTGTCTCACACAGGGTACCTTTGCTCGTGATACGGATGTCATACACCTAATTCCAACCAGATCAGACGAAGTTAACTTCTTAGGTTTACAAGGATTTTCTGCCTTTCTGCGGTGACCTCAGGTCGCCTTGGACCTGACCCAGCAATAGTGTTAATGTGGCCATCACGGGGAACGCAAATACCAAGTATGACTTCATCCATCTAGGTTGAGTTATCGTGCTTACAAGATGTAATTTTGCCGATATATTGAATTTTCACTAATCCCATTTTCGATAGAAAATGACCCGGTCTACACCCAGAACGATAGGGTTTCCTTTGGTACCCAAAAAATGCTACCATCAATTCAACCTGATCACCAACCAATCTGTACTTATTGTGTTTCAAGCATTCTCAGACCTCTGTTGACCTCAGATGACCTTTGACCTGACCCCAAAACATTGGGTTTCATTCACTCATCATGGGAACTCATATCCAAGTAAGAGCTTCATCCTTCCAGATGGGTCGAGTTATCGGTTTTCAGCCAAAATTGATCAAAGTATAAGTTTTTTTTCGTTACAATTTCCCATTTTCGGCCAAAATTTCACTCGACTGAAAACAATAAGGTTTCTGTAATTCCTTCCCATAAGGAAGCTAAAAACCAATTTCAACCTGATCAACCAACCATTCTGTACTTATTGTTTTACAAGCATTTTCAGACTTTGACTTTCTTGATCTCAGAAGACCTTTGACCAGACCCGCAAACACTCGGGTTCATGACTCTCAATAAGAACTTACTACAAGTACAGCTTCATCCAGTTCCGATGGGGTCCCGAGTTTATCGAGTTTACAGCCAAAATTATCTAATTATATCGACTTTCCACAAGTTTTTCCATTTTTATTAAAATTCCCCCGCGATCAGCCAAAAACAATCGGGTTCATGAACTTCCATAAGAAGCTATACACAAGATTTCAACTCGATCTGACCAATCATTCTGGCCTGATCATGTTTACAGTTTCAGACTTGACCTCTGTGATCTCAGAGTACCCCTGACTGACCCCCAAAACATAAGATTTGTGTTCCTTCATGGGGAACACACAGTCAGGTATGATCTTCATCCATCCAGGTGGGGTCGAGTTATCGTGTTTACAATCCAACAATGCCAGAGTTAGGTTCAATAAAGGAGTCCATGTCACTACCCACACTTCAGCTTTCAATCCTCTTCCAGCGACTTACTTTACTTTTATCACATCTGAAATCCTGTCAAACCCCAATACAGGACACGATACCCCCCCCATTATTCGTCATTTCTACGCAACCCCAACAACTCTAAAATAACAAGAGGAACATTATTCTCCTAGGGCCCATAAATTGTACCGATTTGTCAATGGGGAGGGCGAGGCCATTTATGAGGGCGCTAACTCGACTTCTCTTCTCGACGAGTGCTTAGATGATATCGAGGCAGGGACCCAACCATTTTCTCGGAACCTGAAGGAGCGGAATAAGTACACGTGACGTGCAAGCGGTCACATACGACAGACGAGATTTATGGCAACTATTCCGTACACACCCAGTAACCCAGAACTTCATGTATCACGCCGGAACCATGTTAGTGAAGACGGAGAAGTAATCTGTGTGCCTATATAAAGTGCTTTTCCATGCATAATCTCGTCCAATGCTTTTCCAATAATTACATGAATAATAGTATGCCATCGACAATTGAACAGACCGAATGGTGGTATCAGTGACACTTTGCAAGCAAGTATTCCGGGTTCAAACCAAACAGTCACCTTGTCGTTTTTTTCCTAGATGGCTGTCTGGAGGGTGATGGGCCGGGGTAGGAGTCTAATTGTAACCAGTACATTAGAATGCAATCTGGCAAAGTGCAGTCCCCCTTCTGTAAATTTTACAGCACGTGCGCCCAAACAAACCCGCAGGTCAGCATTCTAAGTAAACTCACATTATCAGTGGGTTGTTCCTCTGCTGAAGTGATTTCCTCCATTCAATCAACCACCACCACCACACCCCATCCAGAGGCCAACCTACATTAATTATCTCAAATCTCTACCTCGCAATTCCACTACGCTTGGGATACGTGAGAAGCACAAGCAGTTCGACGGCTTCAGTGTGTGAAAAGAGTTTGACGAGGAAGTAATCGTTCGCTGCTCCTCCTGAACAAGTTCACTCTGTAGATTTTTAATCACAAGTGCTCAGAGTGTGTTAGGCGTCCATTGATTTAAACGCAGGTGGGGCGTTCATCCTGCGGTACCCTTAGTTATGAATTGGAGACCACAGCAAGCTTACATGGCTTACGTAATCCCTTCGCTTGTGTTATGTCTCGGTAGAATCTTAATCAAAGTTCGTCCTGTGGACTCGTTCAATTTAGCGATTACAACGAGAATTAAGAGCAAAGACACAGTCACAGAAGGGTAACTTGAAACGATCAGACCTATTGTGGCAACATGGAGACACCCAGAATGAGTGTGATGATCTCTGTTGAATTTACAATATTGTCTATCAGATATTCACAGCTATTGTACTGTTTGTGATTCTACAGAACAAATCACCTTATCACCTGAATACAACCATACAGTCAGGCAGCTGCAACTCGTTAAAAATCTGGCCACGCACGAACCAAACCAATGAGCTAGACCACAGGCGCAACCATGCAAGCCCCAGACATGCTGTACCGAAGCGCCAATGTAGAAGAAAAGTCAATTGGAGCTGTTGCTATGACCGAACAGCGCTCTCACTAAAGTAGTGTATAGTGACATGTGATTTGGGCAACGTTGTTTGAATTTTCAAAGTTTAAAATATGTTCCGTTTACCAGCCCCCTATAGTTCGAGCGTCAATTTAATAAACTCATGTTTATTCCTTGATGTCATACGTGTTCCTGACAAATGAAATCGATTGTATTAAATGGATTATGTGTTTTCATGCTTCCGCAATGAATCAGTTGAACCCCGAGTATATTCTAAAACAGGTAACACTCACTAGAGATGTTCCGGGATCTTGCAATGTAACATTCAATAAATACTATGAAGCAACGAAGGTATGCGTCGGGGCATATGGTAGAAGAACATTAACAATCGAGAGTAAACGAAACGGAATGTGTTTCAGGATGTTACACACATCAGTGCACTCCTCATCGTTGTTGGTAGTATCTGACGGACATGAAGAGGGAACACAATACATGGTATGGGTTCCCCTCTAGTAATATGGAAGCTCAGAGCTGCACCTCATTCTCAGCAAGTTATCTTTATGTAACACAGTGCCCTGTCGAGACAAAAATAAAAGCAAAGTAGATACTATTGTTAACAGACGATACAGAAACATGATTCGTTGATGAGGCTGGCAATTGGCATCTCTACCGTTCTGAGTTGCTGAACGAGCATTGTTAGTGGGCAGACTGCACAATTAATTATAGAACGTAGGACATTTGGGATAAAAGAAAAACTTTTCAGGGGTTCCACGATGCACCACTCTCCTAGTTAAACAAGTTTCAACCTGATCGCATGTACGTTTAGAATTATGAGGCAACGGAAATGAAAGACATGACTTTAGAACTGCTCACCCGCAGCTAAAATTAGGGAGAGAGAGTCAGGTAAACACATATCTACAAATCACCATGTCAGTTGAAATTCATGGGAAACTACTATATAAACTATTATATCAACTAAGAACCCTTATATCACTCAGGAAAGATAACTTTGTTAATATAGTCAGTATTGATAAGACCTCGAGAGAAACACCATGATCTAAGTACTCTATGACTATGTGAACAGAGCCCTCTCTTACCAGAGTTTGGCCAACTCCATTTGTGACGTCATCATGTAAACATGGGCGGCATTCTAGGTCCATTTGAGTTCCGCGATAGTTCCACAGTCTGAGAACAACTCTGGCCCGTTGAAAAGGTGCTAGTAATGTTCAACTGCTATTTTTTAACATCGCCGAATTGCGTGGAATTCGAGCTCTTCCTCACGAGGCATATGATGATATGTCCAACGGCCTGACTTTTCGACAGAATTTCGCAATAAATCGCTCGCGCCAGGTGAATATCACGCAGGGGGCATGCCTAGCCTAACACTGGTTAGTATACAGAGGCAATAGGTCTCGTAAACATTAGGCTGTAGGACTGTGGATAAATACAGACACTGAACTGTCCAGTGTTGTGCGACTGGGGTATGTTGTGTGATTGCAGAGCATGAGCACATCCATTGTTACACCATCTCCGGACCACAGTAAAAGGTACAGTCTTCCAAAAATCTAACACGTCATATAGAACTAGCATAGCCAGAACGATTGGAACTTGGAAATGGAGTGTAATATTTTATGAGCAAAAAAATGTGGAAGGTGGGATGTTACTTCCGGGGTATGCCGTTGCAGTCATCGATTGTGACCTATCCCCCTTGCCAGAAAGACACAAACTGGGTTTGTGGGGCTGTAGAGAATGACATCTTACCCATTATCCAACATGGTTTTCGTAAGCCAAGTCTCTGCCCATGCTCCTCACTGGAAATGGCCTTGCCAAACGCTATAATATGGTTCCCAAGTGGACAGTATCCAAGCCACAAAATTAGATGGAATGAAGCGGCTCTCCTGGGGTTTTGATCGGCCCACAGCGGCCAAGGGTATTTGATGGCGGTCATGGGGACACCCTGATCACATGCATTTCCCGTATGTATTACGTAATAGTGGTGGGTCGGCAAGCGGTCAATGAAAGTCCCCAGTTCGCTCCACGTGCCAAAAACATGTAGTATACGCATGTGTAGTACATGTGCATACTGACGTACGTACAGGCACAAGATGTGCGGTTGCATGCATGACTACACTGCAATACACCATAACCGATCGATTTGTTTCAGCTAAACATTGTTGTCCGTTGGAGGTGCGCTGCAAATAACAACGATTTCGCGAGAGCTACACTTTCACAACAGAGAAGCAGAGAGTCAATAATCACCATATAACGAAAGTATTGACTCACATGGCTGAATATTCCAGTGTTACTGTAGGTCAAAAGGTGTGCTGACATTAGGAAATTGTTACTGAACAGGCAGGCTAATAGTTAACGTTATGTAGTAGGCTTAGGAGTGGACTAACAGGTTACATCCTATAAGTGCCAAAACTCATTCCATTACTAGGCTATAGCTAGGGGCACTCTGGGGAAGCAGTTCGAGGAGCAAGCCAGAACAATCAGATAGTCTGCTAATTTATTGGTGTATCGCCATCAAAGTCTGATATTTATTCTCCTCTTTTTACTTCACATAAATATTAAAAAATGCAGAAATCACACATAAAATTTCTTTTACTAACTCAAATAAGGCCCGTTTTCCCATCTCCGAAACACTTACTGTAGCATCCAACAAGTTGACAATTCATTGCGATCTGGCAACACCATGAATTCTGTCTTTTCCAGCACAGCGTTGTCGTCGCGACAGCAACGAAAAAAGTAACATTTTTACTCCAAGATCGTCAAAATCCGAACGAAGTGCAGCCAGATTCTTCAAACAATTCTATGACCCTCTCATTTCTAAGGTGGGTGACTGTGATTATCCATTTATGCAGCTGAATCAACTCATTGCTTGCCAATGGTGGCCTAACCCCCACGGAGAGCAGAAGGATAGTCACTGGTACTACAGTGACCCCACCCGTGTTTCCAACAAAACTGTAGGTGGGGGGTAGTTGAATCCATATCAACGATACTTTCATGGTTATCTCGAGCCATAAAGCAAGCTTTTCTGGGCTGTATTTGTGATACATTCAAGTTGTCTCCTGACAGGATAGGTATGGTTTCATAAAGACATATCATTTTTTTAAATAACAGATTCCAGAGAAAATGTTTCCAAACTAATCCTGCTCTCCCCCTATGATTGCAGAAATAGGGCGTCAACCTAGGGGGGGGGGGGCTAGAGTGAAGGCCTTACGGTCTACTGAGGTTCAGTAACTTGACCACTGTTGCAAATGAATACCTTTTCCGAAGAAGATGAGGAAGAAGAGCCAACTCTGGGACAGAGGTTGCCACTGGTGTAGCCACTGTCTTGTCTTCCTCCTTAGAGAGAGTGAATGAATAAAACGCTCTGTAAGGAGGTGCACTATGGCCTCAGCTCATTCACCACTTGACTACAAGAAGATTGTAGCAGACACATCCCACACGGGTAAAATTACATGTACCATTTATTTCATCATTTTTAAAGGCAACGCAGGCAGGTAGGGAGTTGGGGACTCGTGAGGTTCCATCGCGCAAGCCAACGAGCAAAACCAGATGCAATGGTGAAGCTCCTCTCCACCAGAGATAAATGGAACTGTGCCGTGACGGTGGTAGCACCATTGCAGGCTGCACAGAGTTGTGTAGCGGTAATGAACGACCGTGCCACCTTGACAATGATCAGGGGTAATGTGCAGAGCCCCTCGAGCAGCCGTGTGGTGGCTATCGTGCGTACGTAAGACTACACATTGTTATCATATATTATTGTGTAACACAAACCGAAGTTGGTTATAGAAAGCTTGACTTGTTACTGTGACCGGGAAAATATGATTGGGGGTATGAACCAACTTTGAAAATTCATCAATTTGTAATTGAAATTTCTATGGAGTGTTAGCCAAATAACTTTCTTGATGTGGTGACATTCACGGACCCCAACACTTGTAATTTCCGCTAAGGGCACGATACTTCGCGTAAACTTCAAGTTTGTTTGATGGATGTGAACTATTTGGTCAGTCAGATGTGGATGTCATTTTAGTTCTTAATCAATCACAAGTTTATCAATTTCCACGAAACCTGGTGAAGGTGGGACCAAGGATGACCAAAATCTTTAAAGCCAAGGGCCACAGTGAATGGCTTTGATTAACCGTGTGTGGCAAGTGCAGCTACAGTAACTCTTGTCAAATTTGAGAGAAATAGCAGTGCATGGCATGTATTGTTGGGTTCATACCAAAGACTGAAAAAAACGGGTAACTTCAGCTACTTTGAGTAGCGGAAGACAGACGGTAGTGTGTCGCACAGCGTGAACCTGAATTGGTTGAGTCAAATCAAACCATTGTTACTCTTAACTTGAGCTTCTTCATTACAGCCTCATTGCCAGGACTCTTTACTACCCAATCACAACCAGCTTATTCGTTGAATTTCTTCGCTCCTCACAGCTCTCAACGCATTTGGAGAAGATGTGCAGCGAGGTTAGATACCGGAGAGAAGCTTCTTCTATGTTGTGACATGCTGGGATGGCGTATAGTCATTGGCAGATTCTACCAAAGAACTCAGACGCGCCCTGTATTCCCATACCGACAATATCTTCACTGCTGTGCTTCCGGAACGTCATTTCCGACATTGAGAGATTATGTCTTTGCAGTGGGGTGGCACAAAGGTTACTTCGGTGTACTCCTTGTAGTTAGTCAGTTTTGCTGCGATCGGAACTGATGGGACCATAGATTGGATACTCTACATACAAGCTGGAGCAGTCTTGGCATTTTGATTCAATCGGGCGATGCAGTAGCCACCAAGATAAAAAGCCTGTTCTCCTCATCAGTAGTGAGTGGATGTGTGGTCGTCCACGCGAAGGAGGTCACATCTGGGATTGTCCTCTGCAGGAGCGGGACCCTGTTATGGAGTGAAGTAAGCTAGGACGCGTTGCTCCTCCCTGATAGTCCCGGCCCGGGGTCGTCAAAAACTGTGAAACTGTATAATCCGAAGAGCATACTTGAACCGATCGGAGTTGGAACTGGGTTCTTCGATCGAACGATTGCTGAAGAGGTTCGCAAGCAGTCCTGAGTGAAGCGGGCAGTACAAACAGAAAATGAAGTCCCTTGTGGAAGCTCTTCGTGGAGGGTCTAGGATCGGACTGTGTTGGACAGATCACGCCTGTCTGACCGGCTTTCCAGACCCACTCTAGCGATTTTGTGACACGGAAATCTGATGACTCAGACAGGCAGGAGGTGATTGCAGCTTGGTACTGGGCTGGATTTGCTCGATCAATGCCATCACAGGGTGTTACTGGAACATGAGTCATAAACCACCGGTTGCACATATCCAAGAACCAGGCAGTGGTTAGCAACTATGGTGGAGACCTCACATTCAACTAGGTACCGCAGTGCAGCAGCAACCGATGTACTGATAGATTCCGAGCAGGGAAACCTTCATGATTCTCAAAGTGAGTGGATTGATGTGATTCAGGTCAGTTTGGGTTTGCCACTTCAGATCATGAGATGCGGAAACTCAGAGGTCCTTCACTGCTCACATCACATCAGTACCTCAGTAGTTGTGTGCGACCGCACGACTAGCAGAATGGTGATATGTTGTTGCTGAGTAGAGCTGTCTGAGATTGCAGAACATGTGTATGTCTGCCCAGGGAGTGTCGGGAAACGTTCAGGTGACAAGGCGTGTGGGATATTGTTGGACAGTGGGGGCCTTCCAACAGATGATGCCAAAGCTACGCCACATTTGCTCGTTCGCTGGCCTATCGTTGTCACAGCACACATGAACCCTATGTGATGGTACTGTCGATAGTTGGAGTATTATTGGCTTCACAGATGCACCACTGTTGATGACCCCTTATAGTGGTTAGGCGACCAACCTGTTTCACCGTAGTGTTCCCTTAACATGACCCAGTCCATGTGAAGCATCACCAGTGTTGGCCAGGGAGTGAGACACCGCCAAGGAGCCTACTCCACTGCAATGCCAACTCGTACTCATGCTAGGCTGCTTGACATCATCTCGTCCAGGTCAGGCAGCATCTCGTTCCCTGACCTTCATCGTAGCAGCTTATAGCCATTTTGTCAACACCTCTGTGAGAACACCTGGTGCAAAGTTGACCTTTTCCATTCTCCTCCGTATGTTCTTTCTTAGATGGCAGTGGCTGATTCTGGGAAAGGAGCACTGGTATCCATATTACCACCACGCAAACCGAAGTTGAGGCTTTCCTATGGTGGTCTTCTCCTTTATTCCCCTTGTTCTCCTTCCGCTCAGGCATGTTTTGGTCAGTGAGAACAAACCTGCAATGCATCCTCCTGCGCGTCTTCCCTCTGGTAATTGCTGCCTTTCGCCTTCTTTACCTTTCGGAGCTCTCTCTGGGTGCATGGAGCCTTATCGGAGAGATGATGGGCCCTCAGTGCAGTCAGTCAGTTCATTCGTTGACTCCTGAGGTTGTGTCTGTTGGTGGATCAACGTCTTATCAGCCTCGATAACACCCCTTTGTACATCTGTACGAAGAGAATTATAAGTAAATATGACTACTATATACACACAGGTCTATAGTGGCACATTTTTTTTAAATCGATGTGACACTTCAAAGGAATACGGCGGTTGAGTAGATTTTAGTGACCTTGTAAAAGAAGGAAAGTTCACAGGTCCAAACCCTGTCTCATCCGATGTTTCCTTTGGCACCGAGTGGTTAGAACGTTGGGTAGCTTCAGCTTTCCCACTGAGACCGGGGTTCGAATCCCTTTCCTGTCAGACCAAGACTCTGAAAAAGTGTTACCTGTTGCTTCTCGCTGGGCGCTCAGTCATGAAGACCGGAGGCAGGGACAAACGAGGGGTTGCCAATTTGCAAGTTTGCCATCTGCGTACAATTACCCCACCAATTACAAATTGAGGTACGCCATAGAGGCCTTGCCTTATGTTTTACCTGGTGAAGGATTTGCAGCAGACATTTATGCAGTATCCATGTCGGCACCTTGCGGCCGTGAATGTAATCCACTGTCTGGGCGAGTCCCCTTTAAAAAAATGTCACGTTATTGACCTCAAAGTTTTTACCATTATTACCCAATTGGGAAAACTGAATGGACATATGTGTGAGTCACACTTGCCCACCATTAGGAATTTTCTTATGTAGTTTTATCGCTTTTACTGTGTTTGTAATATCTGCATACGTTGTCGCATGTAAGTGATTGCAGCTTGGTACTGGGCGGATTCTCGACTCAATGCCATCCAGGTGTCTACTGGACATGAGGTCAAACACGGTTGCACATATCCAAGAACCTCAGTGGTTAGCACCTCTGGTGGACGACCTTCACATTCACTAGTACCGCAGTGCATCAGGCACCCGATTTACTGAATATATTCAGATCATGGGAAACCGTTCATTTTCTCAAAGTGAGTGGGATTGATTGTAGCTCGGGTCAGTTTGGGTGGCCACTTCAGATCCTTGCTTCTTCTGGAAACGCATAGGTCTTCGACTGCCTCCACACTCACCTCAGTACTCAGTATTTGTGTGCGACCGCACGACTAGCGTGAATGGTGGATCTGTTTGTTGCTGGTAGACTGTCTTCAGATTTTCAGACATGTGTATGCCTGCCAGGAGTGTAGTGAACTTCAGGTTGACAAGGGTGTGGGATCTTGTTGACAGTGGGCTAAGTCCTTCCCACAGATGAATGCCAAAGCTACCCACATTGCTCGATTCCTTCTGCCCATATCGCTTGTCACAGCAGTCACATGACGCCCTATGTCGGGGACTGTTCGATTATTGATATTATTGGCTTCAGACCATGCGCCACTGTATTATGACCCTGTATAGTGTAGCGACCACCTGTTTCCACCGAGTAGTTATTCCACTTAACATGAACACAAGTCCATGTGAAGCCCTCCCAGTGTGCCAGGTATTGATACACCGCCAAGGAGCCTACCATGTCAACATCGTACTCAAGCTAAGGGGGGGCCCCCCCCCCGTATTGACATCTCGTCAGGGTCAGGCAGCAATCTCGTTCCTGTACCTTCATCGAGCCAGCCTTAATAGCTAATTTGTCAAACACCTCTCTGTGAACACCTGGTGCAAAGTTGACCTTTTCCATTCTCCTCCGTAGTGTTCTTAAGGATGGCAGTGGCTGATTCTGGAAAGGATCACTTGTATCCAGTAGTACACAGAAACCATTGGGGGATTCCTAATGGTGGTCCTTGCTCCTTTATTACGCCTTGTGCTCCTTCCGCTCAGGGCATTTATTTGGTCGGGAGAACAAACCTTCACTACTCCTCCCTTCTGCTTCTTCCCTCTGGTAATTGATGCCTTCGCCTTCTTTACCTTTCGGAGCTCTCTCTGGGTGCATTGGAGCCTGTATCGGAGAGATGACTGGGATTCAGTGCAGTCATCCGTTCTTTCGTGACTCCTGGGTTTGTGTCCTGGTGGTGGATCAGAAGTCGTATCACCTCGATAAACCCCTTTGTACTCTGTGACAGAATAGGACATTGAATATATGACTACTGATAATACACACAGGGCTATAGGTGGCAACATTTGTTTAAATCGAGGTACAACTTCAAAGGAATACTGCAGGCTGATAGATTTTAGTGACCTTGTAAAGAACGGAAATTCACAGGTCCAACCCTCTCAATCGATGTTCCCTTTGCACCGATGGTTAGAACAGTTTGGTTAGCGTCAGCTTTCCACTGGAGACCGGGGTTCGAATCCCGGTCCCGGTCAGACAAGACTCTGAAAGTGGTACCTTTGCCTTCTCCTGGCGCCAGCATGAGAGACTGGAGCAGGGAAAAACGAGGGGTCGCAATTTGCAAGTTCCATCTGCGTACAATTACCCCCACCTCACTTGAGTATCGCCATAGAGGCATTGCCTTAATCCGTGTTCCTGGTGAAGATTTCGCAGCTGACAATTGTGCAGTATCCAGGTCTGCACCCTTGCTGGGCCCTTGAATAGGTATGATCCACTGTCTGGCGAGTACCCCTTTAAAAAAATGTCAAGTTATTGACCTTCAAAGTTTTACCATTATTTACCAACAAATTGGGAAAACTGAAATGGACAATATGTGTGAGGTCACACTGCACAACCATTAGGATTTTCTATGTATTTTATCGCTTTTATGTGTTTGAATAGCTGCATACTGTGTCTCATGTAACTCCCACTGCTAGTTTTCCTGTGAGAGAATATTTTTTTTCCTGGTGAAATGATGTTTGCATTTTGAAGCAAAACAAGACAATTGCAGGTTAGTCCCTTTAAGATAGCTTGGAATACTGCATGATGGATATAGCTTTTATCCTTGCGCAATGCACACGGCACAACTTGGTTGAGTTATCACTTTTACAAGCAGGCGTCACACACACACACAATGTCATGCTGCATAGATTCCTCTGATTTTGTCTAGAAATAAAAAATTGTTTAGAATTTTCATCCCCCAGACGGAAGGAGGGGAAAGCATACTGCAGTCAAATCAAATAACTGTTTTGTTATTTGTCATAAAACCACATGGTTTGAAAGAATTTTAAATTTTAGCCAACAGGCAAAATCCATTATCACGAGTATGATACTTCAGCCAGTTTGAATGACTGTGTTAGGAGATTACAGATATCAATATGGTCCAAGAATCGCAATTTTAGCCTAACAAACAGAATGAACAGTTTCTGTTACAAATCTTCATTAGGTATCATCTTTTTTTTCCAGTTTCGGTCCCTGCATTAGTCATGAGAACACTTTGTGCCCGGGGACCTCCTTAAATTATAACTACTGGAAGTTACATATTTCAGGAAACAGAAGCTTTCGTCCGGAATTGGAATCACAAAAGTTTGTCCTCCACTGTGAAGTGATTGTTAAGGTAGTAAAATCAACCAGGGATGACCTACAGTATTATGTAGGATTAAATTATTAGGGATGAATATGTTGATGGGAGAAGCAGGGATGAGGCATGGTGGGATGAAAGGGGAAATTTCAATGATCTCTTACCACTGGATCGAGAGTTACGCAATCTGTAGTATTTGCAAAAAAGTAAGAAAAAAAACACATGGGAGATAAATGTGCATGAGACATTTGCAGTATCACAGCTACTTGGGAATCATCCCTATTTCTATAAATATCTATTGCCTGCTCCAGTACCCTGGTCAGGCAATGTGCCCATCCACTTACTTGGACCAACAAGTTGCTGAAAAATAATAAGATTCAGATTAGGGTTTATAGTCTTGTATCAAGCAGCACTCTTCACACACTATTGACTTACGTCCCCTGGTCATTGGTAACCTGATTCCAGACCCTTGCCCTGAACCACCCGGGTGCACGTCGCGTCACAACCTACTACGCTCCTGGCAGCCAACGCAGGGGCGCCTACTTCCGTTACCCTTGGCAGGTACCCACTTTTACACGGGTTAGCGTGAGACATTGCGAGGAGACGTGCCTTGTCTACAGCCAACTGCGGAAAAGCCCTCGGGCCTTCACTAGATTCTAACTCGCAATCTCTGGATCTTAATTTCCGTAGCTCTACCGACTGAGCTAATCCACCTCCTCATATGTCCACAGTGATGTCCAAAAAATATCATAAGGGTTTACCTTGTTGCTCTGGCCTTTAGCTGCAACTCATCACTTGGTGGTCTAGCATAGGTTGTTGAAGGGATTGGAGATTTGGCTCATCAGGTGTCCCTCCTCTGGAGTATTCTCCTCCTGTAGGAGGCCGATGAGCGAAAAGAGTTGGAACAGCACCTCAGCTTCCTCTTGCCTTCAAAGAGACATCTCTCGAATTGGTCTCTTCAAAGTGTGCCCTGGAAGAGAGTTCATGTTGATTGGAGATTGGTTCATACTACCCACTTGAGATGAAAGTCAGTCTCGGTTGGTGGATGGGTCAACCTTTGATCCCATCATATTATTGCAGGTCCCCGGGTCAGATATGAAGTTTACGATATCTTTAAATGTCAGACTTGCCGCGCAGATGATCGATCCTATTCAAAGCCCTGCAAGGGTTCCCGACCGGATACAGCACGATGCACTATGAAAGTGTACTCAATTTGGATTCGGCCTCTCCATGTGCTCGCAAAATTATGGGACATCATTGGATACTAAATGCGAATGTGAAATTGAAGTGATCTCTACAAAACTGGCATGTGGGGTCAAGTACTGTGCAAGTCATCCGAGGTCAGGTCAGCACATATTTCCTAATGCCATCTGAGTCTCACATACTTTGTCTTGGAATATGTGTAGACACAGTATAGGCCTACCTTACATACTATTATTTGACCTCATTTTTAAAGCCTCTACACTGATGCAGATGGGTCAGCCCAATATTCATCAGTTTCCATTTCCATAAGGTTTTTTGGTCATAGGCCGGTCCACTGTTCATGTGCGAGTGGGACAGAGACATTCACTGAAATTAGACCACCATTGCATTGGAGTAAGACGGAACTCGATTTCTGTAGGATATGGAACCTTGGAAGAAACGCTGCAGGAAGCCGTCAGCCCAACCTAATATTTTCACGAACCGAATAGCCTGAGTGCGGATCTTTAAGGTCAGTAGAACCTCTTATATCCCTAAGAGCCTTCTCTCAGAAGACTCTTTGAAGCCAGGCGAGAGGGGGGCTCCAGGTAAATCCAGGTAAAATCCGCCCTGTAATAACTCGCAGTTTTGATAGGCGACTGCGACCTCACGTCTACTACGGCCTAGTTTCGCACCAAACTCTCCCACACTTTGTGTAGCTCTTAATTTGGTCTTCTGTCTCTCCATCAGTAGTTTGGAAAGCAAATGCGAGAATTACGCCTGAAAAATTTAAGCTCACATGCACCCATTGTAGTTGTCAGCTATTTCCCAAGTTTGTTTAAAAGCCATAGACCCTGTGCAAGTACTGTTATGTGAAGCTAGGCAGCGGGCCGAACTCAAATTCATGGGGCACTTTGTGTAGAGTCAATGGAGCAGGCCGACAACAGATATCTTACTCATTTGTGTTGAATTGCCAACAAATCTTAATATTTTTGTCTTAGTATTTCTCCCTTTATGAAATATGAGGAATATTCGTCGATTCGAAATGTCCTTGCTGTCCTCGACGGTTCCCTAAGTAGGCCTAGCCTAGCACTAACCGTACCTCGCATAGTTTGGTGCCATTCCCACTCGCCTCCACCACTGCACGGCCTCTTTGGCTTCCCAAATCCTTCTTCGTTCGCATTCGTGAGAAGCCAAATAGACAATCTCCATTTTTCCGTTCCGTTGGCTTCAACCCTGCTGCCCACAACTAGGCATTCTCGGATCGACTTTTGTTTATTTTGAAGCAACCCCTGGCTGTAGTTTTACCAACAGGCCTACAGCAGTATAGACCTCAGTTATGTCGTCTGCTGCTCGCCAAATTGTTTACGCTTTCGGACCTAAATGCGCCCCAGGAGAGGTGTGTCACCTTCGACCAATTCAAACTGTCCCTCTGGCCAAACTCTGGTAAATAGAGGCTTGAGTGAACAGTGAACTTTCAGATTAGAGGGCCGTCATGCCGAAATTCAACTTCCCAATTTAGGAATCCAGTATCCTGTAATGCCCTTGTCAATTGTATGACGCACCACTATAACCTTGACAGGTGGAGCCATTGCGAAGGTGTGTCATAAAATGCTTTTGCATTAACGCACCCCTCAGTCACTGAGATGACGCACAACTCTTTGAAAATGACACACTAATCCAGCTTCTTCCGTCTCGAGACCTTCGTTGTTTGTACTTCTTTTCGTTCCTTCACCTGACTCCCGTCTAGCTTGTGGGCGGCGTTTTCATGCACACGGGCGGGCTGTCCGGGTAAATCGCTCACCATGTATTCATGGAACCATTTCCATGGACGTGGGCGGGCGAGTGGGCGGGCTGGCGGGCGGGCAGCGTTTTCCTCGAATCGGTCATGCAGCGATTTTACCCCCCTCCCGCGTGCCCGCGTGGTATTTCGTCATCGATTTCTGGTGATTTCCTTGCATCTTACCTGGCTTGTAGCCCTGATAGGGAGAGTAGAGTACAATGTTATGTTGAATAATTTTCCACACACATTCATAACTGTTTCAACACTCGTGATGATATCTTATACAAAGTTGTCTCTATTTTTAATGGCCAGACACCTATTGAACACACATTTGCATGTTAAAACCATTGGCGTGTCAAGTATTTGCTAATTAAATATCCCAAACCTGTCAATTGTGAAGTCTAAAGATATTTTAGGCGCTCTCGTGACATTACCACCGGTGTTTCGTTTAAAAAATAGTATGCGTCCGGTGTTTGATACATTATAAGATGAATAATAATAATAATAAGAATCATTATAGTAATCCACGGTGCTTATATCAGCGCATATACACAATAAAAGTGGGAAGAGTTGCATGATTGTGTTAAAACCGCGGCATCCGCCCGCCCGCCCGCGTGCATGGAAACAGTCCCCGCGTTACCCTCGTGCTCGCCCGCCCGCGTGCATGGCTCTACTGCCAGAAATGCCTGCTCCGAGACAATTTATGGCGCTGAAACTCAGCCCACCTATGGCCACGAATTGTCCACATCCTGCCCTACTGGTGGAGGTTTTTGGATCACTTGCTAAATTTCGGAACTTTTGTACTTTTATAAGTTCCCCCCCCCCCGTTTAACGATCCTTATGGTTCTCTAGCCAGTGATCAAAAGCTAATACTTTCGCTATTAAGTCATTCATATCTCTAATCCCCATCGTTGCGATGCCCCTCTCCTCCTTTTATGCCAGCTTCAATGAAACTATCTGACATTACTTCCACCACCCGTGTGTTCGTCAAACTCTGTTCAGATCAGACACCAAAAAAAGGCTCAGGTCCTGACGGCATTCCTCCGATGTATCCCAGAGTGCCCGCCTGACTCGCGCCAATTCGCGGCAAGCTTTTCCGTTTATGCTACCTCTATGGGCCTGTACCCTCTGAGTGGACACACGCCAAATTTGGGCAGTTCCTCAAGAAGGGTGACAGCACTGAGAGGTGTAAACCCTACAATTATGGGCCAACTACCATCAGCTCATCACATCACATCAGTATACTCTCCAAAGGCATTATGGGAACCGTACTTGATAATCATGCCTTGTTGTTTGTGGATGCCACTCTCTCATCCGGCAATGGCCCGCTTCAGTACGGTTTCCGTCCAGGCTGGTCCTACTACTACTTGGGTCTTACATTTGTCACCGACCAGTGGGTTTCAGCCATCGACACCTTCAGTGGAAAGCAGGGTCTATTGTCTCTTGAATGTTGCCAAGCCTTCGACCACGTATGGCATGCTGGACTTCTTGCTTAATTACTACTTTTGGTTTTGGTCATAGTCTCATCTCATGGCCTGCTAGTCAGTTTCTCACTGGCCGACCAATCTCTGCTCGTATTGAGGGAGCCATTTCTGAAACTTTCCCATTAACTTTCCCATTCCTCAAGGGTATGTTTTTCTCCTACACTCTCGAATCGATTATATTGTAGCACGATAAGGACGAGATTAGCCCTCTTGCGGCTGATTGTACAGTCTAGGATACATCGACATGTATACTTCAGTATAATGGATAAATAATCCAATAAACGAGTATTGTCGTTTAGTATAGGGGGAATACTACTGCCAGAAATATGATAAACTCATTGGAAGAACAAGCGGCATGTGAATTATAAAAGCGGGCTACTATATAGCTTGGAGGCAAAAAACTGAATGCGTCAGTCCCAAACCCGCAATTCATACGACTTACCGTCACAGAGTTAACGTTCCTTTGACGTTTGTGCTGTGTATGCGCTAAGATCGAAAAGCATACATCATGCAATAGAAAGATGTAATACCGGTACTTGATGTGGCAACAACCCTTGCAAACTTCTTTGTTTTCTATTGATTCACACATTATTTCACTTGGAAAAGCATTCAGTCTATAGGAGAGGATTGCTGTAGGGGGTGGTAGGTTTGGATGGTTATGGTGGTGAGAGAAAGAAACAGAATTTCTGCTAAGCAGTAGCGGATACAGAGGTGGAGGGGGGTCCAGGGGGTCCACGGACCCCCCCCCCCTCCCCTTTTGGTTCAGAGCTTTTCGAAAACTAATGCATTCTTACAATTGTGTGGATCCAGGCGGCTTTGGGGGAGTCGGCTCCCCCCGCACACTTTCCCCGCTATGTGACGTCCTTCTGTGCTGAATGTACACTCTAAATAGGACATATCTTTACAAGGATACAGACCCTAAAAAAATTTCCGCGCTCGCGCGCACTATCGTTTGCTCTCTGTGGCATTGTTATGTGGGTGTCATTGTCTTAGCAGGGTCGGCACCACGAAGAAGAAGGACCGACATTTGCCCACCTATGGAATTCTATCCCCAAAATAACATCGTGTAGAAACGTTTTAAGACACGTATTTGGTAGGGTGGGGTGTGGGTTACACTGTCATGAGTAAAGTGTATTGTGATACGTTCATGTCGCAATTAGAACATTTCAGGTGAACCTCCGAAAATTTGGCAGGCGTTGCCGGCTCTGTTAACTTATTGTGTATAACGTTCATATTGTGAAGGTCCAACGAGCAAATATGAGAGTATACTCGCATCATCATTTGCTAATAGCCTACGGTATCTTCATTCACCTCAAAGCTTATAGCAAAGCAGTATAGTTGAGAAACATGCCAAACAGTATGCAACCACTAAAATGTACATATGTGATTTGAGTGAGAGAAAGCATTTCAATCCGTATTTGACCGACCTATTCATAACTTCTGTGAGATCTCGCGCTATGCGCGAAATGTGGTGTATGTGTTGTCGTATGCCCCTTACGACGTTGACTCCTGGAGAAGTAGTAAGGTCTGTTAGTGTTGTAAATCCGTAGCGGATTCTGTTTTAAATTGCCGTGACTTATAGCCACCAAACTTTTAAGCGATTGGCGGACGGAAGGTGAGGATATTCGAATAAAACGCCCAGATGAACCTTAACGACTAGAACCAAATCGCATCTTAGGTATAAGGTGAAATGCAACATGATTTCCAAAATAGAAGAGTGTGAAAGTGTGCTATATGGCACCAAATTGATCTAAGGCAACATGAATGAAAAAAATTGAACCCTCCCACAGCCCACCATCAAACTCCACCCCCAAAAA
Organism: Sclerodactyla briareus; assembly: GCA_026419785.1. Taxonomy (NCBI): domain Eukaryota; kingdom Metazoa; phylum Echinodermata; class Holothuroidea; order Dendrochirotida; family Sclerodactylidae; genus Sclerodactyla; species Sclerodactyla briareus. The sequence goes on from JAODTK010000899.1 coordinate 253,524, forward strand.
TCACCAGCCTCCCCCTCCCCTTCACTAAAAATTCCGGCTAATACGCCACTGGTTTGGATCCCCCTTCAAAAATCTGCATAGCCCCATGGAGCAGGCCTGTGCCGTTCGTACCAATGAATAGTGAACCTTTTCCGATTAGAAAAATTAGAAGGTGCCTAAGTGTAGCTTGTGTGGTGTTGATGAAGTCTATAAGCCTGCTGGATGCTGATACACTGAACTTCTATATTTGCACGGGTCATATGAAGAATGGGGCGGATGGACAACATGAGAAGAAGTCAGACATCGCGTGCGAAAGTACGCAGTTTCGAGGATTCAACAATGGAGAACTCATATATTCCATAAAAACAGTCACGAATCAGTCATTGAACCTACGAATATGTCGAATACGGTATGAGCGAAAGAGCAGCGGGGTCAAAATAGGAGGAGAACGAAATGCCACTCGGTTCCTCTCAATCCAATTATTGAAGGCGACCCCCCCCAGCTAGACGCGCATGCATGCACCCCGTCGAAGGCCTCTGACAGAGGGTGGGATGAGGTTCGGATATCTTCGATCGGTCACGCTGGCGCGTATCCATATTTTTTTTGGAAAAATTAAAGAATGACTTCGAGAGGAAATTGGAAAATAAAGGGATGAAAAATGTCGTGGGGGTGGGGGGAGGGAAACTGCCATTTTCGCTAGAGCCAAGGGACCCTACCTGTGAAAATACTGGATCCGCCCCTGAAATTTTGAACTTAGTCAACAAATGAAACAATTAAATAATCAAACATAACTTTCCGGGTTGTCCAAGGGTGACGTCATGCGTTGTTGCGCAAAGTGTATGTTCCCAAATCTCTGCATAGTAAACCAACTTTGAAGGTAAAACTCCACATAGGAACAATAGTATTGAAAAGGGTTCAGACTTATACATTTCAGTTTTCCATACAACCCGTTGTATCCAAGCTGCAGCTGTCCTCCAAACAGGTGCGCGTTTCTACGGGGAGCTTTTGGGGCTCAAACCCCTTCACACCACCCCCCCAGAAAAAATGGCTCAACCCCCCCCCCCCTCCCCCAATGTTGCTTTATTGTTCAGTTAATATGCGTATTGGCCATGGTTGAAATAACATAAGCGTCCTGCCCTCTTCACACCCTTAGGCTATACCAAAAATTCCCACAGGTCGCATTTTCTCGCGATACACCAAATCATGAAAGCAAATTCTATTCATATCTCGTAAGGTCGAGTACATAGACTGCTTGTACAGCAGTTATAGTGCAAACTGCGCTTCTTCGGGCATATGGCTCGCCTTCAGGCAAGACGACCGTTCAACCGAATTCTGTCTGTACGGGATCCGGTGGGTTGTGGCCGCCTGTCAGAACGGCCTCGTTAGCTCTTGGTTAGCGCCGCTTCGTGGGTACCACTCATGGAGTAATAGGTGGGATGGTTCAGAGGCGTCATGCCCAGGCCTGATCGCTGTCCCGGAGAAGGCCCTGAGTGACTGAAGCTTCGGCCCGGTGGATGCGGCGAGGTGCCTTCTCAAGGCATGTGCCCCATCCAGTGATGAGTAGTGACAACTGAGCGTCAAGATCGACAACGCACTCATCTCCCCTCTCCCCATTTCCGTATTGTGTTCGTACAACTGTGCACAGTGTTCATGGTCACGAAAGCATCACTATCTTAATTACTCCACTGCTTGCATAATTTTGTATTACTAGGACCAAAGAAATAAGGAAAAATCAGGAGCTGAATTATTCCCAGGATCCCTAGGTATTGTTAAGGAATCGTGGGGCTAGTTGTATTTCAGAGTTGTCCCACACAGTAAAAATTTGGATAATTAGCACATCGTTCATTCTGTTAATCACAATCACACCTTGATCACGCTGGGCATGTTTCCGTATACGGGTTGGGCACGGATGCCGTCTATTGCGTGACCTCCATTGGTCATGTCATGTAGTGTTGTACATATATGTAAACCTGCCACTACACTTTTAGACCGATTCTATTCTGTCCGTTTAAACGCCCTATAACCCCCCACCGCCCCCCTGAAGACCATGTTCCTAGAGCCTCACAGACTGGGCGGAAGTGCAGACTTGCTGCAAATCTGGTGACCTGATTGTTTAACAGTTCCTATGAGCCTGACAGCTTCAATTACGGAGCCAATGTCATATTGCAATAATGCACACGACACGCCAACACTGATTCTTATATCCCAGACGCACGTGATATATATAGTACTATTGTTCTTTCAGAACACTTTTCACGTTAAGTGAGAATTCACAGACACAAAATCTATATTTCAAGATGGAAACATTTAGGCTATGCACCTCGTTTATTGCCGTTTCCGGCCATCTGAGAGTTTGTGGAGTCCGAAATTTTATTCGACTCTCGCGCCAACTATTGTGGCGATCCGCTTAGATAGTAGTCCACAAATTATCCACTCCTGTTAGCCCCCACCCCCTCCCCAAATGGGACTCTAGATCCGCGACTTCCTTCAAATCGTCAAAGAGCTCCGTCATAATTATTCGTATTCTCTTCATTTGAGGATAGCTGGAGGAGAGGATTTATTTGCAAAATGTTCATCCCGTTGGTCAATATCAGTACATCCATTCAACGTCCACTGGTGTGTTCACACAAAGTTTTCATAAATATCGTTTTTCGTTTCGTACATCGCCATCGAAGAATGAATAAACTTGGATAAGAAGTAGTGCGAAATGAAAGGCTGGAAGTGTTACCCAAATTAGAAAATTACTCTCGGATCTATCTTAATGCATGTTTCAGTTGGAAATATCACGGTAGTATTTTGTACGTTGATTACGAATTTAAACTAATAAATGAAATTAAATTGTGCAACCTTTCCAATCGTGTAACGATTCACTGGTTTATTTAATCATACTTGAATAAATATCTTCATTACTGCTAGATATTTCTTATTTTTATCCTTATTATTTGTTAAGATTGTTATTTCAGTACATTTTCCATACTGTACTTTTCATTTTTAATTTCACTGTATTATATTCTAGAGGGCTCCATGGACGATTGGCTCTTGCTGAATGAGGTTACCCTCTCTTAATAATAAATAAATAAATACAATAAAATAAATAAATAACTAAATAAATAAATAATAAAAAATAAATAAATCTTCTGTCCATCAGTTAACGTCTGCTTTACAAAACCACCCCAATTCAACTTCACCACAGAATACCGCCTGCATGCGATTTAAAAGATTTCCGAGCAATTTGGCCTTACCTCAGACTACTGAGGGTAGGTGAAAACATAAAATGTTTTGGAACTGAATGGTGTTTCCGTGTGCACATTGGGTTGCGAGTGACTTCACCCCAAAACAGTTCCTCCCCCCACTACGTTTCACTCACCCCATTTCCGTTTCTCTCCTTGAAATGGCAGGAAGTGGTCATTTCCTCTCCACATCTTGGAGGCCCTGATTTGCTAAACATATCTCGTTCGCTACGACTGCCACCGCGGTTGCGTCCCTTAAGAATGTTGATCATGCACCCCACCTAGGAAATGGTCCAGGTTCTCAGTCCATCGCTCCTCCACAGAACTCCTGGCTATGCCACTCGGCTATAGCTTCGAGCATCGAAATCGAGAGACAATAAAAATATTCGGAAAATCGAAATCCTCAAGATGAAAAGATGTTGAAATCGATCTCTAATGACTCTTCTAAGCCACGGTAGCATATCTAACGCGTGATTGATCGATTGATCGCTCGACTCGTAAAATAACTCCCGAGCTAGTACGATAGTACGGTACATACACGGTAAACTAGACAGCCTGAACGTGTGTGATATGGAGTTGCAGTTAAGTTGGGTTGGATTAGTCACGTATCAGAAGAAATTTCACACCTCCGAATCCGTCACCTCATGTCCCCAACTTCTCCCTCCGATTACACATACACAGCCCCCAAGGCGTAGGAACCGGGGAGGGGGGCTGGGGGGGGGGCGCCAGCCCCCACTCAAAATCGTGGAGGGCGGAAATATCATTCCGCCCACTTCCCAAAGCAGAAAACCCCTTTTTTCATTTCACTCAAACAAATTTACATTATAAAATTCATTGTAGCTAATTAATTCAGCATTAATTTATGTTATCCTCCCCACTTCACTTCCACGGGGCAACGATCGCTAAACCTCAAATTATGTTCACATTACTCACGTCACGCAATATTTGATTGTTCAGGCCTAGTGTTGTGCATGCCGACCATCGCGATATAAAGCCTACGTGTATGTACTGTATGTGGCCACAAAGCCCAGTACACTGATTATTGTGTATGTAGGCGTCGCACCGGCATGCACAGCATCTCACTGGTCAGCTGGCGAATGAGTCCGTGCCAACAGAGAACTGGTATTGCCAAATAATATATATATATATATATAGATATTAGATATACAGTGAAATATTTATATGAAGTTGTAAGTTAACACAATTTGCAAAGTGAGTTTAAAAAAAAAAAGAACTTGATCCAATGTCTGGAAAACACATCGAGGCATTACTATCGAGTTGGCTTTCAGACAAGCCTAGCATCTAGCAGTTTTCAATCACAGATTAACGATTCCAACTGTATTAAAGATTCCTACTAGAATGACGAGTATTTTGGAATTCAAACGAAGTCCTGCAGATGATATGTTCATGATATTCGTCCGTGGTATCGCTAAAGAACGATAGCCCCCTCTATTCCTATGACCGGCTTCTCCATATCTGCCGACTAGCTTACAGGCTAAGATCAGATCACACGGTGTCTTGCGTGCATCTATCCCCGAAGGTTTTTCATGCTCTAAATAGGGTTGCAGCCATGCGCGGCCCTCGAAGGATTCATTCTCTATGAGGTTTGCGCCCAGCGGCGTCCCTCGACCTTGATTCAATCACTATGTGGGTTGCGCCAGCATGCCCTTCGAAGGATTCGTTCTCTATGAGAGTTGAGCCTCCCTTAACTTCTATTTCGTGCAACATAAACTCACATAATTGTGATCGTGCAAATAATTTTTTTTTTTTTTTTCTCAACTGAATAATCAGATTTCATGTTCATGGACTGGAACTGAATGATTGAGGTTATTCCATATTTATGTTGGGTCCTGTTAACCTGTGGGTGCATGTTTCGGTAGAAAATTGTTGACTTGCTCTTCCTCTATTCATATGCCCTCTCCAAAATGTACCAGAAAGAAGTTTAACTGTCACTTATGAGTTGCAAGAAAGTACAAAGGTGAAATTTTGCTTGTAAATGAAGTAGATGAATGAATGCCATTGCAATATTGTTATTTTACACATGATACGTAGGAATACTACGAAAAATCAGGCGTCTTTTTTAAATATGGAATCATCATTCGTCCTGCATTATCTACTTTATATCGTTTTCACTAGTCAAATATCTATGTGTTTTCTTTTTGCATTTTAGAAAGAAATGAGCAGAACAGGATCAAGTTTGCAATCTTCTGGGTTTTGTTTGGCAATGCTGTTCAGAGCTGTCCTGTGGAAAATGTAGCAATTTTCAAAGAATGGTTAGAGTAATTCAGTTGTTCTTCCTCAATTGCCATTGCCCCATAACAGCGTTGACATCTGGAAATCATTCAAAATTAAAAATACTGTAACAGAGGCAGTGTTGATGGAGTTGATGTTCCTATAGGTTATTAATAACGTAGTTGATTTTTGTGAGGGGTGTTCGCTTTACATTGTTAATTTTATAATAATAAGTGTTCAGAAATAATGTTTTTTGCATGGACTGTGGACGACTCGCAAAGTTCACAGGGATCCTATCCGCTCTCCTTTAATTTTAAATTTTTACTTACTGACTTTTCTTATTATACATTTTCTGTCTGCATGTCTGCAGAGATGTTACAGACAATTGTCAGTTTTTTCACTTAAACCTGGCCTCAGTACAGTTAGCATGTATATATATATATATATATATTATATATAATATTATATATATATATATATATAATATATATATATATATATATATTGATAGATTATATATATATATATATTATATATATATATATATATATATGATATACTTATGATTTTACATGAACCAAAAGGTTTTCTAATTCCAAGAACTAATTACAAAATATGTCAGATATGTTTCCCAATCCTCAATTGTATCGGAGATCGGATTAGCTCAGTTGGTAGTGCTCAGACTGCCAATTGCCAGAACATAAGTTTGAATCCCCACCAGGGGCGTCGATCTGTCCTGAAAGTGGGGGCCCATCGATGCCAAAGACCATTTAAAAGGCGGAGCGCCACCATGGTTTTGCGCGAAGCGTATCCAAAAAATTCAGCTTTTCAACCCTCCAGATCGACGGAAACGGCACTTGCCAGGCTCCATAGTATCACCCATCTACATGTTGATTTGAGTGAAAGACAAACAAAAAGGACAGACACTAAATGATTGCGAATATCACACATGGTATTTTTTTATTACCTTTTCTACTCTGGCTTGGTTTGCGTGGAATCCAGGGGTTTACCGAACGGTTCCCGGGGATCGGAGGGGGAAAAGCCATACATAGGCGTCGGACAATGCCATTTGGGGCAAACAATTTTATTTCCCGGAAATTTTTTACAAGGACACAGAGAAAAACTACCGGGCGCGCGGGAGCGCGACGCGCTGCCAAAAAAATTACATGTTTCCCGGCCAGGCATTTTTATCGAAAAAGTCTGCAAAACATAAGCATTTTTTTTTTTCACTTTGCCATCTTTTCCTTTCGCAAAATTCTCCCGAATTTTCGGCCGAATTTTCATCCAGAAAAAATGGGGGGCGGGGGGCAGTCTGCCCCAAGGCCTCACCCCCACATTATTCAAGGAAACAAAGTATTCGAAGCATACTACGATTATTTAACCTACAACGCCTGGAAGAAAAACGCCCATTGCGCGGGCGAACACTTGAAAAAGTATGGGGTAGCCTTCGACTTCGCAACCTATAGTCAGGTCCAGATCTTCACATGGGCCGTACCTGGAAATAGGCGGACTTAGGGCAATCCTACGCCGATCATTGTTTGGTTAGACAGATATTGAATCAGTTTAGAGTGATACAAAATCGGGCATGGTGCCTAATATTTTTTCTGTATGTACCGGTACGGAAAAAGTTGGGGGGAACAAACGATATGATAGCCCCCCCCTCCCCCCTGTTGAAAGTGAGGGGGACATGTCCCCCCCGTCCCCCACCTGGTGACGCCACTGATCCACAACCGATCAGCTTTTCCGTCGTGCCTTTGGGCAAGGTGCTTCACATTCATTGCTCCTCTATTCCCAGGTGCTAAAATGGGCTGCGAGGGGCTTGGGTACAATCGGAATTTATAGCTGCTGCCAGGTTACGCTTCTATCTTAATTCGTCGAATAAGATCTTCCTTCCATTTCACAAACATGAAATTATTCATGGCTTTATAATCAAGCGATTGTAGGTATTCACCAGCAACACCTACAGTATTGTGAGTCCCGGAGATTTTATAGGTGGGGACTTGCCAAAGTTCCTATCATAGCACTATTGCAACATGGAACACTGTTAAACAGATTTAGCATAGTAGCCAGAAGAGTGATTAGAACCAACCTCAGGCCCTTGGTTCTATTCACACTTTCCCCCCCGGTAACAGAAAAAATGTGGAAACCAAGTCGTAATCGAGAAAACGTGACCCCCCCCCCGTTCCCAAAGGACGGGTATATAAGTGTTGATATATTGCACCAAATGGATCTGACTATTGAAATGCAAAAAAAATTCCGAAGGGGAGGGGGACACCCCCTCACCTCAGACCCCATGGTCCGTCTACAAATTTCAGCCCCCCCCCCACTGAAAAAAAAGTTTCGTGTCCTCGCCACAGGAGCTTGTGTGTGTTTCTTCTCCTTTTTTCGTCCTCTGCTATCCTCTTCTGATTTTTTCTGCTCTGTACTCCTTTCAGGGCTGTTGTAAAATTGCCCTCGCGGCTCCTCGCATTAGGCGCTCTATCAAGTCCTAATATTATAATTATTTTTATATTATCTATTTACTATTAGTATTATATTATATTATTATCTATTTTTATTAACTGCACTAACTGCCAGGTTCTTTGTTGAATGTATGTAATATATAAAATGTCCGACCTCGGAATCCCTACCCGGATTCTGGGACGGTCTAGGACTCTCCTGATGATGTAGGTACTTCCGAGGATAGATTGGTTGTGCTTTTCTCGAATTTTAGAGGTGGCCAACCAGGTTGGAGCTCACGGCCCGCGCGCACCGATCAATACTGGAACCACCTCTGCCTTCACATCCCAAGCCTTTGAATTTCCAACTTCAGGTCTTGGTATTTTCTGGTTTCTCTTGTTCTTTACTGCGATTGTTATGTCAGCTGGGGAGCGCCACTCTATTACTGGTGCTCTTCTCTCCTGCTTGTCTTACGATGACTGTAAGGTCTTCGTGCTGTGATGATCCTATCTTTCCTCAACTCGGAGTCCCCAGAGTATTTTGGGTTTTTCTGTCTCCAGTAGTACTGGCGTTGGTCTGGTAGCCATGGGTGTGTAGAAGCTTGTATACTGTGGTTGTGCTTAGGACCAGTGTGGAGTGCGCTAAGTGGTGTGTCTTTAAGATACTCTGACCCGGCAGGCTTCGACAAGCCGATATACGGCGGTTGTTTACTGGTCTCATCTGCCACATTGGCAAGACCTGCACTTGTGTCAGTCGACACTCCCACGAGACGAGTTTGGTGGTTCTTCGTATTCAGTGCATGGTCTTGTGCCGCTGTGATAAGCGCCTCTGTCTCGATTGTCAGGCCTGTGAAGGACAGCCACATGTATGGCCGTATCTGGTGTGGTAACATCCTCCACTTGTCGAGGATATTGGCCGTGCATGGGCTTGTTCTTCCTTTCTCCTCATACTGCTGTGTCCATTCTGCTTTCCATTCAAAATTCCCTTTCCTTCTCGGTGGTCCCGGATTGCCATGTGCTTTCAGTAGAGGTTCTTCTTCTTTCTTCATGCCAGTCATCGTGAGCCCCGCACGTACCTCACTTATCGTGCCCTACACTCCTTTAGACCCCTGCACCACTTCGACTCGGGAAGTAGAGGTCTGTGGATGTCCGCCTTGGATGGGAGCCACCGTGGATATTGAGGAGTTGCGATTTTTCGGTAGAGCTCCGCCAACTCGCTGACGTCGTGTCCAGTCTAATATTCCAGCGGTGTAGTTCAGTACCGGAATGGCATTTATGCATTCGGCATTGGCTTTATTTTGCCCGTCAGCTTGGTCTTCAGGACTTGCGCATTATCTTGGTGTAGGTCTTGTAGCAGTGGACCTTCACTTGCTCTTGGACGTTCTCCAGGCCTGTAGGATACCAAGGTATTTGTTACCATTTGTTCACGTCGACGTCATGAATTTGCCGATGCTCAGCACGAGCCCTTGTGTAGTCCTCACCTTTACCTCTACGAGCGATCAGTCGCCGCACTTCCGAGGCCGACTTCATCCCGATATCCTCACTGAAGATTTTGGACTGTACTGATCATTGAGTCGAGTCGGCTCCTCATTCCCATAGAGCTTAGGTCATCCATTGGGTACAGCAGGTGGTGGATTGTGTGACTGACTTCAGATTGTAGCCCGTTTGTGATGGTTTCTTAGTATGGGGCTGAGGGGGTGAGTGCCACACAGACACAGTTATAGCGGGTGACAGGTTCCCCACTTGGAAGATTACCACGTCGTATTGGATCTGGGACAGGTTGTTGCCCGCGTGCGCGTAAGGTTAGTGACCCCAATTCGCATGGAACTGTTGATCAGAGTGACAGACTTTGATCGATCTTGTGCATTTTAATCGTCTCAATTATCCATGAGTGCGGTACGGAGTGTAGGCCTTCTGGTTACTCGATCCACGCTACCGCTAGATTCGTGCGGGCGAGTGTCGAGTCCATGCCCACGGCCTTGTCAATGATTAGCTGGTCTTTGGTTCCCTACTCCCTGGCCTAACTCCTTTCTGTTCTCAGCGATCATGTTATTATTATTATATTAGTATTATTTTATTATATATTATTTTGCATGATTATATTATCACATACTAGTGAAAAAGGCATACTAGTGAAGATCATTCTACAGATAATGGATGTGGACTACTATCCATCATTGTGGTGATTGCATGTGGAGGGGTCTTCAGCACATACAATAGTTAGTTAGTGAAAAGGGGAGTCAGGGAGGACAATATCCTCATGAAAGACCCTGACTGAAGCAACAAATCCCAAAGAGAAGACATTACCAGATGCACTGAAGGATTCGTCCCCAACAGTTTAAGAACCGCTAGAACGATTATAAAGCGATAAAGTTCTCTACGTTTGTTTTTTTTACGTATAATGCGTCGAGAAAAAACGTTCTTTTTTTAGGCGCAAACGCGCAAAAAAAAATGGCTACTTTATGACAGCTCAACTGCGAGAAATTTTATTTATGTTGTTTCATTCTTAGAAAAAAATTAGCCGCAAAAGATTTACCTTTCATGAGTATTGCTGTTGTCTATAGGAATTCACAATGAGGGCCTTAACGACTTACTTAATGGAATGTTGGGGAAAATCCTGGCGAGGTTCTATCGCAGGATGATACTATTGCTTAAGGCATTGGAAAATAAAGGAAGTTTTGCGTAGAAGTGGTGACAAATCCTGGCCCAGGGTGTCACAGTGTTGCGGGCCGGGTCATCGGCCCCCGGCTCGCCATCCGGTTAGCTGTCGGGTTTGCAAAGATGAGTGCACAAAAGGCAGGATACTCAAATAAAGGGAAACGGTCCAGAGAGGTATGTCCAATTCAATACGGAGTTATTTATTCGTTGATTTCCTATATAGCTGGTGTTCGGAAATTGCTGATTTTCAACTGATTCAGAATATGTTAATTCCCAGGTTCTACATCCTAATGTTGATAGATACCTAGTATAAGTATCCCAATATCTCAATGGGTGATGAGGTTAAAACTAAATAGGGGGAGAAAACGGGGAATGCAGAGGTTCTTTCGTAATTCGGAATCGTTTTAGACGTTATTCTCTAAAAGCTCACAGAAGGGCCAGCAGTGTAGATTTTGAGATATTGGCACAGCCCAATTTTGTTATTTAAACGGACTAGGCCCATCGACTATCGATTTTTACGAAAGTACCTTCATGCTGGAAGAGGGGAAGGAAATTCGGAATAAGAGAGGACTCTTGTGAATCTCAACAATCAGCAATTGCAACGGTGATATTAAAACCCGGGAAACTGAAAGACCTAGAACACGGGGACGAACAATAGAGGAGGGAGCTAAATGTTAATAATGGAGGAACTCAAAGGGGACAGTGCGTACATACACTACACGACATACAGCTATCCGCTTGCTATAGGTGGTGCATCTTTATTTTTAGGCAATGGGAACAAGTAACAAATTTGTTCATTCCATGTGCATGTGCACTCGAATGTAAAATATGGCAAGTCGAGTCATGTCAGTTACAGCTAGCAAGTCATTGTACAATCTTGACCCAATAATGGCAAACCACCTGCAGCATTCTCAACCTGAAAGTCACAAGTGCGACTATCCCCCTCATGTTTTAGGTATAGCATCAGTTATTGGCGTAAACAGAAACTGTTCATGAGAGGGGAGGCGGGTGGAGGAGGCGGGTGGAGGGGGGTGTTCCAAGAGTGTTGCAGTATCAGCTGATATTGCATAGGCATGTACTATTTCTAACTAGTGATCGTGTGGGGGGAGTGAGAGGGATGGCAAGCCAGGGTGGGAGTATGATTGCAGTCCAGTACTGGGGGACACTCAAACACCTGTTCATACAAAGGTGAAGAGACACACGCGACTAGGGACCAAGGCCAAAATATGGCCTCTTTCAAGACGGTAGGCTGTTAGTGTGGGATGCTGCATCGATCAGACGCGTTGGTAGCAGTCCATCTGCGAGATATCTTCCGTGACCGCGACCGACGTTACAGGCTAGGACAATGGTCATGTAAAACATAACTCTGCAACTGGTGTTCCTATTTAAAAAAATTTCTAAAGCATATTTGGAAAACTATCTAAACCTTGGAAAGAATTTCAGGCGATTCGAGTGTGAAAAGGAGACACAAGTTTCTGCTATTGCGCCAATGTGCCGTGACGTGAGGAGAGTAACCGGGGGATCCTGTGTAATACAAGTCAATCCAAAACATGTATTTTACCAACCTAGTGACCAAAGAGCTAACAATGGGATCAGATCGAAAACTTACAAATTCGATCACAACATATGAGAGAGTAATATAATCAAATTAAACTATGTAAATTAACTAAACCTTTTCCTGCTATAAGGGGGGCACAATATCAGCATTTACTGTATAAAGCAGGGGCGAACCTTTTGCATCGTTTACTTCTGGTGCCCGTCACCAGTTTAGTTACGGGTGAAATACAATTAATAAAATGAATAACTCACAAAGGAAACATGCCAGAATCGCCAGATTTTTTGTTGTTGGGTTTTGACATGTCCTCTTTCCATCTGTGCCAGTTTAAAGATGATCTGTTGCCTGATCATTGTACTTTAACAACAGACATGCAGACATGAATCGGCTCATCGAAGTTCTCTACCACAATCCCTTGCACTAACCTATTTTTGGGGAGTAATGGCCACCTAAGTTCGGTAAACCCGGCCTTCGGCGATACAACCGTAACTGCGTAGTTTGTGAGCGAGGATCCGAAGGTTGTTTTTTCTGGGAGCGGGAGGGCGCCATTGCTGCCTGGTTTCAGCAAACCAGAGCTTGTATATCGGGCACTGGGTTGCACTATTATATTGCGTTTTTTGCAGTAGCTATCCAGTGCCGTAGGAAAAAGACTCAAGGGTGTCTCCGATTCCTCATGCACCGTAGTGTTTGGTTCGGTGTTTAACTTTATTGATCGGAGATTGGCACGTTTGTCACGATTTTTTTTTTCTTCTCAGAATCGATCCCCAAAAAAAAAAAAAAAAAAAAAAAAAAAAAAAACCACCTTGATGACCTTAGATGACATGCCAATTTTTTATGAACAATGTTCCCCCGCAATGATGAGCACCCTGACTACATTCATCCTGTCAGCCACTGACCCTCAAGTTACATAAAAGTCGTATTAATATTGACATGTCTGCCTTTAAGCGACTTCAAGCAACCTTCGATTACATGACTTTTGTTCAGGAAAAATTTCCCCCATGGTGACATTCACCCAGTCCCAGCATCATTATGTATTCCAGTGTACATATCCGATGTTACTGCGAGGAAGGGTATCAAAACCAACCTTTTGATTTGACCCTTTTTAAATTTAGGACCGGGTGTCCCTAATGACGCAGGATCAATGACGCAGGATGATTCCTGCAAAGAGCACAGAGAGCTCTATCTCATCTCATGTTTTCCAACAATGATTTCTTTTCCTTGCCCGTATCTCATAAAATGAGCACATTATTCGATAAACATTATCACAAATCTTGTACGACCACCTGAGCTAATTCGCGCTATCACGGGGGGAGGGCGGGGACTATTTTTGGGTGTGGGGGGGGGGAATAATGTCAAATAGCCCCCCAATATTTTGCGGACTGGTGAAAATAATCCTATAAAATCATCTATACATTAGGGCCCTAACACAAAATCAACTCATATTTCTTATTAGATTGCTTAAATTTTATGTTGACTATTGAGAAGAGGCCGAAAATTCAAAAACAAAAAAAAAATAATAATAATAATAATCGCCGTCGCGCGCGATGTATCATATATTTTCCGTTCATGTATAATACAGTAGGCCCACGTGGTACAATAACTTGTCCGATTCGGCAAATATAAGTCGGTCCATACGTGTCCGTCTTCAGTGTGGTGAACATATAGGTAGGCCACGAGGAGACTTTGTTCGGACTTGATTCATGTTGCACCCCCGCCCCCCCCCCCCTCCCCACACAACATGCCGTATCCAACTGGCTGCCATTTCTTAACACTGCAATCAGTTTAGTCTACTTCTGATCCTTATTGTTCAAGATTGCTTTGCCAGCCTGACGAGCTGTTTCATAAAGATGGAAGCATAATGGTAACGAAACACAACAGGGCAGGGGATCGTGCACATTAGTAGGGAAGTTTACGTGATTGACGTAAGGAACTTTACAGGCGCGGAGCGAGGCGAACAATTCTGAGACAGGAGAGATTTGGACGAAAAATTTGAGCGAAAACAAACCTGAAAATGACAATTTGTCCTGCTGACTGGCTCAATTCCTTTTAATCAAAATAATGCTCGAAAAAATGCACCCATGTTCCATGGCAGTGATTTTTCAACAAAGCAAATTTTCTATCTGCGGGCGCCTCCACCCAATAACTGGAAGGGTTCCTCAATGGAAATATCCTCTAAGACAATGGCTATGGTAGGAATGGAGACCACGATGAAGAAAGGGTAAGGATTAACAACGCTTCAGTTTTTCGGAAATACACTGTCAATTTCAGTGATTGCATACTGCCTAAAGTCGCGGGAAGTTGCCGCTCCCTGCAATCTGGGGGGGGGTGGGTGTCTGTAAGACTATTTTCTTGTACGTACGCGTCAACTGATGGTGGCGCTAATTGTAATGGATGAAACGTATATCAGTTTCCTTCAAAGTGTTTTCTTGAGCTATACATTTCAGAAATTATTGTCAATTTTGGGGATGTTGCTTTACTGCCATAAGACTGGGAATACCGTTTCCCGCGGCAATCTGGGGGATTCCTAAGGCTCAAAAATTCCTTGTCCTATAATACGAGACCACTGATGCTGGCCGAAAAAATGTGAAGGAATAAACACGATTAGTTCCTCAAGAACGTTTTCTTGAAATACAAAATTTCTGAACATTTTTGCCAATTTTTAGAGACGTTGCTTACTGCCATATTACCCCAGAAGTGCCGTTTCCTGCAATCTGGAGGGGGGGGGGGTCTGTAAAACGAAAATTCCCAGTGGCACGATACGCCAACCAATGGTGGCGATCCGCTTAGATGGTGCTAACCCTCTATTTCCCTCCCCCCCCCCCCCCAATATTTACCACATATCGCCGCCCCTGGTATAAAATAGGATAGTGTCTTCTTTCCAAGTAAAATCGCCACAAATGGGACTAGAGCGTAGTCCAAAGCCTACCTCACACGAGGGACGAAAATCGAGGTTATCGTCTTTGACAAAAAATAAGGGGACTGGATTGTCTCTCCACTCATATGTTATTGTTCATTATGATGAAAGGCGAAGAAGAAAAAAAACTGTGAAGATGCCATTCTACCAAGAAAATGAAGTCGTCCTACCCTGACCGAAGCACTTTTACTAACGTGGGTCTCGACACCACAGAATTGCAATTTTAACTTTTCTGACTTGTATGGCTGTTATAGGCAGTCTTGTACATGAGATAGGTCGAATCGAAGTAGACTTGGTACATCTAGCTCTTACTTCGATTAAAAGATTCCTGGAAAAAACCAACTTCCACTAACCACTGGAATATACCTAAGTTGCTATTACTGTACTTCCCAATCACTTTATTTTACTTTACTAGACTAAGTACGAAGAGGTACACGATTCACACCAAACCCAAACATTAGAGTAAGAATCACTTACCGCAAGTTTTGCGTCTTGTTTTACTTTTACAGCTGCTGTCAGTCAAAGTATTTGCAACAGCCTGTGACTAATGGAGTCCATAACTTGCATTTGTTCGCCAATGGGAAGAATGAAGCTGTGCTTGGTGGCACGCTCCCTTGGGTCCCGACCTCAACCCCCCCCCCCCCCCTCATACAAATCTCTTGGTACGGCCACTGGCTAAGACACTGTTGGAACGTGAACGAGACGCCGTGTGGATAACGTTTCACCCCTCACAGGATCAGTGTTACATTCAACTGTAACCTGTGTTGAGTCATGAGGGCCCTGCGGTATGTAAACCGACTTTTGTTATCACATCACGGTCGCCCTATCGTGTGTGTATGGGGCGCTGGTAAAAAGCGATTTGGCACTCCTTGCTTGATCTTGACAGGGGACACATGCACACAAACTGCACTGGGGGCCTCATCCTGGTTTGCCTACAGAATTCGTCTTCGCAACCTATAGCTTGCAATCTATAGTTAGGGTTACACTATATGTATTTGCTGAGATTAGTTACACATACAAATGCAGTTGCCTGTTCTCGGTTCGCACAGGATCATTTTTTTCTCTCAAAAGTTCGATAGGTAAAAGTATAGTATGCCTTTGCCTCTTCAGTTAATATGACAGTCCCATGGTGGGGCCAGCTCCCTAGACGGAAATATTCACCAAGATTATACCACGTCATTCCAAGTACAAGATGGATGGTGTCACAGGGAGTAAGGTCGCTTCTCTGAGCTACGGTACAAAATGGATTAGGAGTTAGAACGAGG
Source organism: Sclerodactyla briareus (assembly GCA_026419785.1). NCBI lineage: Eukaryota > Metazoa > Echinodermata > Holothuroidea > Dendrochirotida > Sclerodactylidae > Sclerodactyla > Sclerodactyla briareus. The sequence continues at coordinate 269,795 of JAODTK010000899.1, forward strand.
GACTCGGATTAGGATATAAAGTGGTTAAACTATGATTATGCATGGGTGACAGCACTGAAGTAGTGTATTAACCAGTTGGGAAGTGCATTCCATTGAATATTGTTCTAAGTGTGTAAGGTGTATACGGTTGGTGCAGTAGGACACTGCAGGTTCCACCCCCTGCGAAGTAAATGTGTAGTTTTGTTACAGTCACAAGTATCGACGTAGTGTATTTCTACACATGCAGAGGATGGTAGATTGGTCTTGTGTATGTATCGCCGAGGGTACATTATACGTAGTGTACTTATTGAGACTTACGCTATTTTGGGCATCGCGAGGATGTGTTCCCTCCGAGACAACATCGTGGACCCTGAAAAACGTATTGACAATTTCATTTTCCCTGTTGGAAACCAAGCTCGTTGAGGAGACTTGTAAGTAATTTTCATTATTGGGGAGGGCCTATTAATACCGACATTATAGAGTATTTCCTCCGTATTCGCGATATGTGAGCAATGTGTGAAAAGGCATTGCATTATTGTAATTCAGGCTTTTCCCGTACCCATGGCTTGGCAGCTCACTCGGAGTGAACAAGATGCAGAAGAGCCGCGCACTGTATTTATGCGGAGATGTTTCGGGTCGAACCGCCACCCTTAGCGGGACAGTGTATTCTTGTTACATGGGCCCCCCGTTAGACTGACGTCATCTTACTAGCAGTACTATAACGTATGGTCGGGATTGACTTAGGATGTAGCTAGTGGTTTCGAACTGAACATCTATCCATTCAAGGAGGTCTATGGAGGCACACTTATATTATTCAAGGGTCATGAGTAATGTAATCCCGTATTTACTATTATGTAATAGTGGCCACTAAAAAGTTGAATTACTTATTTATTTTTTCATGTAGAATTATGTATAGAAATATTCATTATGTGTTTTACGTTATTGAACAAACCGAGCCTGTCTGTTTACCTGAACACGTGGGTGGGCACAGGTTTTTTCATTGGCATTCGCTTGTCCAGTTTCTACTTCGTGAAATTTTGACGACCCCGCCAGACCGCTTTGAAAAAAAAAGAGGTCGCAATCTAAAATTGTTCAGGATTGATAGATGCGTTTGTTCTAACGTATCGTAGTTTTTTATGGTGATAATCGTTTTAGTACATTGTTGTAGTTCATTAATGTCTCATGTCCGAACGGTATTTTTCAATTGGGGAAGGACTGTGGACTGTGGAGTGGAGTGTTTTGGGTTGTGCTGTATTATCTCTGTGAAATTGCTGTAAATTTTAGGTCTAGTTTCCTTCGAACTCGGTTAATCATTCTCCATGGAAAGTTTCAGTACTATTCATGATATCAGTGAAAGATTGGCAGCGGATGTTTTGTATTCCATGAGATTTTTTCGTTGATGTATACTTGTCCTAAATTTTTCTGGATTGGGAGCTACTATTACAGTAATAAATAGTGTTTAACTACTAGTACCGGTTGTGCTACACCTGTCTCCGCCTAGTGTCCATCCTAACTATAGTGCTAGGCAGACGACCTCTTGTAAGTTACACTGTATTAAGGATTGATATTTCCGTGACAAGGCAAGAGCAAAGGGTACTGTAACAACCAGATGCACGGAATCGGAAAGGGCAAATCCTGTGTCATTTGTGAACAGGATGTAAGGAATAGCGACATGGCCCTTCACTGTGATTTACTGTTTGGCATGGATACAATAGCTGTGCAAGAAGGTCTGAAAGTATGAGTTTACGATGGAAAGTGGAGATCAGAACTCATTGGTTTTGGGGGGCGGGGATGTATGGGAAGGCGGTGTGATTTGCTTAAGCTTGTCAGTAATCTGATGTAGGGCAGCAAGAACTTTTTATTGAGAAATGAATAGACTGGACAAAGGTGGAGACATTGCACAATGTAGACCAGAATTCAGAGAGACGTTAAGAGGTAGTTACGAAGTGAAGTCAAAGAGTGGGGATACTGGACAGAATGAGGAGAATCAGTAAAGCTTGCTGCAATAACCGCGGGCACCACCAATAAGGAAACAAAGATATTCAGGGCACAAGTTAGTGAAGCAGTAAATAGGGCGAAGAGACGAACGATAGTGTTGTATAACAACCCAAGAGGGAGTGACTCACACCAGAGAGGTACAAGGGAAGGGTTGAAGATCTCCTACATAATTTGGTGCTGTCCCACCAGGTGAGATTGTGGCAATGTCAACAGACGGAAGGCCGCCAGATATGCCAGTGTAGAACTTGAAAGGGACGAAGAGCAGAGCAAAGCTGTTTGAAACGATAAAAACTGAGACAAACATTCAGTATTCGAGGTAATACATTAGACACCCGATCTAACTTATCAAGCAACGGCAGAGTGTAAACAAATCAAGAGGTATGAAAATGCGGTGGACGCGGCGAGACAAATCTTACTTAAAGATTAATGGAGGGAAACTGGTGAAAGTTTACGATGAAGCACAGCACCAGGCACTACCCAACAGACCGAGACAGGAGAGCAGCACTGAAATAGGGATCGGAAGCAAGAGTCGAGCGGGAAGAAGCAAGAGTAGAATGGGGAGAGAAGAATATGCGGAGAAAAAAGGTCAGCTAGTGCAAACATTTGAGGTACCACAGGCGACCAGGACATGGCAGCTCGGCCGAGAGGGGGAGCTTTCGCGATTATCATTACCAGCGACAGAGGAAAAAAGATGACAAAAGAACATTGTCATAAGGGAGAACCTGTGAAAGAAGTTTATTTGTGTTTTATATTTTAATGTAATGCCAGATACTATATTAAAGAACAAACTTGAACTTATTACATTCCTATGTGGAGAGAATAATTTATGACATTGTTCTCATCACAGAGTCATGGTTTGTTGGACAGATTAGTAATGCAGAAATTCAGTTACCCCAATTATATTTGTTATAGGAAGGATCGACGAGAGAGACAGTGGTTTAGGGTTTGGCGAGTTATATCAGAAAGGTATAAGGGTAACAGTTAGAAACGATTGGAACTGTTGAAGGAGCACTATGGTACAAATTGAAGTGAAGGCAGTGAATATTAGTAGGAGTAGTCCACAGAGCAACCGAAAACAATCACGAGTGTGAGGAGCACTTATTGGGACCTTTTACGAAGATAGGAGGAGAGGCAGACGATGATGATTGTTGGAGACTTCAATTATCCTGACATTAATGGATACTTTATATAGGCATCACATGCGAGGCAAGAATGTTTGGGCAGACATACCGGATAAACTTTGTGGCACGCAGCATATATTGGAACCACCGAGGACAAAATACTTTCAGATTTATTTATTGACATCAGAAGAAGAATTGGTTTGAACATATAGCATAGGGCACATTTGGAGCTTCAGGACCATAATTGGATTGGCATCAGCTGGAACTGTGTGGTTACTAGAGGGGTGGTAAGCAATATCCAAAATCAAAAGTGACTGGAACTGAGCGAAGTGGGAGAAAATGAGCCGCCACTGTTTGGTGATTGACTGGAAAGAAGAATTTAGTAACAGGAGTTCCGGATATGTGGAACAGATTTGTGTCCATTACTAAGAGCATGTTGACGCAATTATTTGCTCAGAGAAGTCTGTCAGTTACATAGCAGACCAAAATGGATTGACTAATTATATAAAAAATGATCTGGAAGAAGAGAAGGCAATGGAAAAAGTAACAACTAGGAAGGAGTATGGGGACTGGAATTACTATAAGATGCTGCTGCAGTCGCAAGTGAAAAGTCAAATAAAGAAAGCGAAGAAAAACTTTGAGTGCCGCTTCTCGGAAAAAATTAAGAAATATCCAAAATCCTCTAGCCTAGTATAGGTCAAAACAAAGTAGGACTATATCAAAAATGAAGTGGAGAATTGATCTCTTCTAAGGAGAAACGCAGAGGCCCTGAACATGTTTTTTCTGGACAGTTTTACCCAGGAGGATGTTGACAATGTTCCAATGGAGACAGTGTTCTTCGACAATGAACAAAAATCAACGACTACAGAATATGGAGATAACAGAAGAAATATGGTGTTGAAGAAGTGACAACCATGGAGAAAGGAAAAGCCACAGGACCATATGGTTATCAAATCAGATTACCTAAAGGAGCTTGCCCAAGAAATAGGCAAGCAACTGCAAATGAATTCCAGAAGTCATTGGAGAACACAGAAATACCAAAGGACTGGAAGAGATCCAATATCACGCCACTGTATAAAAAGGTGAACGATCAAAAGTATCTACCTACAGGCCAGTGAATCTGACTTTGTTCCAGGGAAGGTTATGGAAATGATATTACGATATGCAGTTTACAACCTTTGTAAGGAAACAAACCTATTTAGACACCTAACCCATCATGCTTTCGATCTGGACGTTCATGTCTGATAATATGTTAATGTACTGGAATACACTAACACAGTATATATGATTATGGAATCCCAGTTGATGTGATATATTTAGATCTTCAGAAAGCATTTGACACCGTGCCACACCAAGACTATGAAAAAATTAAGGGACATGGTATAGATGGACTCATGCTCGAGGTGGATTAAAGTAGTGGCTAAGTGAAGCGGGATCAACGAGTGTATTGAACGGTATTGACAAAATTCCAAGATGGATGAAAATAACAAGTTCTGTAGTGCAAGGATCAGTGCTTGTACCGGTGTTTTTTACTAGTCATGAATGATTTGGATGTTGGCATTACGTCTGAAGTCCGTAAAATTTCGCCGACGATACAAAAGTGATCAGTCCAATGCGGAACGAGAGAGATCATCAGCAGTACAAGCAGGTTTAAAACCTTGTTTGGGTATGGCAGAAAATGGCAATGAACTTAACATAAGAGTGGTGCAGTGATGCATTTGGCCATGGAAACCCCAACTACAAGTACGAAATGCGTGAAACGAGTTGACAAGAATCGACGAGGAAAAGGTGCTTGGGGTTTTTTTGTTAGCACCACCATGAAGTTCAGTAGACAGTGTGCAGATTCTGTGAAGAAAGCAAATACATTCTAGGGAAAGTATAAAGCGACCTTTCCTCCTAACTTCAACACAGAGTCATATTGATAATTTGTACAAGTCACTAGTGAGGCCACACCTTGGTTATTCATACCCCTCTGGAAACCAATACCTGAAGAAAGTCATTACCTTGTTAGAAGGGGTGCAGCGGAGGAATGACACAAAATGATACCGGGAATGACTGGAAAGAACATAGAGGAAAGATACAAGACTAGGATTGATGACCATTCAACGACGTTCATGCACGTCCGGTCTTATCCATTTTTCAACCTTTTCGGCAGGGAAAATCAAATTGGGTGTCATGAGAGTTGTTTAAATAATACGGACCAAGAATGAGTAATTCAAGGTAGGTAAGACCCAGTAATTGGTCGATTGGAAACTGACGGAACTCCGTCTTCAATAGAATATGGAAAATTGGACTAGACTCCCAGAGAGTGCTGTGTCAGCAACACTAACTGATTTCAAGAACATTCTAGAACCAAAACTAGATGAGAGGGTGGCCATCCAGGTAAATCCCAGGAATGGATTCAACGGGGAACGAGTTGTTGCAGTTTGTTAGAGAAAAGAATGAGAGGAAAAGCAAAATAGCCGAAAGGGATGCAGGGCAATTGAAACGGGAATTCAAAAAATACTTGAAGAACAGGAGGGTCTGCTCTTGCACAGCTGGGAAATGAACATCGTGCGCCAGCCATAAAGATGCCTAATTGCAGTATTTTGTAGAGATAAGTCTGAGTTGGATTCCCATTTATTGGAACGTTTTGAGGCGATCGCACTTGGTTGCGAAGTGGCCTAAGGAAGATTGGGATTAGTTTAGGAGCTTTGTTATCGGGAAGGCTCTTGATGTCTCTCCAGGTTATCGAGTGTTGATGCCAATGCTTCACGATACTCTAAAAACTGCGTTTTAGAGCGTTCCAATCTCATCAGAGGGCTTTCGGCGAACATTAATTCCGACAGTCCAAGCCAGAGTCGGGCGAGATTTATGGCGCAAGTTTTGGTGGCGGCTCAGACGATCTTTGAGTAGATGGATGGATGCCCAGCAGTTTTGAAGCGCGATACATTGATCTTCAAGATCTTGTTTCTGCGCGAACAAATTCTAGCGGCGTGCAGAGCGGCGCGCAAAGAATTGGTGATATTCATAAGGAACGGCAGCCTAAACTGTGTGAAGGAGCTCACGACTCTTGTTGCAGATAGATATAAACTCGTGCATGGGCGTGGCGTAGAGGGATCAAAGGTTAAGGGAGCACAGTGGCAAGCTAAGCCTAGCGACAATCGAGATCAGGACCCAAAACTCCTGCGCAAGCGTCTGCATCGCGTTCCTGCTATGTGTGGGGAAACATGCACGTACCGAGATTGTTATGACGGTTCCGTACAACCCCTGTAATCGAAGAAAAGTTTCTTCGGTACAGGAGGCTGACAATTCGAACGATGACGGTGAAAAGACAGAAAGTGATGACGTCAGTGCGTGTATCGAGGTATCGTCAACAGGTAACCAGATAGCGAAATTGATCCACCTTAACGGTCAGTTGCGGTAAGTGAATTTGCTCAGGGGTCGTCGTCGGAGTGTACACTGGTATGCCAGTATTGCATGGTCGGTTAGGCATCAGAGATTGGAGCTGTTGCCGTGACACAGTTGCAATATAGTTTGTGGTCAAAAGGTCATTGGTCACTTCCGAACAACTAACACGGGGCCGAAATGGGAAAATGTTGCCTTACCTGACAAACATTCATTAAGTGTCAGTAAGCTCTAGTTGATTTAGATTCCCCCTATTTCACAGGACATGTTCGGGTAGTATATATTAGAGGACCCCCTATATGACGTAGTGATTGGGATACGTTGGGGCAAGGATAGGATCCATTGGATGTTGCCCCCTTGGCAACCACAAAAGGGTGGAGAACCCGACGGGAAATTTCCGTCGGTCGAAACTAGGAGCCAAAAGAGAGAGCAAAAGAAACCTCTCAAATCACTAAAGTGGTTGAAGGACTTCGACATTTCACAATCTCGAGGAGTTATTGAGCCCAACGAAAAGATTCGACACGAAAATGTTCGAAAATGTGGCGGGTGAGGGCAAATCCTTCGTACGACGGAAAGGGGGCAGAATCCAATTCGTATGTGACGATGAGATTGTTGTTCCCGAGAGTACGGGTCTCCTCACGTAAACATGGGTGAAGAAGTATAAGCAATTGTGGTACCGAAAGAGTTCAGACGCGAGTGTGACGTTACTCATGATACTCGGATGGGTGGACACCCTAAAAAGCTAAAAATACAAAACTGATCGGGTTTAGCTTCGTTTTTATTGGCCAGGGGTTCACGGCGACATAGAGCGATATTGTGCTTCCTGCGATTTTGCCCAAAAGACAATATCAAAAGGCAAATGACCAAAAGTTCCCTGGGACAAATGCCAATAATTGACACACCGTTCAAAAGTGAGCAGTGGACATAATAGGACCTCTAGATCCGGTAACAAAAAGGGAAACCGGTATATCTGACTGTTGTAGATTATGCCACCCGATATCCAGAGGGATAACGTTACCACCGATGCTAATAGAAGCCACAAGGGTTGCCGAGGCGTTACTGGCACTATTTTGTAAGGCATGAGTGTCCCAGAGGAAATTCTCTCAGATCGGGAACCACAATTGCATGTCATAGGCATGAAGAGGTCGGGAGGCTCCTTTCTTTAAAACATTGTAACAAAACCCCCGTATCATCCAAGTTTGTAACGTCCTTGTTGCACGTTTCAACGGAACGCTAAAAAAGATGTTGAGACGTATGTGTTGTGAAAAACCCAAAGACTGGGATCCGTTATTTGCCCGCACTGGCTGTTTGCTTTTAGGGAGTGCCCCAGGACAAATTTTGAGGATTTGCCAAGACATTATGAAACTATTGTATGAGGTCTTTCGAGTCCCCTTACATTCTAAAAGGAACTCACAATGGGAAGGGAAGTCGCTTTGCTACGAAGTTAAGCCTCACATACGAGTACGTACCTGATCTGCGAAATCGATTTGGAAGAGACGGTGTGTCATTGCCCAAACAGGAACTAGGCAAAAGTGCGTTCGATATCGAAATAACGAGACGCAAAATCGTAAGATCGACAATTCAAAATAGGAGATCAGGTTTTAGTTTTGTTGCCCACTGAAGCAATAAGCTAACAATGGAATGGAAAGGTCCATTCTAGTTCCAAGGGAAGGCTAGAGCGAACGGATTTTAAAATCTCGTTGGACGGCAAGGATGAAATATTCATGCACAATTCTTCTCAAGAAATTCCAGTGTGGAGCAGAGTCAGTAAGTGGAGTGAAGCGATGTGCACCTTCCGAAGAAAAATGCTGACTGTAACTAGTGCACCGGAAAGCGCTGCAAGTTCAGTAGAAGGTCCTCGAACTTTCGATCGGTCCCTCTGAAGCAAAATGAATCATCCAGGGATGTAATGTGAAACGACAATTGGTCAGAGTAAGGTCGAAATACTCAATCAAGTCGGTGTTGACCGAGTTCAGTGATGACTTACACAGACTTGCCGGTCAAACGAGCTGGTGACGCATAACATAAATCTAACGACGGATGATCCAGTTAGACTGAAAGCCATATGTCAACTCCATTTGCCATAAGAAATGAAATCGATACGGAGATTGATAGAATGCGCCAGATGGGCATTATATCACTTTCGGAATCACCGTATGCTGCTTTGCTCCGATAGTCATCGTTAAAAAACCGGATGGGAGTACCGGTTTTGCATTGACTACCGGTTGTTGAACCGAATTACTATAATCGAAGCGAGACCCCGGAACCGATTCTCCAAACTTGACATCTCATGACGATCATATCGTCGGGTAAGGTGTTTTCAAAGATCGATCTGTCACAGGATATTGGCCCGATACCGGTTAAGCGATAGCCGATAAGGCAGAAGACTTTGCATTTATCTCTTCAGAACTGGCTTGTTCAATTCAATGTGATGCCTTTTCGGGCTTAGTGAATGGCTCCGCTACGTTTTCTCGAATGATGCGAAGGCTATTAGATGATTCTGCGTAACGTCGTAAACACATATACGATATTCTCGTCTATACCGAGACGATTGATATCATTTTGGCAGAAGGTGTTTAAACGTTCTGCGAGTACGCGGGTCTAACGACGTCGCGAAACCTTCGAAATGCTTCGTGGTTTATTGTTCACTAGATTTTCTAGGACACGTGGTTGGCCAGGGTATTGTGCGGCGACAACCTGATAAGGTCAGCATATACTACTCGAGGCATAGACCCTGTACCAAGAAAGAGGTTCGTTCGTTTCTTGGCTTAGTTGGATACTAATCGGAAGTTTGTCCGACTTTGCCTGTCTATCGCTGTCCCTACTACCTACCGAACTGACTCTAAGCAGGCCGACATGTGGTTTGGGGGGATGCGCAAGAGCCAGCGTTCAACACGCTCAGTCGCGTATTTCAACTTCCCGATATTGCATTGCCGGATACGAACTGTACGTCATTATTGCGCCCTGATGCATCATGTATTGGCGTGGGCGCGGTACTGTTGCAAGACTTCGGGGAAGACATTTTTCCGGTTGCACTCGCGATAGGACTGTTGCCCAGGGAGCAATGTCTACTCTTCTACAGTGGAGCGCGAATGTCCTGGCTCTGGTTTGGGCACTAGAAAATTTCACCCATATTTGTTTGCAACGAGTTTTGGCCTTGGAGGAACCATCGACCTCTCACATTTGTCAGAGACAAAGCTAAAAACAGTCGTATTAGCGTTGGGCCGTTGTGTTTGCACGAGTATCTGTATGTAGTTTGCCATCAAAGGGCTCGGATGATCATGGGGCTGATTTTCTTAGCCGAATGTGTGAAAGTAGAGGTCGACGTCACTCAGAGGTGGTATATGACCTATAGACCTGCCGTAGTACTTTATATTATTGCGAGTATAAGTTGTCGAAACGGTTATTTTGTGTTAAGTCCTTAGACCCAAGAATGTAGAGGTCTATTTCAGTGACATTTGTTTTATGTTGCTTGTGGATTAGCAACATGAAATTGGGGGGGGGGGGGTGTGCCACATGGTAGTACGGTCGCGTTCTGATCTCCCGTACAAATTGGATTAGGAGTTGACAGGACTCGGATTAGGATATAGGTACGTGAAGTGTATATACATATGAATAATGCATGAGGTGCAGCACTTAAGTAGTGTATTGTAAACAGTTGGGGTATTGCATTCCATTGCTATTGTTCTAAGTTGTTGTTGTTCTAAGTTTTGTGACAGTCACAATGTATCGGCGTAGTTTTATTTCTACACAATCGCCGAGATGTAAGATTGGTTCTTTGTGTATGTATCGCCGAGGGTACAACATTATACGTAGTGTACTTATTGAGACTTACGCTATTTTGGGCATCGCCGAGGATTGTTCCTCCGACACAATCGTGGAACCCTGCAAAACGTATTGACAATTTCATTTTATGTGTTGGGAAACCGAGCTCGTTAGGCTCTTTTACAGTAAATTTTCATTATTTGGGGAGGGGCCTAGAATACCTGACATTATATAGTATTTGTCCTCCGTATTGACATATGGAGCAATGTGTGCTAATGGCTTGCATTGATTGTATTTTCAGGGTGTTTCCCGTACCCCACTGGGCCTGGCAGCTCACTCTGAATTAACAAGCTGGCAGAAGAGGAGCAGTGCCACTCTATTTATGCGGAGATGTTTCGGGTCGAACCGCCACCCTTAGCGGGACGGGCGTTATTTCTTGTTACATGGGCACCCCCGTTAGACTTACGTCAACCATACGAGCAGTAGTCTATAAACGTATCGTCGGGATTAATTGCTTAGGATGTAGCTAAGTGGTTCGCACTGAACATTATCATTCAAAGGAGGTCTATGGAGGCACACCCGTATATTATTTAGGGTCCATTGAGTAATGTAGCCCTTATTTCTATTATGTATAGTGGCCACTTGGGTGGCCACTACAAGTTGAAATTAACGCTATTTATTTTTCCATATGTAATAATTTATGTCTCGAATATATTCATTATGTGTTCTACGTTATTAAACAAACGAGCCTGTCAGCTGTTTACCTGAACACGGTGGGCAGCAAGGGTTTTCACTGGTATTCCCTTGTCATTTTACTTACTTTGTGACGATGGGTTCGATTGAATAACGGTTTTCTGGGGATGTAATCTGATCGAGGTTTCTTCCTCCCCTCCAAAGCAGCCACTTTGCCATTTTTTGGTCCTCCGGTAGTTTGAGATGAGAATTGATAAATTGGATTATGACAAATGGAGAGCCCCACGATTGATTGTAAACCATTGTCCCGAGAAAAATTACATGGACCCATCATAATTAAACCATCACCTGCGGTACTGAAATCCAGCTTCGAACAACTTTGGCTATCCGTCCCGTTGTGACCCTAACTCAAAGCCTGGTAATATGAGCTTGGACATAAAACAACCAAGACGATTGCAAGACATATTGGCAGAGGTGTTTAAACGTCTGAGAGACGCGGGTCTAACGGCGCGACCTTCGAAATGCTTCGTTGGTTATTGTTCACTAGATTTTCTAGGACACGTGGTTGGCCAGGGTATTGTGCGGCGACAACCTGATAAGGTCAAGCATATACTCGAGGCAAGTAGACCCTGTACCAAGAAAGAGGTTCGTTCGTTTCTTGGCTTAGTTGGATACTATCGGAAGTTTGTTCCGAACTTTGCTGCGATCGCTGTCCCACTAACAGACCTGACAAGAGCTAAGCAGCCCCGAACATGGTGGTTTGGGGGGATGCGCAAGAGCCAGCGTTCAACACGCTCAAGAGAAGTCGCGTATTTCAACTTCGCCGATATTGCATTTGCCGGATACGAACTGTACGTTCATATTGCGCACTGATGCATCAGGTATTGGCGTGGGCGCGTACTGTTGCAAGACTTCGGGGGAGAAATTTTTCCGGTCGCACTCGCGAGTAGGAAACTGTTGCCCAGGAGCAAGTCTACTCTACAGTGGAGCGCGAAGTCTGCTCGTAAATTGGGCAGTAGGACATTTCGCACCCATATTTGTATGGCAAAGAGTTTGTCTTGGAGGCAGCCATTCGGACCTCTCAGCATTTGTCAGAGACCAAAGCTAAAAACATTCCGATTATGCCGTTGGGCGTTGTGTTTGCAAGAGTATCGGTATGTAGTTGTTGCCATCAAAGGCTCGGATGATCATGGGGCTGATTTTCTTAGCCGATGTGTGAAAGTAGAGTCGAAGTCACTCAGAGGTGGTATATGACCTATAGCTGTCGTAGTACTTTATATTATTGCGAGTATAAGTTGTCGAAACGTTATTTTGTGTTAAGTCTTAGACACAGAATGTAGAGGTCTATTTCAGTGACATTTGTTTTTATGTTGCTTGTGGATTAGCAACATGAAATGGGGGGGGGGGTTGTGCCACATGGGAGTAAGGTCGCTCTTCTGAGCTACCGTACAATTTGGATTAGGAGTTAGACGAGGGACTCGGATTAGGATATAGGTACGTGAAGTTGGTATAACTTATGGATATGCATGAGGTGCAGCAATTAAGTAGTGTATTGTAAACAGTTGGGTAGTGCATTCCTTTCCATTGCTATTGTTCTAAGTTGTTGTTGTTCTAAGTTTTGTACAGTCACAATGTATCGGACGTAGTTTTATTTCTACACATCGCCGAGGATGGTAGATTGTTCTTTGTGTATGTATCGCCGAGGGTACATTACACGTAGTGTATTTATCGAGATTACGCTATTTTGGGCATCGCCGAGGATGTTCCGTCCGATACATCGTGGAACCCTGCAAAACGTATTGACAATTTCAATTTTTATCTGTGTTGAAACCAAGCTCGTTGAGGAGACTTGTAAGTAAATTTTCATTATTGGGGAGGCCCCTTATAATACCTGACATTATAGAGTATTTCCTCCGTATTTGCGATATGTGAGCAATGTGTGCTAAATGCTTGCATTATTGTAATTTCAGGGTTTTCCCGTACCCATGGGCTTGGCAGCTCACTCTGAATTAACAAGCTGGCAGAAGAGCAGTGCCACTCTATTTATGCGGAGATGTTTCGGGTCGAACCCCACCCTTAGCGGGACAGCGTATTCTTGTTACATGGGCACCCCGTTAGACTGACGTCACCTTACTAGCAGTACTATAACGTATGGTCGGGATTGACTTAGGATGTAGCTAGTGGTTCGAACTGAACATTATCCATTCAAGGAGGTCTATGGAGGCACACGTATATTATTTAGGGTCATTGAGTAATGTAGCCCTTATTTACTATTATGTATAGTGGCCACTACAAGTTGAATTAACCTCTTTATTTTCATGTAGAATATATATGTATCGAATATATTCATTATGTGTTCTACGTTATTGAACAAACGAGCCTGTCTGTTTACCTGAACACGGTGGGCACAAGGGTTTTCACTGGTATTCCCTTGTCAGTTTTTACTTTGTGACAGATGGGTGCGATTGATACGGTTCTATTGTAATCTGATCGAGCGTTTCCTCCAAAGCAGCCACTTTGCCATTTTGTCTCCGGTAAGTTGAGATGAGAATGTGATAAATTGGATTATGACAAATGGAGAGCCCCACGAGTGATGTTAAAACCATTGTCACGAGAAAAATATAAATAGACCCACATAATTACCACCACATGCAGGTTACTGCTCCAGCTTCGCACAACTTGTCTATCCCGTTGCCCTAACTCAAAGCACTGGTAATATGAGCTTTGACTCAAACCAACACAAGAGGGAATCGTGAACACCCAGGATGGGCAAACAGAATGCCTAGGGGCCCATAAATTGTACTTATTTAAACCCCCCCCCCCCCCGCGCCTGGGAAGTTACGGTATAAAAGGCAGTCGTCCCATTTTCGTATGACAGTTCATAGACTTATGTTATTATTCGAATATGCAATAAATGGAAAGACACCCGCTAAACCTTCTTTGTTCAACTATCTCTCCGCGTCTAATCGAGAGATCCATGTAGTCACAAAAGTTCTGTTCACGTGGGCTATCCTATGAGAGAATTATACGCGGACGGGTGCGTTACAGTATGACCACCATGGCTATGGCCACCGAGAGTTTTATTTAATATTTATTTATTCATTTTATATACAGAACCATTACCCCAACCCCATAGGGAAATGTGACCCCCAAGCGGACCGGAATGAACCCCAGAATAGTGGGTATTGCTCTAAACTAGGCAGAAGAACCTATTTCCAGGAAAATATGGGGATACTGCATTGTTGCTCAAGAACACTGTTTCTGGTTACAGTATGACAGCAACTTCCAATTTTATAAAGGACAGCATATGGAAAACCGATATTCAATCAAATTTATGGGAGAAGGAAAAAAAAAATAGGGGGAACACAAGCACAGCATGAACCAGATAACCGGTAAAGCTTACTTCAAACGCACTCTGATGGGCGACAGGACTGACGGCGCTGCCAAGTCTAGCTTCAATAGCAAATTCGAGTTTATTGCAGTATGCAAGAATAATAACTAGTTAAGTTGGTCTATAAGAACAAAGCCAGTGCTTATGTGGCCAATACAGCTGTTAGTCCGAGGAGATAGATCAAATCGGTTATGACTGGTATTTTGGAAAGACACGATGCGAACGGAAGAACCGGGCGAAGAAATCATACCAGCACGCTTCGCGCTAAGATAGAGAGATTGAAGAGAAACGGCGATGGCACAGTTCAAGATTCTACTAGTGGTTATGCTCCTCGGGAACCTCTGGGTGGAGATGACCGAGGGGTGCTCATGCGAGCAATCTCACCCACAAGCACAGTTCTGCCGTGCTTCCTACGGTTAAGTACCATACGCCATTCCAGAAAAACTCATGGAGAGTGAGTGTGTAGAAGGAGAGGGAGGGGGTTAGTGGCTTCGAGTTGGAGGAGGGCAAAATGCACACAATAACTCCTGTTGTCACGGAGACGCCAGGACAGGGTATGTGGCTTCAGGGCAGCGTAGGCATGGGGGATTATTCTGAAGGAGGGAGGTAGTTGTGGAGCGAAGAAGGGACGGTTCCTCCCTCCTGTCAATATGAGAATGTTACACCAGTACAGTAAAATTTTTGGGGAATGCGGAGATGTCCCCCACACTATTTAGAGCAATACACTGCTCTCGCAGCCTAGGGGTTGGGCAGGGGGTATATTCAATTCAATTAAATTTATTTATCATTACAGAACAACATAATATGTAATGTATCAGGACTAGCAAGATATCATCCAAATCATATAGTACTGGAAAGAAGGAGACGGGTGAGAAGCTGTATGAACAGCTTATTCACCACCCGGCCACCCAAAACAACGAACAACAAACAATGGGAACACTAAGAGAAGAAGGGGGAGCAACCTGTCTAAGACAAAGAGAAAAGAGAAAGAAAAATGGAGAGAGAGGGGAAAGAAAAATGTGAAAATCAATCATTAATCGATAGTTATGTAATCATATATTTTTCACTCTTGTTTGAGTTTTATTGTTCTTTAGGACTTCGTTCTCTTCTTCTGTGAAGCGCATTGGTACTTTCTTATATTGCGCTATATAGATCTTACACATATCATCAACATCATTATTATTATTATTATTTTTTTCCTTTTTTATAATTATATATATACTGTGAATGGTGAAGTTTCGGCTCTCCCCAAACATAGTTGCATAGTTTAATATGGGTAGGATAAGAGACTAAAGCATTATTCACCATATAGAACAAATGGAACAAAAAAAACTTTGGGCTCGATTTGAGTGTGTCACATGTTATGACAGGAATGCAACGTGCCATCTCTGTATGAGTCAAGCTGTCAGTTCTAAAGAAGCTGTCACAGTAATGAGGGCCCGTCAAAAAAAGAAGGGTACGTAAAATAATTTCGAGCTTACGTGGTGGATGGAAACAAACTGATGAAACTGACCCGAGAACCTGATAAGAGGCATTAGGATATGCATCTAAGATTAGCTAAAACGATGGGCCTTTATCTCTTTTTGTACACGAACCCTGCTTGCTTAAAACAAAATTTACTCAATCGTGATGATTAACCAAGTGTCACATGGGTTCCCCAAAGAGTAGATTTATAGGCGACAAAAACTAATATAAATTACTCAGCAATTCCAATAACCGCAACCGACTGAATTACAGTGGCTTAGGATCACTAATGTGGCCCACCTGCCCTCCACCCCCCCCCACCCCCCCCCCACACAAGCAATAATCTAGTCAGCTAATCAACTGAAATGGGTCGTCATATAAACCAGAGTACCGTAGTCCGACCTTTCAACTATCAACTTTCTGAATGAAAACAAAACACAAGTCGCTTCTCAGGGGAGCACTATCCAGGCGAATACACGAATTTTCCACTTCTTTCCCCGAAGTTTAATTGAACCCCCTATCCTCATACAGAATACACACGTCATGTACTCACCGGGGAAGTACACTCACAAAGTTTGAACTTGAGCCTGACTGGCATTGTTGGAGTTAAAGGACAGCTGCAAGCTTGAATACAAAAGAGTTTTATAATGGTTGACTGGAACTGAATGCTATAGGTCGGAATCCCATTTCACTATGATGTCCCTATGTGAAGTTATTGGCCTTCAGAGTTTGGTCCATTATGGAAATGAATTCAGGAGGAATAACGCAAAATAGCGCGTGACAGTCATAGCTGACAACGCGGATGATTATTTATGTCTTTACAATCACGGGTGGCTTGAAATGCTCGAACACTGACCGGCCGAATCGGCTGGGTTAGTAAATTGTTTTCAAGGCCACACTGATCAGAACTTATCCTCTGGAAGGTTGGAAATTGGCACTTCATATCACTGACAAGACGCCTTTTTTCCTCCCGAGTACATTTATGATGATCAGAGGACAGAATATACCTAGGAGAATTGGGCGCCCCAAGCCGCATTTCATGCTCTGTTGAATTATTAGCAGCTCGAGAGGGGCAACACAATACTCTACGATTGAAGAAAGAGTGTAAGGGTTGTTGAATTCACAATCATTCAAATGGAGGCAATCACCCTCTCTGATGCACCCCACAAGTCCTAAAAAAAGACACGGGCTCCCAACTGCTTTGAATTGGCAAGCTGTTTCCAACCACCAACCTCCCGAGAAGACAAAGAGGGAAACTTGTCTTTCCTCTCAACTTTCCAACCACTTTCAGCCATTATGTGGAGGTGCCGATACGTCGTAAAATTATCGTACGACATGTTTATCGCTCAGTGGAACACTCCATCCGATAAATTTACTCATCATCGTACGGTATCTAATCTTATCGCACAGTGTGAACAGCGCTTCGATGGATTCGATTATTCTCAACATAACGTCATTACTTTATTGTATCGTATCGTATAGTACTAAAGTGAACAACCCTCATGGTGAAGAAGATGGGAGTGGGGGGGGGGACAAGGAAGGCTGCGGAAGGCTCCGCGTTTTCAGCTCAATGTGCTCCAGTCTTCCTTACGATGGAAGAGGCCTGGGTGCTCTTTGTTGGACTGTGGCGGGGACTGAATGCTTTCTTGATTACATCACTTCGCCGTATCCTTAGATACCCGCTGCGCACGTATCCGACAACAGGGTACCTGTGGAGGCCGGGAGGTTGAGGTCAGTCCTGAATTCATACTCGTCGACTGCGGGGGGGGGGGGAGGGGCGGGGGGGGGGGGCATAACGGCGCTCCATCGTGATCCCGGTGACGACCACGAGACCCTTGGGATAAGGCTGTCCGTCGGGGTGGTAACATAGCTCATGATTGGCGCAGCTGTCCGAGTACCTTGGAAAGTTAGAAGAGGGGTACATGCTCAGGCCTGGTCCGCTTGCTCAGAGCAGGCTGGGTGATCGGGAGCGACGGATGGTAGCGGCTAAGTGCCTTCCATGCGCTCCCTTATTGATTGTGTTTTGGGCAAAGAATTGTGAGGAAATGTATGGAATGCAAGTCAGTGATGTCCATTGACACACGGGTGAATCGGTGCACCACCTCGTTGCGCGTGATGTATCCAGAACTAGAGAAAATGCTGTTGTCCCTTGTTTTAAAATGTGTCCGGAGAAACCGGCTCCTACAAGTATTGGAGAAAGACACAGCTTCGAATTGCTTTGAAATTACAACTCTTGATATTCAGAAATTTTGCCTAATTTTTCCACCGCCTGAGGCGACAAGGAGGAAACTTGTACTTTTCTCAACTCATCTCCCACTACTTTCTCCGCGCCGACGTACCCTCGATAAAATTATCGTCCACGACATTTTTTATCGCACTATAGTGTGCACACTCCATCCGATAAAATCACTTATCGTATCGCACCTAGTGTGAACAGCGCTTTAAATATTACGGATTGACGTAGATAAACTCTAAGGTATTGGTAATGTGGCAGTGCTGGAAAAATGACAGTTGGGATGATTCCATTGGTGGGAGTGGGGGACACGCATCGTGTCCCCAAAACAATTCTCCTTATTGCCTCCCCATATGTTCACCGTACTTTTTAGATGGAAAAACAATATTGCCAGAACCGATGAAGTTATATAGACAGATGCACAGGCCATGATGACTGACAGTAAACCTTTTTTTTACTTGTTCAGTAACGTTTCACAGATGTTTGTTTATCACTGTTGTTGCAAGCATGTGTCCCAGGGGCCATTAGTTTGCTTTATTTGCCATGGGGGTGAGGCTACAAGGGCTCTACTTTCCTTTGGGTCCGACCTCAAACCCTCCCCCTCCTAGACAGATCTACTCGTACGACCTGGTTATGGTGTTTATTCAATCTGTAATATCTCCCCCCCCCAAAAAAAAAAAAAAGATTTTGTTTACCCCAATGGAATAAAAACTTGTCTTCTTCAATGTCAGTATATACCATGTTATTATTCTCATTGCTAGCGATTAGAGCAAAGGTCGTCGACAAGGCATGGATACAACCAAATGGGGAGAAGCTGACACCCTCAAATGATCTGAACATACGTGAGTACCCCCCTTTTTACCTTTCACCTCCCTACCTCTCCTCCCCCCCCCCCCCCCCATAACTGATACATGTTGTTCGCATCAAGTAGTGCCTATGGCTGGGCAGGGTCCCTAGCAGTACCCTGGATTATAAAAATTGGGCACCTAGAACAAACCCCAGAAAAAAATCTAATCCGGTGAGTACATATCACTGTGCTCTACTATATTATGAAGAAGAGGCTTTCGACCTATTCACATATCATTCGATTGAAATTTCAGGAATTATCAAGTAAGGCTCATCAGAGTTTTCGGTACCAGAATTTAAAGCTTCATTGCGGGGTGGTCAATGGCGATTTATTGGGTGATGTAATATATACAGATGTATACGTTAGTAGGAAGGACCTATCCGCTGTCTCTCTTCAACAGAACTACCTGTCATTGCTGGTTATAGAAAAGGTGCGAATATGAAATGGTGGCATACATGGCATGACTCGCCTTTATGATGAGCATCTTTGTTATTTAATGTTGTTGAAAAAATAAGTGTGACGAGATTCCTCCACCCCATGCTACTAAAGACAGGGAGGTAATGGCATGTTGTAGAGTACTATTAGATTAGTTATAATATTTACAACTTGGACGCATTTTAACTGCATCCATGATTAATCCCCAACCGAAGTTTGCCCTCCCCAACTCTTCAAGTGTGGGCTACAGGCCTGCTCTTCACGCGATGCCTTTTTGTCTGGATGGCAATTCAGTTTGCTTAATAATACAGAGATTATGTCGCTGTAAGCTTGGCAATGGGAGAATCTGCTAAGATGTTTGGTGGTGAGAGGATGCCTTACCCTAAAGGGAATGCATCCTCTCACCTAATGATAGGGTTCTATTTCCATTTCATAAATACCTTATTTTGTGATGTAAAGAACGAACTTAATTCATTATATCCTTAAAATATTTTTCTTAGGTGTTTAAAGCAACCAATCAAAATTTGGAGATTTCTCACGTGGAAAGTAATGTTACGCTGACATTACATTGTCAGCCGAAAAACTCATTATTAGAGTATGAAAAACAGAACTAAATCTGCTTTGTTGTGATTCGTACATGTACTGTAAAGTAATTGAAAGACAAGCTACAATTTTTTTACTGGTGCGCCACAATGGAAAGTTTGTTCAGTCCTTAAGGTGACTCCACACCAAAGATTATAGCGTGCATAGACCTGTATGAGGCTTTCATCTTTGTCACTCATTTGACTGACGTGCCACACCCTACATCGTGTTTTCCACAATGGCCAGTGATGTAACAACATTATGGCCAGTAACAACCTTATGCAAGTACAAGCCTAGCCTATTTACTCACAGCTTCATATTCTACTACACACATTACAATAATATAGTCCTAAGTAAGGCTTCGCGAATGAGATTGGGCTGGATAGTGTTTAGGCCTATTTTATTCTTGCGGCGACTGTGTAACCGTATTTGTAATGTGAATTTTTATGTCGCCTAGGCTAGGCGGCAAGCTGAGGGCCTAACGTTGGGCTACGCTAAGCCTAAGGTCGGAGCTTCACTTCAGCCTACTGGGTCAGGTAACCACCGTAATTTAACGCCTTCACTATTACCGCTTCATACCTTTGAAACATTAAATCACCGATTGGCTTGACCGAGGAGAACTCCTCTGAACATTACATCACCTGATTTGTTTCATTTTGTTTAAGCAGGTGTGGAGTCTTTCTCCTTTCAGGTCAATAACTCCCTCTGTTGTCATGCGATATGCGCGAACAGCGGTGCCAACGGCGGTTGCTTCGTTGTGTCCTTGGCTTCATTGTTTTCGGAAACGACTCTTAACGAGTCGGATTTGTTGTTGTGTTCGTCAATATGACCTCGGGCTAACAACTCTTATTCTTAACAGGTCTGATTTGTTGTTGTTGTTGTTTTCGGGTCATATGACCATTCGGGTCTAGGTTATAATGAAGTCACTTGTTTGTGTTGTTTTCATTCAAATTCATATGACCTCGGTTATAGTTAGATGACGTTATACGATTACGGTAATCGCCCGAAAATACCTCAATTTCTGGCAAAATAAAGCGCCTGCCGAAATATTTCAATGCTTTCTTAGTCCCTTAAAATATAGCAAGGTATTCCATTCCTTCACCGCCATCATGGCGGCTGTACAAAGTATTTTGGCGTTTTTCAAACCATACCACCAGTCGATCAGGCTACTAAACACACAGAATGTTCCATCATTAGTGTGTTGCCACTACGGTGGAGCTCCGGAACTTTGCGTCAAGGACCTCTGGTCGTAAAATCTTGTTAGCCAGGAT
Organism: Sclerodactyla briareus; assembly: GCA_026419785.1. NCBI lineage: Eukaryota > Metazoa > Echinodermata > Holothuroidea > Dendrochirotida > Sclerodactylidae > Sclerodactyla > Sclerodactyla briareus. The sequence goes on from JAODTK010000899.1 coordinate 290,961, forward strand.
TGCCAGGAAGTTTTGTCCACGCTCATCCAGGATAAACGTAACTATTTCAATTTGACCAGGAATACGAGGATAGCCAAGACAGTGACGTGTGTCCCTGTCCAGTGTGGTCCTGCCTAGCCGATACACCCACCTGACATTTCCAGTGTTTCGGAAATGCCAGGATAAACCTTCCTGGATTAGCTGTCCCGCCTAGCCAGACTCTTCTGACCACTTTCCCTCAGAACCCGGAGAAGCCGGGGCTTCAAGCTCAATGTGACTGCTCACGTGCAGCCGACCTATACAAACTCGATACAAACAACCCATAGACGAGGATCACAGACTTTTAAGGAGACTAATATTAAATCCACCCCGATATTCCTGTAAGCATATTATCTTTAGTTATCCTCTATATAGAATTATCACTATATTCTGCTCATTTTCCAGCTGACCGAACAAAGATCGTTAAACACTGTTTATGTGATAGGTGTGTACACGGGAGCCAGTACGTGACCCCCAAACAGTTGAATCAAGATATCACGGATGCGATGGGGGCTGGTGTTGTTTTGACTCACTTGGATACGAAAAAACGATATGTCATCTGCAGGTATTTGTACCATTCATCAACGTTTTTGATATTAAATTCTAGGCCTACATATAGTAGCTGCACATAGTGGCACAATAACACAGCGGCCTGGAGGGAATGGAATTGTCAATGCCACACCGTAGACCTGGACCAACGCTATTTCTTGTTGTGCACTAGTACCTGGATGAAAGACCTTTCTCATGACCATGGTGGCGCCAGTCGGGGGGGGGGGGGGGGGGGGGCGGACGGCCATGCTCTCTCCCGTCGGGGAAGCCTGCCCCATTCGTCGGGAGTCCGAGTGGTATGCTAAAACTTTTACACGCCCCGCGGAACCCTATTGCCCCGACAAACTATTTCCAACTGCTGTTTTTGGACATGGGCCATAAGGTGACGCCCCCAAATCTTTGATCGTTCCTGGACACCCCGTCGTGAAACTTGGACCCCATCGGAGAACTTGAACCGGGCCCGTCGGGGGCATGCTGGTGCCACCACAGTCACGGACCGGCAACATAACTGTGCCGAACAGGCCATCGCCAGGAATAAGCAAGTTATCTGATACCCATGAGCTAAAGGCTTAGTGACTTCTTCGTTATACTGATCCTGATCTTTCAAGACTTTCACTAGGTTACCATTTTTCGATCTTTATTGACCTCGATCAACGTTGACCTGACCCCAACGCAACAGTAGGGTCAGGTGATAACCTGAGAAAAAAAAAAAAAACAAAAAACACATACCAGTTATGAGCATGATCCATTCAGGTGGTGTCGATTTATCTTGTTTCCAAGCGGAAATCACGCAAATATTTTTATTTATTGAATTTAATATTTTAAAATATTTTTTTAATATACATTTTCCCTCGAAACATGGGATCTCTTACCTCCCCCAATGGAGGCTACATACCAATTCCAGCTTGATCATCCCCAAGCATCTATGACTTTTCCAAGAAGTGACCTCTGTTGACCTCAGATGACCTTGACTTGGCCCCAAAACAAAAGGGTTCATGTACTCATTATGGGGACCAACATTCTAACTCTAAGTATGCGCTTGATCCATTTAGGTGTCATCAAGTTATCGTGTTAAAAAAAAATTGACCAGAATATCAATTTCTCACAATTTGCCTATGTTTCACCGAAAGGAGCCATGATTTATGCTTGATCAGCCAGGCATTCTTGCTTGGCCATATTCACAAGGATTTTTAGGTTTTGAGTTTTTTTTACCTCATTACCTTCGACCTGGCTCCAAACCAGTAGGGTTCATGTACTCATTTGAGGAATCCGGGCAGGTTCAAGTTATCCTGTTCACAAAAACATGCAGCACATGCAGGCTTGCTCAATATGCACTGTGTATAACAAGCTGCAGCCAGTCATATTTTTTTCCCGCCGAGTGGGTTGGATATGGGCCTTCAAACAAAAGAGAAGTAAATGCATATACTAGGAAAGAGTAGGAATCATGAAAAACAAGATGGATTATAGCAGTAGTGGGCAGAGTCCCGTGGCAGAGAATTGGCACAACAGGACTTAGTTTGGTTTAGTTTAGTTTAGTTTAGTTTAGTTAGTTAGTTAGTTTAGTTTAGTTTATTTAGTTTAGTTTAGTTTAGTGAGGAAGGGTCGAGGATGGACATAGTCCTCATGAACGACCCTGAAACCACAACCCCCAAAAATGCAAACGAGCCAAGAAACTAAAAAATTCGCTCGCAATTTTTGAAGAATAAATAAAGGGCGTTCTTGGAGCATTCACACTCACTAGACATGACAATATTTTCCGGAAGGCTATTCCACTCGTTGATGGCTCTCTGTGAAAAGAAGTGTTTTTGAAGATCCAATCTACAGCGAGTACCCTCGAAGCTTGAGGTGGTGCCCACGAGTAGTAGTCATATTGGAAAACTCAAAGAAGTCATCGAATGCCAAACCATCAAGTCTATGGACAATTTGGAAGACCTGGATCAAATCACCTCGAACCCGCCTCAGCTACATTGAGGTTAGCCCAGACGCCTGAAGTCTTTTCTCGTACGGGAAATCTCTCAGGCTACTTATTATTTAGTAGCCCTCCTCTGAACATTTTCAATCAACTGCTCAGCTGACACAAATGAGGGTTCCACACTTGGACTGAACACTCGAGGTGAGGTCACACTAGTTGCTTGAAGAGTCTAAGAATCTAATATCCTCCTCCAAGGAAGTGACATGCCGCTTTATCAACCAAGAATCCATTGCCTTCTTTGCAGCTTCAGCCACTTGCTTAAAAGGTCAACGAACTCGAAGCACATACCAATATCTTTTTCCGAATCCAACAACTGAATATCCTGACCAGTCAAACCGAATGAGGCCTTACTATTTTGGAAACCACATGCGTTACTTTCACACTTCCAGCGTAAAACCCATCTGCCATCAGAAGACCACTTGGAAATTAGGTCGAGATCATTCTGAAAATTTTTAACATCGTCGTCGACGAAACCTCTCGGTAAACTTTGTGTCGTCTGCAAACTTTTCACTCGGGATATCACTGAATTATCAGATCGTTAATGATGTAAGTCAGAAACCAGTAGGGGTCCAATAACCGATCCCTGTGGAACGCCACTAGTAACCTTCTGCCAAGTAGAAGCACAACCGTTAATAACAACCCGTTGTTCCCTGCCATGAAGCCAGTCAAGCCACCCTCGAATCCCACTCCGAGGACATGTCCCCGTCGAACAAAACTCTCCATTTGAGCAACAGACGTTTATGAGGAACTTTATCAGAGGCTTTCTGAAAGTCCAAGAAGATAATCTCGACAGCGTTGCCCTCGTTGCCAGCATTGTCATCTTCCATCACTTCTGAAACATTAGACAAATACGAACGACCCTTTCCTTAACCCATGCTGGGAGTTGCTAAACAGATTCTTTCCATCGAAATGGTTAACCATATCATCCCGAAACTGCGATTCCATGACCTTTACAAAACGATACTGGTGAGACTGACAGGGCCTGAAATTGCTAGAAAGAGATCGGTTACCTTCTTGAAAATGGGACAAACATTCGCCCTCCTCAAGGGTAGAGGTCCGTTACTCTCCGTCATTTGAATAGTACGACCGGTGCGCAAAAGCAATTCTTACTGTGAAATCAAGCCAACGACCTTCCTGGGCCCTCACATATCCTGCTCCTCTCGTTCAGAGTGTCCACCACACCAAGCAGCCCAGTAGCGCGTCAAATTGAGGCTGAAAATATCGCTATATCCCAGAATTTCACAAATAGCGTTGGAGACTAGAAACGCACAACTTCTGTGCCTATATCACATCATTGGTCGGGCCATTTTGTTCACTACTATTAGTAGGAAGAATTGGTAAAAACACAAAATGGAACATTCCATTCCATTGCCAAGACATCAGCATTCAAATAAAACTACTCTTATGCCCTGCCCTGCACTGCCTGCCCTGGCCCCTTCTCTGGCTCTGCCCTGCCCTGTTGAGGAGATTGACGGAAGCAATTTGGTATATCTACTTATTATTTGCCATGTATCCAATAACTACCAACCCTTGAGTTTCTGACCTAAAGTGGTTACAACAATTCCGACAAAACTGGTAATGCTGTTACAACATTTCAAACCCACGTTGTGTCCTATGAAACATGCCTTTTTCAACAATATCCTAAAGTAGCCGTATTCACCCCCGTGAATGACTTAATTAGACTTCATGGTAAGAGAGCAGGGGTGTGTGAAAATCAGGAGGGGTAGGGGCCATCATAAGTGTTGGGGTTATACCGTTCAACTATCACTTTCACACAGTAAATGGTTTGCCGAGGTTGGGATTTAAAGCCTCTACGATGACCTCAGCGTCGGTCTCAAATGCAACAAAAACTGACGCACTCTCGTTTTCTTACTTGAGAAAGTATCAAAAACTGAGAGAATTATGTTTTACTTCGAACTTTTGTTGTTCATTAATCATGCTTCTCCCTAATCAGGTCGGCACTGACATCATAAAGGAGAATTCTTCAATATGCCAGAGTAACACAAACGGAATAGTTCAATTCAGAGACAAAAGTTCACTGTGTGCAGGTTCTACACTGTTCACGCTTGCAGAGCTGACATGAAGTTAGATTACGATCTAGAAAACATGTACGGATCAATGTTTATACCAAATCCCAACCAGACAACCTCTCAGTTAACTATCCAAGATATAACAGCTACCTCTGCTGATAGGATGGCATTACACTCTCAATTTCAAAGTTCACTCATTGAGGAATCGACAATTTGTGTAGCCTAACTCTTTTGTAACTTCAAAGGCCAATTAGTCATGTAAATATGACTTGACTTTTGATCCTTTCTAGTTTTTCCTATTATTAATCATGACAGCCGGAAGTCCAGACCAATTTCATTCATTGCACAGCCGATTTCGAGTGTATACCGATGAGGCACGATCAGTTCTTGCAACATTTGCCATGTGATATCACATGAGTTACTCATGCAGACGTTGATAGTTGCTCAAACCTCATGGATATCATTTAAACACATTGGACTGTATACATTTGCCTACACACGGTGGCCATGTGCTACTGGCACTCTCATCTGTTCTCAAGTTGAGGTTCTCTAGGCTTTTAGGATAGGACGCACTATTCATTATGACTTCTCGGTTCTCTCTCTATAGGTTATTCTCTGACGGGAGCCTGTCGGTTATTTGTGTAGCTATGTCAAAGGGTACAGCAGCGTCTCGGGGATAGAGAGAGCGGGACTGAAACACCAATGGAGAGAAGGCCTGTTAAGTTTGCAGTAAGTCACAACAGCTGCTTGCTAGCGTGGATCCAATTGATTTGATTTGATTTGATTTGATTTTTACGGTTCAGGAAGCCAATTTGACTATGCATGGAAACCCTAACCGAATTGTAGGGCTCAAGAGTATGGCGGAGCTTCACAGTGCTATCAAGTGTGTTATCATGCTGAATGATAAATTGATCTGCCAGGCAGATCTAATCCACCCATTTGAACTTCACCTGAACACATCATATGTATATCATCAGTGGCGTTTACCCCACGAGGGGGGGGGGGCTCAGAACCCCCACCACCCCCATGACCCAAAGTGGTCAAAAATGGTAACACAAAAACTATTTTTGAAATTCATTAGAGGTTTTGCAGCTGTTTATTTAGCAAATATTGCAGCAAAACCTGTGTCGAGGAGCCAATAAATTGAGTTAGTTGCCAATGGAGGGTGAGCCCATTGTGAGGGCGGCACTTTCCCGTGGTTCCGACCTAAACCCTCCCACCACACGACAAATCTCTTGGTACGGCCTTACGGTGTTCTATTGCTATTTTGCCGTTGTTATAACCCTACTTCGCGTATTATTGTTTTGTCTTAGTTGTAAACGCCGCGTCCGCATTCGCGTCTGCCGCCTGAAGACTTTCGTGTTAGGCTGATTCCATAGATGCATAGGCGTGTCCGGTAAGCATGTGAAATGGCTGATTTTATGCGTGAACCGAGCGTGGGCCACGGTTTTGAATATGTCCTATTTATCTTGAAAGATAGCTATTGGTTCCACAGAGGCAGAAACAAAATACGAAGAACACCCTCTATCATGAATACGCATATATGATCCATGCTATGCGTATCCACTGATGTGAAATCACATCATTCGAAAAAAGAACGCTTGTTCCAGAAAGAGAAACAATGCAAGTATCGAACAGACATAAAAAATGTCAGCAGGCAAGGCATATTGTTTGCTTGGCTGTTGTTTAAAAGAGATATGCCATGAATCATCCGCGGTGATACGTATTGGCGGTACATGTGCTGATTTCGCCTATTCGGTGTTGGGTTGCTTTCATTTAGAACTTTGGTTGCCTCTGTGGAACCAATTTCTATCTGTGCATACTGAATAGGACATATTCACCCTGGCCCCTCTCAGCTCACGTGAATTAGCAATTTTTCACATGTGTACCGGACCAGCATACGCAACTATGGAAACCCATCCTGGCTAATAAGTTTTTTATTCTCCACCCGATTTGATCTGGAACTTGGCACACATTTCCCCGCCTTAGGATTAGTTCCGAAAGTGGGCTTCGTGCAATGACTGCTGCCCTCTATATTTCAGGTTTATACGAGGTTTGCCTTTTTATATGGTATACTTGCCGAGCAGAGGATGAACCCCTATTCAAAGGCCAGCAAGAATGCAGACTTGGAATCCTGCATCTAATTTCAGCTGTGATAGACACCAGGTACACACGAATGAGCAAACTCCCCTTTTGCCAATACCTTAATGTGGGGGTGCGGTTAATCACTCGCAGACGTCACTTGCCAATTGCACACCCCTCATTTTTCCCTGCTCCATCCGGCCTTGTGATGAGCGGCGGCCAGCGGGGAGGCAACAGGTACCATTTTTTATAGTCTTGGTATGTCGCACCGGGATTCGACCCGGTCTGCCGGGTGGACGGCCGGAACGGTCTACCACATGTGCAACCCTCGTATTGAGTGGTTGATTGTACCCCGGCACTGACCAACCAGCCGAGTGGGCGGTGACCCACTTGTCGACTTGTATTTACTGTCCTTTGTTTCATGTCATTCACAGTCTTTGCTGTCCGTACTCTTGTGTATGTAGACCAACTGCAGCCCAGGTATCCATGCCGATAAGATGATATGGATTTATGAAGATTTCTAATGTGATGAGACATATTGGCCCGATTACCCATACGAGATATAGTAACTTGCAATCTATGAAGGATACCGAGGGTTCAAATACCAACAGCCCAGAACGACCATATGAGTAAGACACGAAACCTCCTGATTGACCGCAGCAATCAACAACGACTGGACTAAGCGGGCTGTCGATCACCGGGCTAGGCAATGCTTGAACTCTTCTTTTCTTTTCTTCTTTGGTGTAGTTTGCTAGAAAATTAATTGTTTCATTTGATGTCTTCCTGGAAACTTGTCTAGAACTTTCGTAACTACAACAATGCTTGTTAATGACATTTTTAAATTTATTAATTGCAGACACTGGGGTCTCAAAGAATCCCAATACTACAGCATGTTTCTGCAAGGTGACTAGTTATCATTAATAGCGATCACTTGTGCTCGTTAGTTATATGATTGACTATTTATTCTGTTTGGATAATGCAGTGATTATTTAAAAACCAGAAAGCCAAAAGGCTTAGAGATTACTTGATTCATTTCGACGAACCTATGGTCATACACAAGGACAATGGGAAATGTACCAACTCATTATGGGCACATATGACACGCGTCTGACTCTGACGATGTCCCATTTACCCAAAAAATTATGCTAATCTTTATCAGCCAATAGAGGGTTCCTGTACTCTTGATAAAAGAATGCTACAACACTCAATTTCAACTCAATCAGACGAAAAAACCTACTTTTCAACTTTTTTTCAACAAAGATTTTACAACTTTGACCTCTGATGACCTCCTTTGACCTTGAAATCAGGGAGCACTTAAGCTCAAAGTGAACCACAACCGCTAATGAACGTCATCCATCTTGGTGGGGTCAAATTATCACGTTTATGCGTGTGCTGATTTGGCCGGAATATCACTGCCAGGGCTTTGATTCTCAGCTTGTGCGGGCTTACACATCGGTACGCATTTTCTCTGTGAGATACACAGGGAAACGTGGCGTACCTCTTCTATTTTTTTTTTTTGAGAGTTTTTTTCTACTTAGAGTAGGCATTTCCCTGGGATACGGTTTCATCACCTAATTCCAAACCAGAATTAGACAAGTATACTTTTTAGGTTTACAATGAGTTTTCTGCCTTTCCTGCTTGACCTCAGTTAGCCTAGGACGCTGCCTCCACAGCAATAGGGTTAATGTGCTCAGCACGGGGAAACTAGGCATACCAAGTTATGAGTCTTCATCCATCCTAGTTGAGTATCGGGCTTACATAGCTGAATTTTGCCGAGTATTGAATTTTCACTTATCCCATTTTATAGAAAATGACCCCGGTCCCCTACAACCCAGAACAATAAGGGGGTTCCTGTGCTATACCCATAAAAATGCTCACATCAAATGTCAACCTGTTCCCAGACCAAACCAATCTGCACTTATGTGTTTAAAAGCATTTTTCAGACCTCTGTTGACCCTCAGATGACCCTTTGACCTGAGCTACACGAACCATAGGGTTCATTAACTCATCATGGGGGCACTCACATACCAAGTAAGAGCTTCATCCTTCCAGATCTGGTCGAGTTATCGTTTTACAAGCCCAAAATTGACCAAAATATAAGTTTTTTGTTACAAATTTTCTTTTTCCGGCCAGAAATATCCACCGACTGAAACAATCAGGTTTTCTGTGATTTCTTCCCCAAATAAGGAAAAAAACCACACACATTTCAACCGATCAGACCAACCATTCTGGACCTATTGTGTTTACGAGGCATTTTCAGAAGACTTTGACCTTAGTTTACCTCAGATGACCTTTGACGTCCAGACCCCCAAAACAATAGGTTCATGAACTCAATCATAAGAAAAAAAACAAAAACTCACATACCAGTCCAAGCTTCATTCCATTCAGATGGGGTCGAGTTCTCGTGTTTACAAAAGCCAAAATTATCTAGTTGTAAATCGCCTTCCCACAAAGTTTCCATTCATTTTTACCAAAATTCCCCCCCCCCAAAACCCCTCCCGGGGCCGGAAAAACCAGCCAAAAACAATAGGGTTCATGTACTTCCCAATAAGGAAGCTATACACCAGATTCAACTTGATCTGACCACTCCTCTGGACTTATCATTTTTTTACAAGTTTTCAGACTTTGATCTCCGGTGACCTCAGATCCGCTCTGACCTGACCCCAAAACAATGAGAATTTGTTTCTCCTCATGGGTGACACACATACAAATTATGAACGTCATCCATCCAGGGGGTGAGTTATCCTTGTTTACAGCCAAAAAGGCCAAAGTAGGTTCAATGAAAGGAGTCCCATTTCACACCCCTGCACCCTTCATATTTCCATCACTTCTTCCAGCGACTTACTTTACTTTTATCACATCTGAAATCCTGTCAAACCCCAATACAGACCATATACCCCCCTCTCCCCATTATTCCCTCATTTCTACGCAACCCCAACAACTCTAAAATAACAAGAGGAACTTAGTCTATAGGGGCCCCTAAATTGTACGTATTTGCCAATGGGGAGGGCGAGGCCATTTATGGGGGCACTCACCCCCCCCCCCCCCATGACAAATCTCCCCGTCACGCTACTGAGGAACATGACTGACGGCCACTAACTCACTCCCTATAGAATTTGATCTGTTAACGGGAGGGGGGGGGGTTTCCACGTGTTCAGGAAGCCGATTAAGGCTCTTCAAAGAAACCCTGATGAGTAGGATGATCCTGGAAGAGCACCAGCGATAACTCGACTTCTCCTCTCGGCGACGAGTGCTCAATTATTCAAGGCAGGGACCCGCAAACCATTTTCTCGGAACCCGAAGGAAGCGAAGTTCCAAAGTTTCCAAGTGACTGCTCACATTCGACAGACGAGATTTATTGCAATTATCCATGACCAAACCCAGTAACCCCAGAAATTCCACTGTATCACAGCGGAACATGTGAGTGCAGACGGATAAGTAATCTTTGTGTATATAAAAAGTGCTTTTCCCATGGCATAATCTGCTCAAATTGCTTGTTCCAATATTACAACAGTGAAATAATATATAAGAACTCCGACATTGACAGCAACGAAGGGCAGAAGAATGGGAAGTTGGTATCAGTGACACTTTACAGCCAGTCAATCCCGGTTTGAAACGCAAACAGTCCTTGTCGTTTTTTTCCTATATGGCTGTACTTGGAGGTGTGATGGGCCGTGGGCGAGATTCTAACTATTAACCAGTACATAGAATCAACTGGCAAAGTGAAAGAATGTTACTACTTCCGCAGGTTCCCCCTTCTGTAATATTTACAGCACGTTTGCGCCCAAGCTTAAACCCCTTGCAGTCACGCCTTCTAAGTGACCTCACATTAACAGTGGGTTGTTCCTCTGCTGAAGTGATTTCCTCCATTCAAAACCACCAACACCACACCATCCAGAGGCCACTCCTAATTACTCATATTCTAACCTCGCATTCCACTACGCTTGTAATTACGGTGAGATAGCACAAGCATTCACGGCTCTCAGTGTGACAAGAGTTATGACGAGGAAGTATCGTTCGCTGCTCCTCTAAACAGTTCACTCTGTAGATTTATGATCACATAGCTCGATTCTGTTGAGGCCTTCCGTTGATTTCAACGCAGTGTGGCGTTCATCATCCTGCAGTTACTCTTAGTTATGAATTGGAGACCACAACAGGCTTACCCGGCTTTACGGAATCCCTTCGCTGTTGTATGTCTCGGTTTAGATTCTTATCACACTTCGTCCTGTGGACTCGTTCAATTTAGCGATTACAACGAGAATTAAGAGCAAAGACACAGTCACAGAAGGGCAACTTAAAACGATCAGACCTATGGGCACCATGGAGACACCCGGAATGAGTGCGATGATCTCTGTCTGAATTAAATATATTGGTCAATCAGATTCCCACAGCTATCGTACCTGGTTTGTGATTCCTACAAAACAAATCATCATTCTCACCTAAATACAACCATACAGCTGGCAGCTGCAACCCGTTCAATCTGGCCACCCCGATGAGCTAGAAACCACAGGCGAACCAAGCCCGGACATGTACTGGATCGCTTTATGTCGAGCAGCATTCACTGTGGAGCCGTGTTGCTAATGCCCCTAACAGCGCTCTCACTAAAGTAGGTTAAAGTGACATGGGATTTGGGCAACATTATTTGCATTTTTCAGCAATTTTAAAAATATGTTCGTTGTTATAACCAGCCCCCTATATATGTTCGCGCTTCAATGAATACACTCATGGTTTTATGTGTTGTCCCTTGGATGCCATACGTGTTCCTGACAATGAAATCGATTTTTATTTTCAAATTGATTATGTTGTTTTCATGGCTTCCGCAATGAATCGTTGAAACCCCGATATATCTAAACAGGGTAACCTCACTAACGATGTTTTCCGGATCTTCCACTATAACATCAATAAATACTATGAGCAACGAAGGTATGCGTCAGGGCATTGGGTAGAAATAACATTCACATATAGAGAATAAACGAACTGAATGTGTTTCCGGATGTACACACATTGCACCTCCTCACTGTTGTTTGTAGTCTCTGACGGGACATTGGAAAGGGCCACACATACAGGTATGATTCCTCTCTAGTTAATATAATACCTCCATGAGCTGAAGAACACATTTCTTCCCAGCTTATTTATTATGTCAACCACATTAACCCTGTCATAGACAAAAAAACGGCCAAGTTTCGATACTATGTTTAACATACGATACAGAAACAATTATTCGTTGATGAGGCTTGGCAATTGGCATCTCTAACTACGTTTCTAGTTATAGAACAGAAGCATGGTTAGTGGGCAACTGCAACAATTTAAATTATAGAACGTAGGACCCATTTGGGATAAAAAAAAAAACTTGTTCAGGGTTTCCACTATGCAAAGTCACACCACTCTCGGTCTCCTACTAAACAAGTTTCAACCTGATCGCATGTACGGTTTAGAAGTTATGATGAACGTGACGAAACCTAACGGACGAACGAACGAACGAACGGACGGACTGAAAGACATGACTTGTAGAACTGCTCACTCCGAGCTAAAATGAGGGAGTAGAGCAAATGTAACAATATCCTACAAATTCACCATGTCTTGAAATTCATTGGAACTACTAATATAAACTAATTATATCATCTAAGACCCTTCATCACTCAGGAAAGGTAAACTGTTAATTATAGTCAATCCTTGATATAGACCTCGGGAAACACCACATATAGTACCGTCTATCCGTCTTGACATATAATACAAAAACAGTAAACTTTCCAATTGGCGGGCAGTATGCAGAAATTCAACTTCCCATTAGGAATCGTATGCCTGTATGCACTCGTCCATTGTATGACGCACCCACTATAACCTGTACTGGCGAGTCATTCATCGGAGTGGTGATCATGAATGCTTGTGGCCTTAACGCACCCCTCAGTCACTGAAATGACTCACCATACTTGACACACGAGGCCAGCGTTTTCTAATCAACAATGTAACCGTAAGTGGAAATGCCCCCTGCCCCCAAAACGCTGTTATGGCAATTTATAAGGCGATGCACTTACTTTTTATAACCGCTAACCTGTCAGTGTGCCCACCTGGCCAGCCTGCTAGACTTGCTTTTCTTAGCCCACGGAGGTGGCCACTCGCTTCAATCCGAATTCACTGACTTTACAATGGTGGAAAGGTGCGTGCCATCTGCATAATAAATTGACAATGCAGAAAGTCATCCTTTGTGACGACTCATTTAATATTCATAAAACGATACACATGTGTTCACTTTCGATTTTGACTTGATCCACCACACTTGATTGACTATGCCCAATGCAATTGAAGGGTGCATCAAGGCGATTGATGAGTGCATTACGTAACGGCAGAATGACAGCAGATATGCATATAGGCATGTATCATAAGTGTCGAAGCGCTGAAAACAGTCAACGAAGCCTCAGAAAATGATTTAGGGCCTTTTATATGCGTAAAGAAAAAACTGGTGGCGCAAAGCACTTCATATATTTGCACTGATCCCAACCACCCACTTTTAGGTTACAATCAATGGAACTGGTCTTTAATTATGGCTTATGCCGAAGGCCACAAATTTATCTCTACTAAAACAATAAAAAGAAACCATACAAACTGATTCTTGCTTATTTTTACGAATTAAGTTTTCAAGAAACCTCAGGCCAAGGCATGTCATGATCCAATGGCCTGGATGAAGTGACCGTTATGTTTTAAATATGACCCTTTACAAATCATCGCAGCTTGATCCCGAAGTCTTCAACAAGGTAGGAACCTTGTCAATAGAGTTATTGTCCTGTTAATATTTAGGTTTGCGGCTCTCATACCTTTGTGACCGTGACATGCAACTAGAAAAAAAAAAACTTAGGACATTCACACCACATTACGACATACAGCTGATATGATTTTATACATGCTTGGGTTCTTCAATATCGTCCGGACAAAGAGTGTCCTCACCACACCATGCACACACGTACACACGCACACAACACACCCACACACACACACACACACACACCACACACACTACATACATCACAACGGACACACCACATACATGCGTTACCAAAAGATTCATTTGGCCGGGCAAGGAATCATCAATTCGTGGTCTCTCGTTGTTCACGATCATACTGGTGGCTTAGAAGGTCATTTTTCGAGAGTGATGTTTCGAGATTCCGATTGTCCGACTTTTCCGTCTAGAGTTTCGATGTTCTACTTTTTTTTCCGTTCCTTCACCCGACTCCCTTCTAGCTTGTGTTTACTGCCAGAAACACCTCCGAACCATTGATGGGGATGAAACTCATCCCACTTATCGGACAAACAATTGTCCTCATGACCAATGAATGGATTTTTCGTGGTCACTTGCCAATTTGTGGTCTCGGAACTTTCGTACTTCTATTCCCCAGTTTAACACAACCTGATGGTTCTCTGGGCCAGTGATTGTAAAGCTAAAATGTTTGCTAACTATTTCTTCTTCTAATTCCAACTCGATGTCTTGTACCCACTCTCCTTCTTTTTCTGCAGCTCCAATTAAACTATCTGACATTCACCACCCGCTTGTTTCGGTCGAACTCTGTTCAGATGGACAACCAACATAGCTCAGGTCCTGAACCGGCATTCCCCCGATTGTACTCCCGGCGTCGCCCCCTGAGCTCGTTCCAATTCTTCTCGGCCAGCTCTTTCCGTTTGTACTACTCTATGGCTGTTACCCTTCTGAGTAAAAATGCTCACTAACTTTGGCCCAGTCCTAAGGAGGGTGACAGTTGTAACCTCTCCAATTCCGGGTCATACCATCACATCCGTATTCTCTAAAGTTAATGACAAACTCATAATTATGAGTGTGGTTTTTTTTTGTTTTTTTAAGTCTCATGTTGTTTTTTGGAATTCCTCTCCTCATCATCCGGGAGAGGGGGGGGGGGTATTCTTGTCACGGTTATCTGGCTTTCATCTCTGCTTTTCTTCAACCCTTCAATCCTTTAGTCCTTCAGTCCCTTGCTGTTTTCATCGTGTCTTGTCATATCCTCTTAACTTTCCCGCCCGCTACCAGTGTTTTATTCATGGTCCAGTCGACTGAACGACCTGGAAACTCTCCTCTCCAGGTGTGGATCTATTGCCTTGATCAGCAGTTGCTCACCTCCCCCCCTGGATCATTTTGGGCCTGCTGAACTAAGTCTGCATATCTATTTGTTCTTTCCAATTGTCTTACTTTTTACTTGTTTTATCTTGCGCTGATCTCGATCTGCTGCTTTTGCACGTTGTTGTGCTTTTCTTCTTGTATTTTTCTTATTTGTTTTGTTTCACTGTTCTATTCTTTGTATTTCCTAGTGCATTGCTTTATCTATTCTCTACTGTGCCTCTCCGAGATCGTGGATGTCCCGTGGTGGAAAACACAAGAGCACTCAGTTCACAATCATTACTGGTCACAGGAAGCCGGCCACCTTTCATTAGCGTGGTTCTAGCATCAATGCAAATAATCTAATATTCACCCTATAGCCCCAGTGAGCTGCAGCCATTGCAATAACCATTCTCAATCAAGTTCGCTTTGCATCTGGAATTAGATCATTTGTGCCAAAAAACAGTGTTCTTCCTTATGGGAATTCTCGTTAGTAGTGCCCAAAACTTGATGGGTGGCTACTGAACTTGGCTGACTGGCGACAGCAGAGCGGATCAGGTCATGGCCGACTCAGACTTTCATAATACTTTGCCTAAAACTATAGATTTCGTCATCATTCTCATCGTCGTGCTGTAGAGGTGGTGGTATGCTCTTTGATTTGTGATGGTTCCATGTTAATGTCAACGACATATGTATGTTCCCCCCCAATTCCTTGAATATAGGATGCAACAATTTTTCTCCTGCCATGTCTGTTCATTATTGTTACTTTACAGACCTCCTCCAAACAAATAAGAATGAGCTTAATTCTCATTGTTATTTGAGATTCTTAACTAATGAACTTTTGACTGTCGGATCTACCCAAACTGTTAACTGACAGGGGATTTCAAATTTTCAGAAATGGACCGTGATGCGCTAGTTTCTCATTATTGGATACTTTACAACCCTTCCAAGCAACATGTTCGTGAGCCCACGCATTACCTGCAATCCACCCCCACCGTGGACCCATCATACTCCAGGGAGGACAACAAACTGTAAGTTGTCTTAACATTAACACAATTGGCTTACGTAAGGACCAATGTGCAATCATTGTCGTCTTAACATCTTGCCGTCCAGGCAATGCTCCAAAGAAAATAACAACCGTGCTCGTCATAATATCAGACAGGGATGAATTCTCGCTCACCATCCAGGACTCGCTTTCACCTATGCTCCTGCTTTTGGACCTTATTCCCGGTCAGCGATAAAATAACATCCTGGCTAGTTCACTTGACCGCCATGCTCCGCTAGTGCCTAGGACTGTTATTCTTCGTCCTCATTCACCTTGGTATTCTGTTACTTCTCCCGTGGCAGCCAGAGAGAGGTCGTCGTGTTGGACGCAAGTGGCTGCAGTCCTGACTTGCTGTAGACAAGGAAATTGATCTGGACCAGTTGTAGTAAATACAAGTGTCTCCTTGTTTCGTTGGAAAGCCGACTCTCACACTGATCTTTTGCCACAGTTTGATCAAAAGAACCTTTTTTCCCCTTTTTTGCTCTGTAAGCGCCTAGAGGGCTTTTTGCAATTGGCGCTCTATCAGATCCTCATTATTATCCGACAATGGCCCACGTCAGTACGGTTTCCGTCATGGCCAGTCCACTGGGATTGCATTTTTCACCAGGGACCAATGGGCTTCAGCCATCGATCACCTCGGTGGAGCAGGGTCATAATCGCTCTTGATATTGCCAAAAGCCGTCGGACCGCGTATTTATGGTCCGTGCTTGTTTCTTGCTAAAGTAATCAATTCCGCTGGGTTGCGGTCAGTTTCATATTGGACGATCTATCTCTGTTCGCGTTGACGGGGCCCTGTCTGAAAACTTTCCCTAATTTAGCTGGTGTTCATCAAAGTTGTCTTTTCTCCTACACTCTTTCTCATCCTTCATCAATAACATCCTTAGCTCTACCACTTATCGTATCCATTCTTTAGCTGATGAATCCAACCTTCATCATTCACTCTACTTTCCTCGCCCCAGGAAAACGGAATGATTCCGTCATAAACGGCCCTCGTTGCGAGTCCAATTTGAACAATTGACCTCAATTTATTTTGGAGTGGGTTACTTCCAATCTGGTACTTAATCGAACTAAAACCCCAAACCCGCTTTTTTCTGGACGGCGCGATTCCTACGCATCGTTCCCGGCTTTCCATGGTCGATCGTGTCCTCCCGCAGTCCGCTTCAGGCACTTCACCTGAATTCTTGGTATGGAAAATCACCAGTAATTCGTCTTAAATTACTCTATCACGCCTTTATCGCAACCAATGCTGCTAGACAAGTGGGTTTCTATTACAGACAGGGAAAACTTCAGTTGGTCAGAAGAGATTGCCATTTAACCCGGCAATCACGAATTCTATTATATTCTATGTAGCGCGATAAGGACGAGATTAGCCCTCTTGCAGCTGATTATACAGTTTATTGATACATACGAAAGGTTATACTTTATTATAATGGATATATTCTCCAATAATAATCGGATTATTGTTGTTTAGTATGGGGAATACTACCGGTACTGCCAGAAATATAGATAATGATAAGACCACTCCGATGATGAATTATTAAGAGCCTAATATATTACCTGGAGAAAAAATGAATGCGTCGGTTCAAAACCCGAAGTTCATACGACTTTCCGTTAACGGAGTTCCATTCCTTTGAAGTTTGTGAATGTGTGTTTGCGCAGGATTGAAAAGCATCCCATCCTGCATGATGATGATGTCATAATAGCACAACCCTCGCAAACATTCTTTGCTTTCAATTGGAATCCACACATTATTTGAACTTTCACGAAAAGCATTTAGTCTTATGCTATGGGGATGCTATGGGGAGGATTGTTGTAGTGGGTGGGTAGGTTGATTTAATGGTTACTTGGTGAGAGAAAAACATCAGAAGGCTAATAGACCAAACTTTGAGGCCAAAACTCCACTTAGCGAAAATAGCCATTGAAATGGGGGTGACAGATAGAGGACAGTTTTCCATTCTCCAAGATATATATATATATCTATAATATATATATTCGTATTGTATCCAAGGGGGGGGGGGGGCCTGCAAGTGGTCCTTTAAAGGCGAAAGAAGCGCCGTCAAAATTATTCGCTTCATTTGGGGATAGCTCGAAAAGCGGGGGGGGATAGAGGAGAGAGGGACTTATTCGCCAAAAAACTAGGCTGGAAGACATTTGTGAACATGACATGTCAGTTATGTATAGAACGCCTATACAAAGTCGCCTAGGTCGATTACCCAATATGGACTGAGTTACTGAGTACATACAAGATGGTCACCAGTTGTCAATATTCAGATCATAATCTAAGACCTCTTCAGTAAATACCATTCACGTCACCGGTGGTACACAAATGTTTTATAATTATCGTTTTTCGTACATCGTACCGAAGATGGAATAAACGAATGAGAGTATCAAAGATGCAGGAAGTGTAACCATTAAAAAAAAAAAAAATACTCTCGGGATACTTAATACATTTTCAATAAAATATTTCCGTAATTTACTTCTTGCTTAGCGAAATTTAAATTTATATAAAAATTAAAAAAAATTTGCACCTTTCAATCGTTATCGGGTTCAGGTATTTTATAAACATTTACATACTGTGTTCTTCCTGACTGAGAGATAATTTCTTATTTGATATTCATTATTTTGCCAGTTGTTATTTAGAACTTTCCATACGTACTTTCATTTTTATTTCCACGTATATAGTTCACAGGACTTCATGGAAGTTGGCGCTTTGCTAAGTGAGTTACCATCTTTTAACAAGCAAAAAACAAACAAACAACATAAAAACAAACAAACATATTAAACAAATACATGAATGCTAAATAAATGTAATGAATAAATAATAAATAAATAAATAAAAACATAAATTAAATAATTTCGTGCCAGAAAACAATTAACTCTTCATCAGGTATTTACAAAACCCAAATTCGTCCACACACGAAAATGGGAGCTGCCCGCAAGGTAATAAAAAAAGATTTCAGAGGAATTGGCGTACACTAGGGACTACTGAGACTAGGTGCAAAACACCAAAATAAGTTTTGGAACGGAATGGATGTTTCCGTGTGCTATATCGGCACGCTTGAATTAACACTGCCTGGTAATGCAGAAATTTCAACAAATGCTAGTGCAATCGGGCTGATGGGATAAGGCAAAAGTGAAAAGATTATCTCCAAGATTTACTTGAGTGTTTTTTGCACGATTTTTTTTTTCGTTGATTGCTCCCAAAAATGTTGGTGATGAAATATAGTGTTGTCGTTAGTGGCCTATGTGGAACATTAAATCGCAAGGGAATTTACTCCGGCAGCTTTTTATAGATGGGGGCAATTTATGCCACCATTTTAATCGACGAAAAAAACTGTTGGCCACCGCATCAGATCAGTCTTTGAAAAATAGTCAGGGAAGGCCATTAGGGCCATCTCGGAGGCCTGATCCGGGGGGCCCTAATTTCTGAAATGATTCTCGTTCGCTACGCACACGTCCGATGGTGGCGTCCGCTCAAATGGGACATTGCACCCACCTAGAAAATGGTCCGTTCCAGCGCTCCCCCACAGAGAAACATCCTACTACGAAATCTTGAAATCTCTACATGACCATTCAAGCCCCGGTAGATATGCGTGATCGATCGATCAGACTCGCGAGTAGTCACGACATCGACAAGACTAGACTGTGTGATAGGAGCCTGCGGTTGGGTTGGATTAAGTTCTTCAAAGTTTCGGAAAGATTATTTACATAGCATAGCTCGTTTCTCGCTTTATCGAGGTTTCAAAAGTCCTTACACATACATATTGATGCATTTTATGGGATGTAGTTAGCGTTCCAGCACTTTTTTGAAACTCCTGAAAGGGCAGCAGCAGAACGGCAGGTGAGTAAAAGGTTTTCAGTTTAGTACACACACCTTGACTGTGTAATAGACGCAGGTTGTTCAGTAAACAAACAGTAAAGACGAGCTAAGTTAGGCTTGTGGTATTCATAAATCCATAACTTCATATGCATATAACTTACAAATTAAGCAATGTGCGAAACTCACTTTTGTCGTTAGCAGTCAATGAAGCACGTCAGAAAAATTACGATATTTCACTCATTTGTGGGTTGTATCACAACCAAATCCTGATTGTTTGTCTTGGTATTTATTCACATTAAAATAAAAATGCAGAAAGAAATCCCGATTTAAAATTCAAATTTTATATCTCACATGGGGCTGTTTTCTGGATCTCCGTAACGCAGTTTACCATGAAGATTAAACAGTGAAGGCCAGGCCTCCACGGAATGCATCACGGGCCAAAACTCAAAATGAATGCCTTGATGTTGAGTGAGAACATCATTTGAATCAGAATTCTGCTTTCATGTGAGTAGGAATAGACAAGAACAAACTCTATGATTTTATTGAATACACCCCCAACTGAGTGAAATATGTTTATTTTTCTGGCTTGTCCATTGACCTGTTACACCAGTGCCCCGATGAATTGAGTTTCGCACGTTGCCTATCTAGACACAATCGTGAGCCAATCCATCTAAGGGAATATTACTACCAAAATCCAAGAAACAAATTGCAAAATAACCCACGATGCCTCGCTTTGGATGTCTTCTTCGAAGCGACGCTGGTACTGGAAGCACAAATAATAAGGTGTTTGTCCGTGATTTTCGAGTGAGGAAGGGGGGTGAAAAAATTTTACACACCTTTTTAAATTAATTTCATTTCAATAACATTCTTCCCTATTGGGGTTTCTTCGAATGAAACTAAGTAAATAAATGAAATGAATTACCCTTTTTGACGCATCTTGACACTGCAGTGTTCGCCGGAACGATCGGATGCTGGCAATGTTTTATGTTCAAGGATATGTGGCCTACGCGCTATCCCTATCCTACCACTTAAATAATACGCGCTGCCGTTGGAAAAAATTTTTTCGACTCCAACGTGTGATCGACTTACCATCAGTCACCATCCATCAATCACTATAAGGCAATAACCAAAAATCATTTCAGCTAATTCATGAGGCCGAGCCAGCAATAATAGTACAGTCATGAAACTTTTTAAATTACTAGTGTTTTAAATACCTGAATGATTTGTTTTGATTTCCCCATGGCTACAGCTGGTCATTATGATTATGGGAGACAAGAAGTTTTTGAAGTGCCAACAATGAGGATGAACAAACACAAGTTGACTTCAGGCAACCTCACGCAATCAAATTTTATTCTTGAAGTCATGCTCAGAATGAAAAAAAATATGATGAAGTTTTGTGAAAATGTTATGTTTGGTGAGATTTCGCTATAAAGGGTTATCTTCTCATAAAATTTCCATCACCTCAATCTCTGTTGTCTAGTCCTACCACTTTTGCCTATCCACAGCCTACACACGTTTGTGACTCTTCTTGTGCACAGGTACTGGCCTTAAAAACTAAGGACATTCCACTCCATTTTGACACATAATTTTGTTTTGAATTCTTAAATAACATTTTAAAATCCATCTGGCTAGCGCACTTTTGCCAATACCATCACTCAATCAATCCAAAACATACAGTGACTCAAACCTAACGAAAAAACCAACCAGAAAGCCAAGAAAGAGGCGTAGGATAATACCAATCGACGCCGTTGAAGTTTGTTGACCTCAAATGACCTTGGACCTGACCACAGAACAATATGGACATAGGATCGATGTACTCATTAGGGTTTTTTTTGACCCACATCACCAGTATGAACTTGATCCCACCAATGTGGGGGTCGATTATCCGTGTTAACAAGCCAGGCATCACCCACCCACCCACTACACAACACATTACACACACTGTCATGACTGCATAGAGTCATTCAAGTCAATTATAAATGAAAAAATACAAAATGATTTTGTGTGATTTTTTATGTACAACTACAGTGTCGTTAGGCATTTGTAGTGACAGTTAATACTAAATAGTTTTGAAATACTTTTTAATACAAAATTGCAATTAAGCCACTGCGACGCAGTTACTTTTGGGCCATAGGATGTGCCAAGTCCCCGCAAAATGTACCATTTGTATTAAATAATAAATACAAATCCCACGATCTGCAGCACAACCAATTCTTTGTATTTTAAATGGTCCCCGCTTATGCACATTCTATGCACTAGAGAGTTAGACTAGATTTCCCCTCGCAACCCAACTACAACCTAGAGGCGGGGGGTGGAGTTCGATCAGTGGTGAGTGTTCACACGTGGCCGTTCCCCGGTGCAGGCTTCACTGCATTGTAACACAAGCTATGCATAGCCGGGTGCATGCAAGTGCATTCGCAACCCACAAACCTAGGCCGTAAGCTTTCCGTAGGCCAAGACCGCAGGCCTCCGAGGCCTATGCCTCGAGTCCTCCAATACTGGAAATAAAATTTTTGAAACTCACCCGAATCTTCATCAGTGTGTGGTTTTTTTTTCTATTCAAACCCATTCTTTGACAACCGTGTTCTAAAAATTAATGCAGCATGCAGCAAAACTAAGCTGTACCAGTCGTGAGTAGATCAACAGGCAGTATTTTTTCCCTTACGCGGCCTGCGAACAATTCGACTCTGTCACCTGCAGTTCACCACTAACAAACATTCTTGTCAAACTACCAGGGAACTGCACATGAAAGAACAATGTTCTTGTTCTTTTGGCAATTTGTTGGCAGGGTGATTCAGCCACTTATAAAACACCAAAATCTTCTGAGGGTAGAAATTTGTGTCTCCCGAAAAGGAACAATTGGAATGATAAATTGTTTTTTGATGCTCCAAATTAAATCCGTACTATAGCCATGTTTTTTAAATCAGCTATATTCACACGCAGCATGGTTCGTTCCCTGATGTTGGGTCCATTTTAACACTGATGGTCGTATCTACATACAGGTCACTATTTAGCAGGTTTGGGTATCAGATGTGGTTTTCAGTCCCAGAATTCCATCGGGGGACCTGACACGCTTTTCCTACATGGGCTGTAGACGCATGAGGTTCCGTTGGTTTCACGCAGTGAAGCCATTTCCATTCCACCTCATGCCAGCCTACACCCCGGTGAAGCCAGCCATCCACAAGAGGGGAAGCTAGGAGGACTTTGGCCCTGGTCTTCGGTTCTCTTACATCTTGGTCCACCCACTGGTAATGATGTACTCTTTCTCTCTAATCCAGGCGTTCTGTTCACTTGCCACATGGCCTCCACAGCATACCCCCATCTCTTCTGTGCCATTGTTTGGCTGGGTAGTACTCAACGGATGCATTGGAATGCTTTTTATTTTGCTATTAAACATAGGGAACCAAGCATTTCATACATTTGGCAGGTTTGAATTTTCTTAGCTGAAATGTATCTGTGGTTGGTTAGCTCAGATGGGACTTGAGATCCAATTTAAACTCATTTGGAGCCAAAGGGCTTTCTTCTGCAGTACTGTTGGACAGGAGTCTCTCATGATTGGCCTTTTCTCCACTTGAAAGTTGGGACCCTGTGAGGTGACTTGTACCCTATGTAGCAGCCTCATTGGAAGGACCTAGGAGTCCCCTGTGTCCACAATTGAGTGGACTGGGATACTGAACATTGTGTGTTCATAGTGGAGTGGTTATTCTATCTATTTCGCTTGGTTGACATGTTTACGTCATGTCTAAAACAATGAATGATGGGATTGGCAATCTGTGGAGCCCTCCAGACCATTTCCACGATTGCGCAACTACCTGAGAATAGATCAATTTTTATAGTGAAGTGATGTCACCTTTTGTGCCACATGGGTGATTTTGGTGTGGCGTATTATATTCAACACAACCCAAACTCACTAATATTTCTGTTATCCTCCGTAGATAACAATACCGCGAGATGGAGGCCGACTTTGACAAGGATGGTTTGCCCCCACGATCATGGCTGTTGACTAAAACTCTACCATACGTTGAGATGCTAGTAAGTGTTGCCTCCTGGATGTAAAGTCCGGGTGTTTGGGGGGGTGGGTGTATAGAAATTCACTCACATCTCAAACAATTAAGTGTAAATGTTCAGTCCATAGAGGTATTGTTAAAAAGTGGGGAACGTCAATGGACTCCAGCGACAATGTATTTCAGCAGTCTGAAAGAAACGTGACCGGACCAATTCCCAACATGAACAATTACCCTCCCTCCCCCTCCCCCCCCCTCAACGGAATGTTTTTTTGGTGGGTCATAATTAGGGTCAGGGACTACAGTTAGGTCCGTTTGGTGTGGAAAATTTGTTCGGGGTGGAAGTTTTTCCGAGAACCAACAGAAAAGCTAATGTTTTGGGAGGACTTGTCCTAGAACAAAGGTTGAATGTGGCTGATGTTCTTTAATATAATCATTCAATGTGGGTGGCAAGAATGGCCGAGTGCTAGTCATTGACGCTTTGCACGTTTTTGGGTTTGAGATTCAGTCGTCACCAGACATTTTTTTACCAGTGGCTGTAACCTGTGCAGTTGTGATGGCGAGGGGGGAATTCTTTGCTCTATGGTCCAGCGACAACGGGAACTTGAACTCGGAATGGTTTGCTCGTATGCCCAGTTGAAGTGATAACTGAAAATCAGTTAATAAAGAGGCTAGTACGATAGCTGTACAGGGAAAAATGTGTCATTCGAACCAAGAACTCTTCATTCAATTTCCTTATGTGCAAGATCCTGAGCATGCCCTCATGCAATAATGACAATGTTGTACTCAAACAACAATACATAGGATATTCCGTTGTAGATCAAACTATGACGCTATAGATTATGCACAATAATGGAATAAGTTCGTTGTCATAATGGACCAAACTCAAATCCTCCACCTAGGAACATCGTAATTGAACCAATATGACCATTTGATAGGCTTATATATTATGTAGCTTTTCATTCCTCACCATATTACGCTCTACTGTTGTCATCCTGTGGATGTCCTTTCGAAAGACGTATATTCTCTTGCATGACATAGTAGTTTAGCCTGGAGGTCTGTTGAATAAGATAATCCATACCCATTACCAGACTGACAGAACTGGCCATTTGTTGGCGCAATAAAGGGTATTTATTCCATTGAAACTTTTTTATACAAACTCCACCTTACTTAACCCATCGGACAGAGCAATCATGGACCAAGCAAAACTGAGCAAGTTCAGGTCTCCTGTAGATGTTTAGCTCACCACATCCATGTGGCGGGTGAGCTATTGAAGATCGTGCACATCTATCTCTATCCTCTATCTCTCTATCTGTCCGCACAACAATTTATACAAATTGTTACTACTCCTCCTGCATTGTGTGGTTCGATCTGATTGAAACTGGGTTACAATGATCACTGAGTGAAGAGGCCGTTCTTAAGCGTGTTTACGGAAGTTTGAGGTCAAAGGTCATTTAGGGGTCAATTTTAGCATTTGCAAAAAACTGCAAAATGCTCTCCTCCTACAGTTCAAATCGGGGCATGTTCATGAACTTGGTCATATTACATGACCAATGGTACATACGGGGTTTTCAGAATTTGAGGTCCAAGGATCACTAGGGATCATTTTGGCCAAAAAATATCCTTCTTGGCAAAGATCTGCCAATTATTCACCAGTATGGTGAGAACATTTTTGTGAAGAATTAACAAAGGTTTGGGACCAAGAAAAGTCTGTAAGAATAAAAAAAAAAGTAACTATATATTCAATGGAGTATACAATTCCACTCCAAAATCAGTACGATGCATATTGTAATGACCAAAAACCACACATTTACTTGTAATAGCGACTATCCGTACTGATACTTTTGGCAGGGTTGAGCTACTGTTGCCATTGGCAATCTTGTTCAAATATATTGTTTGCACTCCCTTCCTTTAGTGCCCGTTTCACGATCGTTGAGGATTACGTCAGTCATCATCGAGGACAAAGAGGAAGGGGTCCTATGGCCAAATACGTAAGCTTCCAATTTGTTATAATTTTTATTGTGCGAGTTACGTCCTGAGGGCATTTGGACACAGGCACTAGTTTGGAGGTACTAGTCATAAATTCGTCCGTCATAAATAGGACTCGTGAACTGGGCAGTCCTGCTCATCACTGGTCCAACCTGAGTGGATTATTCCAGAAAATTATTTCCCTAAAGGGCTGTTCCACTTGTGCGCTATTGATACAATACAATTAACTCATTATCGGACGTCATAGTTAAAGTGGTTTAATTTCAATGGGATGGTTCACACCTGTGCGATACGGTCGATAAATTTCATCGGACACAGTTGAAATATTTTCCTTTATCTTACGATAAATTTATTCGGATGCCATAAATGCGCAATGCAGTTATAAACTTGCGCAATTTTTCCTTCAAAGAGTGTGGAACGCCAAACAGGCTTATTGGGTCAGATTAGGCTTGAAAAGTGGGTTTCAGTGATAACATCAGGGTTTTGATGATGTAATGGGGGGGTTACAGTGCGTATCCGGGACGACACTGGCCTCTGGTGGAGCTTCTCCGACTTATTTGCCCCCGCCCATGATGTAGTCTTTTTAAGACGCCGTGACTGTAACTCAATTTTTCGCTTCTCACATCATCCTAGGTCCCCTATATATAAGCCCTTGAACAACAGGTACAGTCCCTAAATATTTTTGCGCACGGACGTCTTGTAATGACTCTTCGTGAAGTGTCTAATGCTATCATTAGCTGTATGAACGAGCAATCAATGATGCATCAAGTACCGCCTAATACCGTTGAAAAGGCTAAGTAAGTTAGTCGCAAATTTCAATATGTTCTAGGCCTACTACTCCCAAAATTTAATCAACAACGAGAAACGTGTTCATTCGTAACTAAGCCGGCGAAACTTATTTTTCTTACCTTTCCCACTTGGCTGAGAACTTTCTCTGCAAAGCATTAAACAGCTTAAAAACTTCACCTTCTCGATCTTCTCTCTCACAACCCACTAGGTCCATTTCCTATATCGTACTATTTCATGTGCCTATCTTGTCGACTATGGTATTCAAAATAGCAATATAAAATTACAGACTTCTCCGACAGAAATGATTTTCGTGGGCCCATTTTGTCAATATTATTAAATTTCATATTCCATATATTACACAAATATTTGGAGGGAAATCTAAACTTAGTCTGTTAAGTTTAATAGAGTTCTCGTAGAACCAAATTAGCAACCCACGGGACTTAAAACAACCACTTGAAACGTGGTGTGATTGGCCTTCCTTTGAGATGTGAAGATATGACGTCATTGAAACAGTTCTCCAAATGAACTATATAGCTTGCCATTCACCACCTGATTATAAACAATAGCTGGAGGGCACACCGGTTCGTTGCAACGAAGTTTAATAGGTGCTAGCTTCGTCTTAACCCAAGGACTAACAGGAATGGACCTTGAACTATTATTTTAGTTTGAATCCATGATGCCCTCCCATATAAAATAGTAGCCTGACCAGTGAGGTATGGAGAGGGTCATCGTTGCGTCGGCCATCCACCAAGTATCATGTGAAATGCAAGGAGGCAGGAGATTGGCGGTCGTTAGTGAGTGGCCGGGTTAGGGGGTGGTAGTGGGTTGTTTGAGAGGGGGCAGGGTTGGAGGAAGTTTCCCAGAGGTGGTCGATCTGCAGCCTGACCCTTGCCGGAAGCTTACTACTACCCTCATGTGAAGAAGAGGCAAGCAAAGAAACGCAGAGGCACCGGAAATAAACTATAGGCGGGGGGGTAAACGTCGATCGTAACGCCAGTTAATAACTGTCTGTAGCCAGTGAAGAAAGAAAGTAGTAGGATACACAGGTGGAGCCGTGGTCATTATTGTACATGCTTGTTTGCGGAGCATAGTAACCAAGCTCCAAATTTTCAGCTCAATTGACTGAATTGACTGAATTTTTCTTGGCTACTTCACTTTGCCGTATTCTTGGAATACCGATCTAATTAAGACTGGGTGTCCACGCCAGGGTAGGCGGGATGTGGGGTCAGCTGCCCGGTTTGTGATCGTCAATTGCCTTCTTTGGGCATATGGCTCCCCCCAGTGAACAATCCCATCTACCGCGTTTCTGTCCTCCACAAACCCTTGGTTTAGGTTCGTTTCGCCGGGGCAGCCAATTGGTGGGGGAGCTGCATGGGTACCTCGGAGTTTAGGAAGGGAAGGGCTGGCTCAACCTGGTCACTTGGCTCATAGGAGCTTGGGGGATTTAAGCTGTGGGTGGATGCAGCTTACAGGCATGTGCTCCTACGATTGATTGTGTTTTGGGCAGAATTCATTGTGAGGAACTTTACGCATGGAATGAAGTGCAGTAATGTTCCCAGAAAACCGTTTTAATCAGGTTCACCTATTTGCGTGTGATGTTTCCACGACAGAGAAAGGCTGTACCTGTTGTTGTTTTCTTTTAAATGGGTTGATAACACTATTTCACGCCTCCAACATGTACCGAGAAAGTCTGACGAAGGGCCTGACTTACTAAACTAATAATATTTTATAATAGTTTCAATATAGTTTTATTAATAGTTTTAATCTAGCGCCAAATACCAATAGGCCTCCGGAGGGGGCCGGCTTTTCACACCTATAGGTGAAATACCCTTGAATGTAAATGACACTAATGCCAAAACAAACTAACAAAATAGCAATCTAATGAACACAAGAAAACTAACAACAGACCCAACCACTGAAAGAACAAGGGAAGACTACTTTAGGCCAGTTCACTACTACTCCGTCGCAAACCACTCAGCAGTAGTTGCAGCGAAAATGTGCTCACACATTCAAACTTTTCCCCCAAAGCTGAACATGCCTTTTAAAGGAACATTTACTTTGAGATCGGTTGATTTCAATTTTTTACATCTGCCTTACAGGTCCCATCACTTCATTTTGTACGATGTGAAGGCCAGGGGGACGTCGAACCATTCTGCATGGCCTACATCACCCCCGACAAAAAGTGAGTCCTGAGCTTTTGTTGAACATTCCGCGCAAGGTATGGAAAACCCTGCATGGGGGACCAGCTTTCATCAAGGCACACCCCCATCCAGATGAAGTTGGGTCCATTGGAACCCACTAAGCAAAATTATGGCATGAAACCCTGATAATAGAATGATTTTAGAATGATATCACAGGCCATACATGTATACCACTTTCCCACCAATGAACTCAAAGCATTCCCAGATATACACCGATCTGGGGACCAATATGCACTCCACAGTCTCTGAGAGTTTAAGTTGCTGATATTCAGCACACGATTGTAATGTACTCGGCTTCCTCAACAAGTCTCAATCTTGGGGGTGGAGGCAATTAGAATAGGTGTCTTGCTCAAGGAAATGCTGGGAAAGTATGCCCGGTCCCAGCGGGAATTTAAACCCTCGATCTTAAGTTTCGTACTCTTCTGACTGAGCTAATCCCTCTCCTGACTCCAAACGTTCTGACTTTTTTTTCTGGCCACGGACCCCAGACGTGTGGATAAACTCTTGGCCTTCACCATGTGAATCTGTTCCTCAGGCTTTGTGCAATTGCTTGCGGTTCGGTGAGCTCGCACGGGACATTTCCTTTCTTCTTCAATAGTTTACATGCATTTGCCTCTCCAGTCTATAATAGTCCATGATCCTGTCCATAATAGCTCAAACCAGCTATGCGGTTTGAGCTATTGGAATCTGTATGTCACTCTATCTCACTAATCTATCTATCACATTTGTCGACAATTGCCGTTTTGGCCACCAACAGTCATTCTGTGATGGATGTGACCAAACTTGGACACAATGTTTATTGACCCATGGGCATGTTGACTTTGTGACGGTCAGGTCGAAGGTCATTAAAGGGGCCGTAACGGCCATTATGTGAAAATTTCAAAATGTATCTCCCCCTCCTACAACTTTTTGGTTGCACAGTGCTGCTGTTCGTCATATGATGGCTAACAGCGTACTTTGGGTGTTCCGGAATTTCGGTCCACGGTCCCACGTGGCCCAAGGGCCCATTTTTATGAAATTTTCACACAATATTAACTTTGAATGCTCTCCTCCCGAAGATTCAAATTGATGTTTTTCAAAAGGTCACATGTAATGGTCTTGTATAGTATTAGTGTATTTCAACCCTGTTCATTGATTTTTTGCTGAGATTCCGAGTTGGTATATATGTTTAGGAAGGTTTAAGCTCATGGGAGTGATACAACACAGCTCATGACAGATTGACAGCGATCTCTTTTTAGGTAGTCGAGTTAACTGCATGAAATCCTTCATATTTCCAAAAAGTTTGTATGAGCCTGAGGTTTCCCTGCTTTTTTGTCTTCCCAGTACTTATGTCAAGTTCCTTGAGAACTGATGACGAAGTTCCAAGTTGATTCCCCTCTTCAGGATCGGGAATCACTTCTCTTCAGACTGACCTGGAACAACGACAGCTGCCTTTGTTATACAAAGGTAGGGTCAATACGTTTCCACCTCATTCTTTTACTAGGCATTTGATTTTCCTATGTGGCAAAATCATGGTACCCCGGAAGACACAGAATGAAGCAAAATTTGACATCTAGAAGCAGAACTTTTGGCGAAGACCTGCCACACTGCTGAATGTTTTGAAGGAGTACCATCCTACTGGAAAATAGAACTAACAAAGCATCCAATCGGAATCTATTGCTATCATATTGTCATTATATCCCCGCAACACTGTGAGTGTTCGGGATATTATGGTTTTTGGCCGTGTGGCCCTCCGTCTCCGCCGCCCTGCCGGAAACTCAGGCGTTAGCGCTCTCATTCTTTAACACTTTATCCGAATCGACCCAACTTGGTACACATTTCCCGTAGGAGTAATCTCGGATAATTCGAAAATGGGCTATCTCGTTGATTTGTTGTTCCCTCTTTTTTTTGCAGGTTTTTCGCAAATTTTCAAGTCGTGCAATTTTACACGAAATGTGGTGGTTGTGGGTAGTTGTTGGAGCGAAAAACATGGCGACAATTTCAGGTCATCCGAGGTCAATTTTCCATTTCTTTGCTAGTCGCCTAATTCTAGCAATAATGTATGTATATTTCAAACTTCATTGGAATTTCATGAAACTTCGTGACTAGGGCCAACTATTAGTGCCGATGAACTTTCCTAATGTGGCCGAGGTCACTGGAGGTCCATCTTGCATTACTAATTTGCCTAATAGTTGGCCCAATTAGCAATACAAATTTATAAACTTTGTTTGGATTCTCACCAAACTTTGTAAGTAGGACCTTCTAACAGATCCCCTAAATACTGTTTTTCTTTTATTAAAAATAAAATGTATCAATTGCGTTGAAATCACTGAGAATCATTATGTGGGTTTAATTTACATATTCGTTAGCAAATAAAATATTATGCAATCTTTTTCTCACTTTTAGGATTTACGAACTTTGTGAATAGGACCTACTACCATTCCTGATAAATTTATTCAATATCATCAAGATCACTGCAGGTAAATTTGTGGGACTAATCTGCATCTTAGTTGTCCGGGCAGTCAAAATGATGAGTTAATACTTTTTTCGCAATACATTGACATGTCATTGGAATGCAATAGCTTCTAGGAGTGGATGCATCACATGGAGTGTGACATTGTGCATAAAAACCGCCATTTCATTGAAAGGTCATTAAAGGTCCAACTTAGGGTCAAAAACTGATTTTAGTACTTTTTTCGGCAATAGCACTGGGGGTTTTCATCAGAATGCAAAATGCTCCAGGAGTGGATGTATCACATGGAGAGTAACAATTCTCATTAAATCTGTCATATCATTAAAGGTCATTCGGGGCCCTTAGGGGCAAAAAACTGTTTGTTTGCTATACTCGGAGAATTGAATATCTGTAATGGCTGGTGGTTCACATTGTGATATAATTGTTGAACCTGCAATGTGTGTGACTCTGACCTGATTTGACCTCTGTCGGGTGGTCATGTGTTCAAGGTTGAGTCTTGAATAATGTCTTTATTAGCTATAACCAGCTATGCTGGTTGAGCTATTGTGATCCGCCAGTCATTCTATCTATCTCTCTATCTATCTATCTATCTATCTATCTACGACTTCCTGTGTGTCCACAGTTGATCTTTGGGTTCCCTGACAATTTCTTTTGGCTGCCAATTGATCAATCCTTTGATTGATTTTACCAACTTGGACATAATGGTCATTGACCTCTCGGACATTTCTGACCTTGTAAAGGTCAAGGTCACGGTCATTAACATACTGTTGGCAATTTTGTTCAAAACTTACAATGTAATCTCTCCTACAAAAAGCATTAGATTGCCTTGACACTCAGTCATAATGTTCCTTGATCAGTGGGCTCCTTTCAGGTTGTACACAGACTTTTTTGTGGTGCTACTTAATGCCATTGGAGTTCAAACAGTAACATCTTGTGAAAAGAAGTAATTCTAGGCCCCTATCCGGTCATACTTTGATGAATGGGGACCGAACTTGGAAACAAGGTTCCTTGACCCGTGGACAACTTTGACCTTGTTAAGGTCAAATTCAAAGGTCAATTAGAGTGAATAAGGGACTAATTTTGTTGAAATCTACACAATGCTTTTCCCCTATGAAGAGATTGGATTGTTTCTCAATTACATTCTAATGTTTTCTTGAAGTAACTCCCCTGGCAATGTTCACAAATTCACATGTCATGTTATCTGATGTAGTTTAAGGTCATTTTATGGAACATTTTAATATTTGATATTTCCATATCCTTTTCATTTTCTTCCGATAAAACTCAGAGATAGTCCTCTCATACTATTGTTACTGTAGATAACTTTGTCGACATGACCTCAACCAGAATGCCAATTCCATGGACGGACCGAGAGATTGCGTCGGCCCCCGAGAAGGGCTATTTCATCAGAATATGCTTTTTAGAATGGAGACTTGAAATTTTTATGTAGAGTCGCGATCAATAGCCCGTGAAATCAAGGTTTTTGGAGCATACATCGCAGCAAGGTTAAGCACAGGTGCTCGTATCGTTGACCGCTATGTAGCACCTAGGCCTATTACTGCTAGTACAACATTAATACTAGACTTATCGATAAGTAGGTCAACACTACGACCGCCAGGTTTGGAAAGGGTAGTATCGGAAAGCTCGATATGTTTGCACAATCTTTGCATTCTCATATAATTGTGTGTCAGGAAACGTTACACGCAGGACATGAGAGAAAACACTATTTGTTTGTTTACAAGGGACATGAGTCTGATTCTGCATAATGGTGCATGTACACATCCATGGAACCATGTGAAAATGGGACCAAATGCACTGTTTAAAATAGTGTTAAAACTCTGCACTCTGCAAAAAATTTAAACTCATCAGATAATGAAAACAGGCATGTACGATGGGGTCCGGTTTGATACACAACACATTCAACCCAAAGAGTGAATAATTGGGATGTTGCGAAAGTTTTTACCAACTAGGTCTTAAGATATTTTCCCCATTTAGGATATGGATAAAGTGGTCTGGTTCCCTGTATACAAATTCACAGCAAGTTAAGTGTTAAAGTAGCGTAGGCTCCTTACTGCTGGCTAATTGTTTCGGGAATTAATAGAAGCATTGGAAAATGGTACTATTTTTGTTCTCTTATTTATTCACAAAAAAAATACAATTTTTTGCAATGGACTCAGAACATTTCACTATGGCCCCAAAAAAATGTTTGATTGCCGGTCATTTTGAAGGATGTACCTCACCTTCCTGGCGAAAACGTTCCTATGGGATGGGAGCCGAGCCCCCGGAACGGTTTTATTTTTCTGTTTTATATATCTTTTTCTTATCTTTTTCTATGGCCAGTTGGGTTAGATCATCCCAGTGCGGCATGTACCCACTGTTACAGTGTAACTGTGGTAGCAGTAATTCGCAATGCACTCAATTAGCGCGTCAGGGAGGAGACCAAACTTGGGCCAAGAGGGAGGATGTTGAGATTTGTATTAGGGGGTGGGTCAGAGATTAGGAGTGGGGGTTTGAAGGTTACAAGTAGGTTAGAGTGTTGTTACAACAAGATTTGTGAGAAAAAAAAAACCCCCATTCTGCAATTGGAATTGACTCTACTACTAGGCCCAATTCCTGACCAACGTTGTAACACTAATCTAATACATCGGAATGCAAGTACACATGGGTATATACTTACAGTATAAATCATGCAGTTTTTGTTTCGCTGAACTGACAAACTTTCTTTGAGCAGGATTTCTCTGAAACGGTGAGGCTAATTTTGACGAAATTGTATGTAGTATCAGGTGAGTGAACACGATTGATAGTTCTGGGCGAAAAACTCACCATAAAGGAAGGTAATTGGCCTATTTTATTAGATTTCATTGTTTAAGCTCTGGTAGCCAAGATTACGGTGAACTGTAACTGATTATGGGCAATTGGTTTGGCACTAGGTACGATATGGGTGATGAACTGATTGGATTTCACGGCTTAAAAACTATAGTAATTAAGTGGTCTTAATTTGCATAATTTATGTGATGAATTCGAAGTGTTTGTAAGATTTTTTCTGAAACTTGACAGTGAATATCGTCTAAATCCAGTCCCGAAAATTTTTAACAGAGCTTCAGGGTCGATGGAGTCATTCAATGTGCCTAATTTGGTAATTTATGCACAATTATGAAGTTAGTTGGATGTAATGATTGAAACTGGGGGGTATGGTTTACCTTTAGTGCCAAAATTTTTCATCATGCGATTCTGGGTCGCCAAGGTGATTCAACTATGTTAATTGAGAATTTATGCATAATGCCTAAAGTTTGCCCGATTCCATGAAACTTTGTAGGTATGACTTATCTACCTTAGGGCGGAGGTATTCAGTTGTCTATTGTGGATCAGTCCATTCCAATTTAAATTTTGTTAGATTTTCGAAGCTTGATGCATTTATGGTCTACTTTTAGTCTCTAATTTTTTTTTTTAACATGACTCGAGTCACTGGGAGCTGTCTCATGTGTGTATATTTGCTTCATTCATGAAATGTTCAAGTTTGTTGGATTTCCCATGAAAGTGTGTGTGTGGTCACCATTGGTCCTGAGAGATATATGCGAAATGAGAAATGGTGATGAGTTAAAGTCAATATTGACTATTGTGTCTAATTGGCATAAGTCAGACAATTTCAGCCATATTTCCACAAAACCTATACTCTTCTGTAGACGTCGTCACAAGTTCCGATGTATTGAAAAGGTTCACTGGTTATTAGACTGTCCTAGTGAAGCTAATACAAAAACCTGGGAGCAAGACATGGAATGCCTTGTAATTGTTCGCATTGTGACTAAAAGAAAAACCATCTATCGTGCAACCAGACGGGACACTGAGGTGATCGCCTTGTACCTCTTTAAACATCTTCCTGGAACAAGTAAAGGTTTACAACTTAGACAGAATGTCTAAATTTCCCAAAAGAGTGGCGGGAGGGGAGATCAATATGTTCATTGATTTCTTCTTGGGCTAAGTTAAAGGCCTGGCCTTGGAGGCTAAAGTGGGGCTAAATGAGAAAACTGTTAAAAGTCGAAACGACAAGAGTCAGTACGTTAGTCCTCAGTGACTGACTGTGTTCAGTGGGTTACACCCACACTTTCCACATAACAGACATTTGTTACTGGGGGAGTATTCAGTCCTCTGGTGAGGACTAGTAACTAGGCCTCAGGCCAAGACATACTGTATGGCCCAAACTATTTCTTTGGGTGACATTCAGGGTATGCCTAGAGTTCGACCTACTGCTTTTCTACAAGTTTTGGCCAAAACAGCCTAGTACCCACTACCCATTCAGCTAAACCCTGTATCCATGGAGTTGGCCAACAAGGATGGATGTGTTTCGGCCCCTGCCTTAAATATAACCATCCATACCCTATTAGTTCATGCCATAATTCCGCGCTAATGCAATACTGTGTGACCGTTCTACCATAGAACGTTCAAAGATTCTCGATACAACACCTTGTAATAATTATAGAAGAAGTGTACAGTGTGCGCTAGGATTTTATTTTGGGGGGGAAATTCCCCCCTTCACGAAAAATTTGGGGGGGATATGACAAAAGTGGGGGGCGGGGGATTATAGGAATTGTTGATTGGTCTGCAAGCTGCCCAAATGCCTAGCAGGCCATTCGCTTTTGCTGTGTGATATTTTTCAGCAGGGGTATCAGCCAACCACAAGCCCCGTTTTGATGAACAACTGTATGCATGATTGTTTTTCTCAGAATTAATAAACAACAGCATACAGCAGAAAGCTTGTATGTTTTGATAAAAAACAGTCATCGGGCCTATGACCTCCAATCCTACCTACTCACTGTTAGAAAAAAAATCATCCACTCTATGCCCCCCCCATCCCATCCACTCTATACACCCTCTGTGACGGTCGATCATTTGCAGCTGACCCAAACAAATTAAGCCTCTGGTCGAAGCGCTGGATCATGCTTTTTGTCCCGCTCAGCTCCAAATTAGTTCAATGTGCCGGCATAGCTGTATCATTCATCACTCATCTCGAGCAAAAGCCAATCTCCGTCCATCTCCCCCAACTCCACCCAAACCTGTCCCCATCCTGAATCGTTAATTCCTTCCCCTCCACAAGCAAGTCCAGCATCGCCTGTGCTCGCAGGCTTTAGTAAACTGTACTAAAGCCTGCGTTCACAACTCCCGGCCTAGGCTGTTTTTTAAGCTAGCGCTAAGCTGCCAACTTTCTGTTTCACTTCAATGTTCCGACAAGCTTGCATCTCAATTAATGCCCCAAACCAAATATTGTATAAGAAAGGGTTTAGAAATCATTCATTCCCCATATTGGTTTTGGCACGGTGATAATTACACAAACAGGTACCCATATCAGTTTCGAATCTCTTCAATGATCACAAGTTGACTGTTGTTCAAGACAACTTTCACAAGTTGTTGTTCGCCGATGAATATCATGCGATTTTTCCATAGTAATGTTGTGGGCATATGCCCAATAATAATGGGATGCCAAATGAGCCCTGAGTGGCAACCTGCTTGTTTACAAAACACGGTTACAAAACAAGACAGCGGGGGAAAAACAAGTGGTGATTCCCCCAATTATTACGGTCAAAATTTACCTTGTAAGTATGCACTTCATACTAATGATTTTAACATTGTTAGAGTGGGGATTAGAAATGTTCGTGATGATGTTTTGAAGGTTATAGAGGGCTGTGCAATCGGAGGGAGAAGACGTTGGAGGCATGAGGTGACGGATTTCGTCACCTTCAATGGGGAAGTGAGCTACAGTTAAAATTTCAGTGACGGATCGTCCACCTTCAATGGGATAGTGTGCTAAAGTAAAATTTCGTGGACGGATTTCGTACCTTCAATGGAAAGTGTGCTACAGTAAAATTTCTTCTGCTATGTTACTAGGCCAGCATGAATCCCATAATCTGTGAAATTAGGGTTCACTACTTTCAGATTTAGCTGTGCCTGGTGCAAAATCGTAAACATCCACCACCGCCAAAACCCACACATGAAAAAGGTGGCCTATCGTCACCTCAATGGGGAAGTGTTGCTACAGTTAAAATTTCTTCTGAACGTTACTCGTCCCCTAGCATGAATCCCATCATATGTAAAAAGTAGTTTGGAATACTTTCAGATTGAGCTGGGCCTGGTGCATATATCGTAACCAATCCACCACCGCCACCTACACATGACACATGTGGCCTCGCTTTTGACAAGCCCCTACACTGCTACATGTACTCAACACACCTATGCACGTGATTGTATAGGAAGGCTGCGATCGTGAATGAAAAACATGGGTTAAATACTTGGAAACTCTTCACCTGCTTGGAAGTAGGAGCTAGCAAAAGTAAGAATATTGAAGTATTTTTATTTGACCTACCCTCGATCAATTATGTCTGCGATACGCAGAACTTTGCCAGGAAAGGAACGTGCCTAATCTAAATACAACAGTATATTCTTAAAGCCTAATCTATGTGCATATGGTGCACTGTACATATCTTGCCATAGAATCATCACTTAGAACTAGAAGCAGCTATTGAGTGTGTACTTGCCAGACATTGGGTTTGCTTGGGGTACCGAGTATGCGCATAGCTTTTGTGTGTAGGCTCCGAAGGACACGGAGTCTTAAGTATACCAAGGTTCGTCTACGTTAGGCAGATGACTTCATGTGGTCTTGATCATGCAGTTTCCCAAATTATGAATGAATGCCATATAGTTTTTATGTTGCCATTAATAAAGTACTGGGGATTCATTGGTTGTTTGTTTGGGTGTTGCCAATCTTCTATCACAAAAAAGAGGGCGGGAATTTCCCGCTATGATCAATTTATCTGCGGGAATCAGGAGAGGAGTGCGCGGAAATCCTGCAAAGGCGACCTTAGCACGACTGCACCGAAACGGAATATGACCCAAAGAAAGGTCAAGGTTTTAAAAGACTGAATATTAATTAACAGTTTTCTTTAAACTCAGGTGTGTATGAGCCTGAGGTGCTTGGAAATTACAATCATTGACCACAGCCAGGATAGGTCAAAGGAAACTAAGAATACCCAAAAAGCATTCACATGAAAGTTCCCGTAAGTCACATTGCTCCTTGTGATACATACTGGAGTGAAATATTATGAACATTTATTTGAGTTTGAGTACAGCCACCATGGGTGCTCTTGTTTTGAATTGTTCGTGGTTCATTTGTGCAGTTTGAGCTACAGGCACCATTGTGCTCTTTTTCCCCAGTCGGCATCAAACCTCTAAAAGTTTTCGACAGATGATTATATTCTGTACCAAATACCAATGCAGCAAAAGTCAAAAGCTAACTAATCATTCTAACTGCAAAAGTAGGATCAGGGCTCTCATGTGTGTGAGGACTAGCATTAGGTCATTGTGCGTACAAGCGATCCAGAATGTCTACATACGTTTAGAGAAGACTAGGATAGGAGTGGGACTATCACTTGTAAATAACTAACAAAGTTAGTGGCAGTGTGGTGGTAGCGTAACCGAGGCTTGAGGCTGTAGCCTACATACCAATGCATTACTTCGAGCGAACGGCCAGCGCCTCCGCCATCGCCCCCCCCAATCCCACTACTCTCTGACTCGAACTCATAGGGAACTACTTCCCCACGGCAAGACATAGATTCTTCCATTCCCATGCCTTCTCCACTAATATCTGAAAACCTGGCAGCCATAGGGCTCCAAGCGGTAAACAAATCGCCCGCATCTGATTGGTTCTTGCTAATAGCCGGTGACGTCATTTGTTATACCCCATGAAATAGACAAATATAGCCGATTTTGCGGGGATTATTTTGCAGACTCGTAGACCAAAAACACCAAAAGAAAAAAAAAACGATTGATGACATATTCATATTCATATCTTAACTATAAATCTATAACTTCCCGTGGCATACAAAGTATTGGGAAGGTGTCAGACGCTATCGAAAATTGTCTGTTGTTACTACTCTCGTCGATTTATCAACACAATCACAGTGTAAAAACCATAGTATGGAGCCACAGTACAGCCAGACGAGGGTTCCCCGCGTGACGTCACAAAATTATCGTACCAAATAGCTTTTCAGATTTCGACCCCCCGGGGTACACTTTTAGGACCGATCGATGGGCTATCCTTCGTCACCATGCCTGATAGCCAATTGCTGCAAAGTTGTATCTAGCACTTCCATTGGACCTCTAGGGACTTCTGTATTTAAAGCAAAACTTATTATTTATATCAGTTAGTTACATTCAGGAATGTCAGGAAGTTTTATGTGTTGCTATGGAAGAAAATATGTGATGTTCGTTGGGACTTTAACAATGGTCTGAATGAAAATAGTTGGTTGTTTTGTGTAGTGGGGAGTGAATATAAAAAAACATCGATCGCGGCCGAAACCAGGCGAAACAGTTTTTGGTGATCGCCCTGTTTCATTTCAAAAGCTGTTACAAATTATTATTTTTAAAAGGGCTTTGTGGTAATTAAACAATTTATTATGCTGAAGCATAACAAATACATGAATTTCAATTAGAAAAAAAACAAAAATGAGGATGGGTGATTCAGTGGCTTCATGCCTCCAATTTGAAATAAATCAGTGTGGACGGACGGGACAAAAACACACAAAATCAATTTTATGAAATAAAATTGTTAATTCAAAGTTGCTTCGAACAACTGTGCAAATTACTTATTGGTATATCAACTATCACAAGGAATTAGAACAAAACTAGTAAACACGCTCACCCTTGTAAAAAGGGATGTCAAAATTGTGACGGAGGGAGTGACAGACGGGACCTTTGTCACTTCTGTCAACTACCTAATTGTATTTTAAACTATCAACATTTATTATGAGGTCCTAAATAAAGGCCTACTGAAGAATCAATGGCTCACTGCCAACCACACATAAAAGATTGTAAAAAACTCTAATCAGTCCAACTCAGACAAGTGAATGAACAACGTGACAGGACGGGACATCTC
The DNA here is from genome assembly GCA_026419785.1 of Sclerodactyla briareus. Lineage (NCBI taxonomy): Eukaryota > Metazoa > Echinodermata > Holothuroidea > Dendrochirotida > Sclerodactylidae > Sclerodactyla > Sclerodactyla briareus. The sequence continues at coordinate 330,930 of JAODTK010000899.1, forward strand.
AGTTTCGGTTTTCAGTTTCTGTTATCATTTGGAAAGTGCTAAACAGGTAGAAAGTAACGTCAGACGGGCCCCACAATGGTGAACCCATGAAGACTGCAAACACAAGGAAAAGAATCTCAAAACCATGAGCTGTAAGAAGCCCTGGGAGGCAATACTATTTTTGAAATGGGGTGTTTGATTTATTTGGGGGGTTTGGGGGTTGCAGGGAAGCAATGTATGAAGGGTTACCAGAGAAGGTGGATTAAAGTGAATTTGAACATTTTTGTTACATGTGATAGGACCCGAGAAAATGTATTCCTTTTCTATCTTGGATCAGGCCCATTTAATTAAGACCCACCCCCTTAGCCTTTGGCAACTGTATGTATCAATTGCGCACACAGAGGGCGGGCATTAAATTAGGTCCATTATTAAAGAATGTAAAAGCTATAGCCTAACTATCAATGGTTGTGGACATGTCTGCTACACAATGCCCTCCTCTATTCACCCTATTAGTCCCATTCTGGCGAATTAATCTCTCTCATCTGGCAACCCATCGTTCCTCTTATTGCCAGGACTTAGTCTAAACATTCGCATTTGGCCAAAGCTTATAGTTTGAACGTTTTTGACCAAAAAGTGTCTTACCTCCTCCTTTTTGTGATCGAAGTTGAGTGAAAACCTCAAACAAGCAAATTATCCTCTGGACCAGGATTGGGTTATCCTTTCTTTCATTGAAATGGATCGTTGTTTTCTTGTGGGATTGAGGTTTGTAGTTGCTGCAAGTTACGTGCTACTAAGGCCAGTTACGCCCAACACATCTCTGCGGAACGTTGGGGGGATTTCTTTCCTGCGGGGACTGTATTGGTTTACGTTCAGAAATAGTAATTTTTCCCGAGGGTTGTTTCCATCGGTTTAGTTCAGGCTAATAGATGGAGTTCTCTGAGTTTCGGTCGTGAATGAAGTCTGGGTTATTTTCCGGTTCCTTCTGGAGAAGTTCCGTGGGTGGTCTTGTTAGGCTTCCCCACGTGGGTGTTTTCAATTCGGATATTCACCCTGTCAGGAGTGTTGCATTACTCAGTCATAGGTACTATGTATTCGTACCCGTAATTATTTTCGTATGCGTTATACGGAATCTTTTAGGAAAAAAAATTTTTTTTTGTACTGTTTTCAGTGGGGTCCTACGGGCCGGTGTGTAGTCGTTTAGGTATTAGGCTAGGTCCGGATATCCCCAGCAAGCCAAAATAATAGGTGCACCCGCCACGTTTGCCATGTCTGTGTTTACTCCGTCACCAAATCTATTTTCAGATATGGATCCTTCCTGCATCAAGTGCAGGACGAAATTGAAAACCCTTTGTGGCCTGGGACAGGCACCTGGGGTGTCCTCGATGTCGTTCGTGCTCCAGGGCGTGTCAACCTTGCAATGTCTGCAGTCCTGGACCGAAGAGGAGAACTGGAAGGCCGGTCGAGGAGGGGCTCACCAGAGGGAGGAACTGGAGGCCTTACGTGGCAAGGCTGCGCTGTGAATCCTAAAAAGCCAGGCAAAAAAAAACCTGAAAACAGTCGGACCCGACCGGTTGTTGGTCCCCGGTTGAGGGACCCCGGTTAGGGCAGCCAGCCAGAGCCGCAGGACAAGGCTCAGCGCTGCAGGGTCCACTTAGGGTCAGGCGGGAGCAGGCCTTGCGCTGCAGGGCCTTATGCAAACCTGCCGATAGAACAACACAGCCAGACGGGCAAGCGAACAGACCAAACAACCCACCAAGCCCACCAACCATCCCAGGGGTCCGTGGTTTCCGTCGGAAGACACTGGGCAGGACGACACGGGCGAGTGTGGGCAAGCAATGCAAGCCAGGTGCTAAGCTGGTACCGTGCCTCCGGGCAGGAGGCACGGAGTTACCATCGCCCGGCGCCCGAACGGTTGTTTAGCCCGGACGGTTGCCACGACAACCACTGAGCTGGTCGGACCAGAGATTCGTTGTCTAGACTCCGTGGCATGTTCAGGATGGTCACCAACCTGGTCAGCCAAGCCGCCACTGCAAACTTTTTCTTTCTTTTTGGCGCCACCGGCAAACTACAATGGAGCACCACCACAGCATCCAGCACCAACCCATGGGCAACTGATCCAAAGAGACCAAGGCCCGCTACCACAGCCTACGCGGTGTGCGACAGAGCGGAACGAGCGCCTGAGAGACCATCCTGGGGAGGAACCAGGCCCACCTCCAAGCCTCCAGACTGGGAGTGGTTCCTCAGCCGTCGAGGAGGACGAGGAAGACACCAGTAGGGTCCGACCGAACGACTCTTCCCAGGAGATTTAGACAGGGCTGTCGAGACGATCCGGAGATAATGAATACGAGGACCAGCCGGCGGCACCTGAGACTTTGAAGCCAGCCAGGCAGTCACGCCTGTCCCAGGAAGCGGGACAATGCCCATACACATCTTCGGTACCAGAGGATGGGAATGCTTATGATCGTATTAAAAACTGGACGTGGGGCAGGATCTCTTCAGATCTCCCTCCATACGCCAACCGCCATGGACCACTTGCGTTCGGTGGGAGCTTTCACACAAAGGCAAGTGCAAGACCCCGCTGGTCCGTTCGATTCTCCAGGCTCTCCAGGACGTCGATGCGGCGGCTAGACACGGCATGAAGGTTACCTCGGGCTTTGCTGCTGGGGCGGACGTATCCCCCCTCTCTTCAGGGGACAGACTGAGGAAGAAATCTTCTCCAGGAGAGACACAAACAATATTGTGGCGTTTGATAAGCCCTTTCTGCAGAATGCACTTGACAAAAATCTCCAGCGGTTTCTAACCAGGGTCACGGCCGGCGTACTTCCATGGTCCTGGATGAGGATTTCTGCCGAATATGAAATCAAGGGGTCACTACAAGGCTCTTCCGATGTGGGAGCCAGATCAACTGGCCAGACAATACGAAGAGGTAAGAAAGGGCAAGAGGCTACCATGCAACGATATTCGCGGGATGCGGGCATTGTGCTAGCCCGGGAATCCAGGATCCTACAAGAAAACTTAAGGAAACCTAGAACGGATCGTCCAACAGAGTCAAAGCAACTCACCTGCGGTACTACAACGATCCTGGCGGCATCAACGACCGCAAAAATAAGGCTTGCAACGCGGTCGCAGGTGGCAGTGGAGGTTACCGAGGCGAGGAGGCGAGGATTCAGAAAGCCCTAGGGAGGCACCTCACGGGGGTTCTTGCCCACAGTGGGGGGGGGGGGGGGGCGGGGAATAGCGCTTCCACGCGCAAAACTGGGAATACATCAAACAAGGTGATGGGTATGGGGGTTGGACTAGTGCAGCATGATACCGATAGAGTTTACTGCCAAGGTCCACATCCCACCTCCAACCAAGGGAAACTCAGTACCAAGGTCGACGCCCAACGACAGGCCCGAGAGGGCGAAATAGACGCCCCCTACTGCAAAAGCGCAAGCCATAAGGCACGCCGGTTGCTGGAGAAAGGGAAAAACGAGTTTTGGGGTTTCCGCCCCAAAATGCAGTCAAGGGTTTTCTCACACCGAAGAAAGCGCGGCAAGTAGAAGCCGATCCTGAAATACAACGTCAAACAAAAAACGTTGTTCCGCCGAAGAGGTTCAGAATGGGTAAACACTCGCCAACACCACAGCCGAACCTCCACGAAGGGCCAGGTGGGCTACGTCAATCGACCTCTACGCCTACATGCAAGTACCATAGCCGACCAGGATCCGCAATTTCTCACGTTTGCGTATGGAGGGGAAACTATCAGTTCACTGGCCTACCGTTCGCGGCTCTAAACACGCACCGAGAGTATTCACCAGGATGACCGATCCGGTCCTAGTATACTCCGACAGACAAGGTATTCAAAATATGTTACATGACGATGGCTGATGGCGCTCCTTCCGAGAGCCAGTAGAGGCGGTAACGGCCACTCATCTCCGGATGTTGCAACGCCTAGGTTGGTTAGTGAACCGAAAGACAAGTGCATAAACTCTAAACTCAGCTCATCACCTACCTAGGAGCGGACCTGGGTTTGCACAGGGCAGTGACCCAACAAAACAAAGAATAAGAGGACCTCACCAAAAGGAGTTCGATGATTCTACAGCCAAAACGGCATCCCAAGCAAGCTTTGGCTTCAAACTCTGGGAAAGATGGCGAGCCTAGTCACCCTTCTCCGACGATACATGCTACATATGAGGCATTGCAACTGCATTTACAGAAGTTCTACTGCCCGCACGCAGACCATCAGGAATCCCACTACGTCCACTCTCCCAACTGTCCTTCGATGGTGGATGTGGAGACCAATGTAGCCTGGGGTGTTCCCTCCCAAAAGGAGACCGAAGACAACGATCACCACAGACGCGTCGACGTTAGGTTGGGGCGCAACGTTCAACGACCTAGAGTCGTCAGGGAGATGGTCAGCCACCCAATCGAGGGCGTCACATCAACGAGGTTGGAGCTCTGACGGTCTCGAAAAAGCATCGATCCTGGGGACGCACTGAAAGGTCACACAGTATTTGTCAGATTCTGACCACACCAGTCCGTGACTCACGTCAGCAGGCAGAGGGACGGCACCTGGTCTCCTTTCACTGACGACATAATAGTGCAAATCTGTTGACAAAATGCGACACACTCAAGATAACACTAACGGCTCGTCACAATTGGCGGAGTACAGACAAGTGGCAGACCAGCTTTCGAGGGCTCCAAATTCCAAGGAATGGGGTGCTAAAAATCTGGGCACATCACGTTTCAGTACTTTCGGCGCAGCCAAAACGTCAACCTGTTGGCGTTCGAAAGCCAACACAGCGCAAACTTTCGCCTCCGGGAATAGCAACGGACTTTCGGGTAGGGCCTCCCAAGATCCTCTCATGCAACCGAACACCAGCGACGCCGAGAATTCGTGGCCGTTATGATAATGGCCGCCTCATACTGGCCGAACCAACCTGGTTTCCGTTGCCATGGACCTCATGGTAGACACGCCCATCAGCTGCCACCACGACTATGACCATGCGCCACATCCATGGCCGACGAACAACGCATCCCGAACCTCCACTTAACTGCTTGGAAGCTCTTAGGGCTGAACTGTCACAGAATGAAGTTCCTGAGAAAGCTGTTGAAATATGCCACAAACCCCGGCGTAAATCCACAATCCAGACTTACGATACAGAAATGCCAGATACCAGATACAAACATGGGCACAGGGACACTCTTAAATTCCCATGGAAGCTTACTTGGGCCAGGTTACGTATTCATGACCGCTTCTTAGAGGAAGGGAAATCGACCATCCGGAAGATCGTTTGCCATAGACAGCCATCCACAAGGGTTTCGCTGATGGGTCAGAGGATAGGGAACAACCCTGTTATTTCCAACGATTTCAGGGATTTCCATCCTGCACACTACAAGTCTCTCGCCCCTTCCTGTTCACTAGACGAGGGTCCTACAGATTGGTTCAGCCTCCTTAAGAAAACTCAGGGAGGCAACCTTGGAACACCTCCAGGGAAAACCTTATTCCTGGTGGCCGCCGCTTCAGCGAGGCGACGCAGCGGCCTACACGCTTGGACGTTAACCAGATTTTACCAGGTGGGTAATGGATAGGGTGCGACTTTTGCCAGAGTCAGCATTCCTGGCCGCAGAACCGGTCGGACGGTTTACACCGCAGGAATTTTCCTACGGCGATTGGACGATTTCCACGATCCATGGGACTGAAAGTGAGTGCCGGTCAGGCACTAGTATATATATGGACAAACGAAAATAATCAGTCGCGCTCAACAACTTTCATCCTTCCCAGGGCGCCGTATTCCCTGGCATCAAAAGATATCTCGCCCGATGGTCAGGTCCAGGATCAAGAAGCAAACCGACTGGTTCGACTCTGTGCGGAGCCATGACATCCGAGGGGTTTCCTCGTCCAGGGTGTGGTACCAAAGGGGTCCACAATGGAGGCGATGGATGAAGGGCGGCCTGGAAAATCAACACACCTTCGTCTCACTGAGGCTACGCAACACACGGTCAGCCAATGGGGACTTCGCCAGGGCGTGCTGAACCCTTCGAGGCGCGGCTCATGGGCTCAGTCGATAGTGCTGTGCCAGTCGGGGCATTGTGTAACTATGAGAGGTTGAGAAGTGAAGTAGAAGGACTTCCAAAAACCTTACGCGTTTTCGGGTCTACGAGCGGCGACAACCTCTCATAGGTCACTCTCCCTCCTCCTCGCTCCAGTTCACCGCACCCGAAAGCGGGACATGGGAAAATGCGAATGCCCGCTTAATTCTGGAGAGAGAGGAAGAAGACATTAGGTGGCCAGGGAGAGAGAGAGGGTAGGAATTCGCCAGAATGGGACTTAATAGGTGAATAGAGGGGGGCATTTTGTAAAGATGCGAGGTTGTCGTCGCTCGTAGCCAAGAAACCAGTTAGGTTTTTTTGGATCATTGGATCTACAAGATACTCTACTTTGTAACAAATTACAACTAGCACCTCTTTCTGGTTCAAAATTGAGGCTTTTCACAATTTTTGTGTCGATGGCAATAGGTGTACATGTGAAAGTTGAAACATCTTGTTAACACAATAACCAATCTAATGATTGGTCTGTTGAGGTTTGTTTATCGAAGTATTAAGTTTGGATGCAGCTTTATTACTAGGAGTAAAGTAACATGAAAATACTGTTTTTGGTGACAAACAAAGACATAGATGCCATTTGTGATTCCTTGACTGAATCAGGGAACTATGCAGTCATGACAGTGTGGAGTTGTATCATGTGTGGGTGTCAAGTGTGTTGACGCCCAGGCTTGTGAGAGCACAACTGCCCACTCCACCTGGATGGAACAATCATACATGGTATGTGGGTGTACCATAATGGTACATGATCCCGAGTGTTTTGAGGTCAGGTCAAAGGTCATAGGAGGTAATTAGAGGTCTGACCAGGCGTCATTTCAGGGAAAATTTGAACACTTGATATTTTGGGCAAATTTCAGCTGGTGAAAAGAGGCTAACTCGCCGACCCAGATGGATTAAGCTAGTACTTGGGCGGGGTTCCCATAATGAGTACATGATCCTCATTGTTTTGGGGTCAGGTCAAGGTCTGAAAGTCTTGAAAATCTTTTTAACCGATAAGTACCGCAATACTGTCTGATCAAGTTGAAATTTGGTATGCAGCTTCTTATGGGAGATACAATGTCGGTGTTAGATTGCATCTGAGACATTTTCGGGGAAGATGTAAGGAAAACTTTGATTTTCTCACTTACCAATGCGTGGGTTTGGTTGACGACACAATAACTCATGCTTGGTAGGTGGGTTCATCTAAATAGCCACATTTGGACATCAAAGAAGGTCAAAGTCAGATGCTCTGCTATTCCTTGCTTGAAAGTATCTTCAAGTCATCCCACAGAAAATATCAGTCTGAATCCACATTTTTTGGGATCAGGTTCGAGGTCCTTAAGTGAGGTTATGAAGGGGCAGCAAGGAATCACTAAGTCTTATGGCTTTCTGGTTCAGTTAATTTGGCTCATCATGAGAATGAGGTCTTTTAGGTTGTTAACAAGATATAACTTGGACCAAATTTGGATGGATTTATAAGCCATATATACTCGTATGAAATTCTGCATATGATTACACAACCTAATACCTATTGTTTTGGGGTCTGGTAGATGTTGTAAACAGGTGAAGAATTCATGTTTTGCTACAGTATGGGCTATCATCTGGTTCCAGTACTACAGATGTCCATCCACTGTGTTTGTATGTTTATGTGTGTGATGCTCAGCTCCTTAGCACAATAACTCTACGCACTACGATGGATTAGAATGCATACTTCATATGTGGCTAATCTGTAATGTTACGTGATCCCTTGATTTTTGGGGTCGGTCAAATGTCAAACGATGGGGGTCGTTTTAACAAGGATAGGTCGCAAATTACTGGCGCCAATTAGGCAGATAATAATATGCTTCCTCATGGGACATATTGTTTTTGGCTGTTGACTGCGGGGGTTATTTTTAGTAAAAGGAGGAATTGCAGAACTCGCTGTTTGGGCCCATTTTGGTTGTTTACCGCATTGATTGACACCAAACCCCAACCTTTATTATACAGCCCAGCTCATACTTGTATGTGGGCTCCCATAATGGGTACATGATCCGTATTGTTTTTGGTTTGGTTTACCGGCATCTGAGGTCACAGTAAAAAAACCTTGTTAACCCAGATTTCTGATCCGATCAGGCTGAAATTTAGTTCACAAATTTAAAGTCCAAGAAACCTTTCGTATGGATTGAGCAAATTGTGAATAATAGTTATTCTGGCAACTGTTACCTTGTGAATATTATAACTTGACCCTACGCACTAGATGGATGAGCTTATCCTACTTGATATTTGGGTTCCCCATTTTTGATTCCTGACGAGTCAGAGGAATCTATGCCGGCACGTCGTGTGTGTGTGTGTTGTGTGTGTGTATGGATGCACTATTTTACTATTTCATCAAGGACCATCGTCAGAATAACACACCCGCCGAGGTCATTTTGGAGACCGAGGCCCGAAATCGCGGTCCCTCGGAATGAACAAAAAAGCTCATTTCTGGCATTTTCAGCGTTCCATGTGAGCCTCCGCGTACCGTTTCAGGCTGGACCTCGGAGTATTGCTGATTCATCAAAAAGTGTGTATCTTCACACACATGTATTCCATGACCGGGCTAGATTGTAACGTACGCCCTCTATCCTCCCACATGGCCTAGATGCAGTCCGTTTGCTCATGCGGCAGATGAAACGTTGAAATGATTCGCCCTAACCGAGTTACTGACCTACAAAACAGCGAATAATAGGTTTGAGTATTTGTCCATGTTTTCATAATTGTAATTCCTTTCGTCTCACTTCACTTTCACTTCAATCACTGGTCTTTTTATTTCGAGTTTCGGATATCTCCACAAACCCTCGTCACTGGGCCTAGTCTCAGTGTCTCGTGTTAAGTCCGTGCATGTTGTACCTAGGCTAAGTCGAAATGAGGCAGGCCTTGACTGCATGTTAAAACCATGCTAATGTCCATAACTTAGGCCAGACCAAAAGGGGAGTCGATCCCATTTTCACAGGACACAAGTGACAGTGCACTCTCTTAGGCAGGCTTGTCGTGTATTTTCGAACAGTATTGGTAGGATTTAATTTATTTTAATTATTTTCTTGGTTATTTTGTCGGTCAGTCAGACCTGGTCAGGATTTGTTTGAATGGAATACGGTAACTTAGGCTAGTTCTAGTAGGCCTAGCCTAATAGTAATCAGGTTCAGGCCAGCGAACCTGGGCTAAAGCATCTAACTTTTGTGTCGTTAGGTCTATTAAATTATTACTACTTGGCTAGAAAAGTGGGGGGTCTCATGATTGCTTCGGCAGGACGAACTATCACAAGCCTACGTACTCAGTAGTCTAGTAGAAATTTAGTCGCTGACTCATGTACTGTTTACGGTTTGTTGCCTACCAACACAATCGCTGTTGCGTAACACGAAACTTTACCCTAAGCTATTGTTACAAAACACAATGCATCCCAAGTTTACTGTCCTTAAATTTTCTGCTCAGAGGAAGCTTACCTTTTTGAACCAGTCAACTCACAAGGATGCAAATCAAGTTAAAAAGGTATGTTCTACCGATTTGAGTGGACCCTGCCGTCCACTTTGAGTGGGGAGCTCAATATTTTACTGTGTTGATTACAACGACCGTGAGTTGCGTAGGGACGTAGCATAACAGGTCGTGAGTCAACTACTATTAGAAATCGTACAAAGTCATACTAACTACCTGGGGATAGTTCCCAATATTAGCGAGTTACAGCAGGGGCAGTCGGTTATTGCGCAATAAATCAATTTGTGAATCATTGTCCCCGACCAGCGAATCGTCTATTGGCTTAATTCACCGCAGGGCTTTCGATCTCGGCTGACTGCCTTAATGGGTAAAAATGTTGGGCTATAATGTCAAGTTACCTAAATGTCAAAAATACTTATCGAATTCTTGACAAAATACAATTGAAACTACTAGCGTCAGAACACATAAGCAATCAGAATAGGAAGGATATATTTGACACACCTACTGTACAATCAATTTCAATCAATTTGTGTAATAATTGTCACGACCAGTGAATCTGTCTATTGGCTTCATCACCGCAAGGGCTTTCGATCTTCGCTGAATTAACAGTAAAAATGTTGCTATAAAGACTTTGGTCAAGGTACCTAAATGTCAAATAATTATGCAGATTACTTGACAGAATACAATTGAAACTACTGAGCTTCATAAACCAATACAGCAATCAGAATAGGAAGATATATTTGACACACTACATTTTGAATCAGTCGTGACCTTTTATTAAAAACAGCCCATATCATGAACAGTGACAAGGATGAATGATAAATCTATTCTGGGCCTGGGCAGGTGGTGGGGTAGATGATTCCTCCACGCGTGCAAGCCAAAAACACCACGCTCGTGGTGCATCCGCCAATTTCTTATAATTTCCTTTAGAATTTTGGACTATTCCAAAATCATTCACAGAAACTAATAACATGTGTACTCTCCGTAGAACTGAATTTGAACTAATTTCGGATGGCAAACAAGGGAGTAACGGTGAAAAGTTCTCAACAATGCTGTGTTAAAAGCGATACAGTATCGTCATGGCCAAACATAGTCATGTACTGGTCAAATTTGCATTTCATGCAATTTTTCAAAACTTCAAGAGGTCACTGAAGGTCTCAGATTAAATTTGGCATATTTCATGTATTATATATCCGCCAGGGTTTTAGGACGCATCTTGCCCATTCCAATGAGTGAACATCCTCATGTGATGGCTCAAAGTGGGATATTGTTAGCGGTGATGTCTAGTTATTGGATTTGGATCGGTGGTGGAATCCTCAAGCACGCATCTTCTGCGGGTACTTCCTCATACTAGTAGTTTACTGATAGCAGGGGAAGGCGATTGGCCCACAGGTTGGGGAAACTTTGTGGCTAGAGAAAGGAACCACTATATTCAACCCACACCTGGTGAACGGGCTCAGTTTCAGCCAGAGTCAGAGTAAAGTGCTGAAAGTGTGTATGCGTGTCTCAACCTTGTGATTTTATCACTAGTGGGCAAATAATAATGCCCCGGGAAGGGTTCATTGAACAGAGCTGGCACAGATAGTTTCACTGAACTTGACCCCTGTTACCAAGTGACATGCAGTCAAACTGTAGTTGTAGCGCAAGTTAACCAAACTTGCAACAAAATGTTCATTGCATCATGAGATATTTTGACAAGTCAAAAGTTACTGAAGGGGCACAATTGGCCATTGTGTTAATTGCCTTTTTTCGAACCCCAATTTGGTCAGTCTGTTATGGATGCTGAACCAAACGTGGACACATGTCATTGATCTCTTTGGACAGAGTCGACAATGGGAAGGTCAAAGGTCAATAAAAGTGCATATTGGCCATGGTGTGAAATTGTCTTTTTGGCCCCCAATTGGTCATTCTTGATGGATGTGACAAAACTGGACACAAGGTTCATGGTCTGGACACATATATGGTCATGTCTTAGTCAAGGTCATTAAAGGCCCACTTGGGCCATTGAGTGAAATTGTTGTGGCCCAGTTGATCATTCTGTGATGGATGTTGAGCAATCGGTGACAATGTTCATTGAGTGCTAGAACACCTTGGGAACATGAGAGGTCCAAGGTCGAAGGTTATTAAAGGGGCACAATTGGCCCTTGTGTGAAGTTGCCTTTTGGCCCCGAACGGTCATTCGTGATGAAGTTGACTAAACTTGGGCACAACTTGGAATTGCTATCATTGAACTACTAGCGACACATGTTCATTGAACATTTGACCACCTGAAGGTCAAGGTCAATGATCATTAAAGGGGCCATCCATGAGCACTAGTGAATTGCAAAATGCAGATCCTGACAAAAAAGTGTAAAATTTTCTTGAGTGTCTATCAAGTTCCTTGATTGATTCTTCATTCACTATGGACAATGGTTTCATGAAAAAAAAACAATGCCACAGAATGAGGAAAGTTTTACACACGTAACTCCAGTCGTCTCTTTGCAAAACAAAATTTTTGTTACATTTGGGACGGTTGAGCTACGCACTGGTGTCTTGGTTTACAGTATTGTTTGAGAATAGGTGAAATGGCAGTCAAAATGATTGATAAATGATACTCATCTCCCCCTTGTTCAAACTTGGCAAACTAAGAGAATATCTTGCTAGAATAAGGGCATAACTAAGCAAGTCTTGCAGGTGGCCGCTGTTAAATTGTGCGTCTTTCAATCTTGTATGTTAAATCACAAGATGAAATGTGTTCTTTTGGTACCCGAAGTAGTGACTTTCAGTCGTGGACTTTCGGAACTATCAATGAGCCCAATTTTTCATACAACTTTTGTCCAAAATTGGGCAATTGTGAAGTTCGCAGGGCCATTGTGTAAAAGCTGGCAACAATCCAGGAAGAGAGAACATTCCAACTAAGCTAATTCTACGAGGTGCCAAATTTCGATTAAGTTTTCTCTGAGTGGTATGTGATACAACCTGACATTCGTTTAAATTCATCATTCTTGTGTAATATTATTTCATTTACACGTATCAGACACTGTGTTTGATTACTATAAGTGCCTTATCTGTTGTTATTATTACAGATTCCTACATGTTCAGTAAGTTAAGCATTGCATACATTTATCTCTTTCTTTCAAGACAAGGCGAGCACCGTGGACAGAAAAAGAGAATCCCATGCGGAGGCACTTGAATATTGCTCTAAATATAAAGCCCCCCGACCATTTAGAAAAAAGATATTCACCGAAACCATAGGTTAGGAATATATTGTTTATATAACTCAATTCTAAATCCAAGTGAATTTAGGCAATTCACCATGTGGTATCTATTTACACATCAACCATTTTGTTCTATTTTAGGAAAAAGTACACTATTCGATACATTACACTACTGTATTCATTCGCTATGCGCGCCCGGCGCTTACAAAGTTTCAGGATGGGCGTTACGAGATTACCACTTTCAATCTTTTTATATTGGTTTTTGGTGTATCTTTGCAGGACTAACATTGTGTACAGTTACAGTTGTCCTTGCTATTTCCACATGCAGTAACATCATTCATCCAGCACCATAACTAGTTTGTATGCTATGCAAGTGCGCTATACATATACATGCTCAATATGGATGGCCATGATCCATGCACACATATTTGCATGCCACCACATAACCTTGCTTGATTTGGCCTGAATAACTGAACCAGCGGAAAATATTTTCAGGCTGTTTCGTCGGCCGTGGCATATAAACTTCTATTTACAGAGTTTGTCAAAATAGTTGGGTGGGCTCTTACGGGAGATGGGCGCTAGCGGAATGAATACGGTTATTTATAATTTCATACATCAGAGATCTGATTAGCTCAGTCAGTAGCGCTTGGAAACTTTATCGAATTGTTTTGAGTTTGAATGCCCTTGCAGGACGCGATCAGCTTTTCCGACATGGCACTTGGACGCAGATACCTGTTTGTGTCCACCACTGACACCAGACGATACTTGGACACTTGTTGGGGATCCTGAGCCCCTACGCCAAAGGCTGTTACTCTTTGTATGTGTGAGAGCATCAGTATGTTTGTTATAATAGTATCCAAAAGAGTTACTTGCATGTGCTACTGCCAGCTACTGTAGCAATCCTGGATAAACTGGTTGGGACACCCCCGCTTCCCACTATCCGTGCCCAGCTATTGGAATGTCTTGACTGCAACATTGTTTGGGGCTGGCAATGGTCTTTGTAGAGCATGGTTGTCAACATACACAATCTTGACTGCACTCTTTTGGCTGAAATTGACCTCGGGTGTCCACCTATTTTGTCCAAGAATGTCAGTTTGGATTTGATTGCTTTTAGTCACAAAGTCTATTTGTCAGTGTGATCGTGGACCGACGACAACTCTATTACAATAGCTCTGGAGATATGGAGGCAAAGGGCATACAATCCCATCAACATACGATCAGCGTAACTCATGGTCTGACCAATTTCTCTGAAACTGTAGGAGTGGGGTATTTACGGTTCCCCACCACCACTCCTTTCAGCCAACAAATGAATTGCCCCCTAAAAGACTCCAAAAATGAATTTGATAGTGCATCACGGACATACCGCTTGAAGCAACATTGCTTTAATTGAAATATGGCCCCTAATTCGCTTATCAAATATGTATGGAGGCAACCAAGTGAACGTTGTAAGTACGGTTTATTTAGAGTCACTTTAACCATACCCTCAAATCAGGAAATCCGGCCAGTTACCCTTCTGGGATTCTGGCCGATCCCTTCGCTCTTCTGGTGGCCGGAATTGAATTCTGTTGATCCCTAGTAGTGTTTGCATTCATTTTAGTGTTCTTATTATCTCCAAGCATTTAATTTCCCTCACTGGATTTGAATGACGTATATCTTTCTATCTATCTAACAGGTCTGTATTTTACATCATAGTTAAGGGTAAAGTTTTATTCATATTGGTCATGCACATCCGTATGCAGTGTACTCATAGGCTGTTCTTTTTCACAGGTTGGGGTGTCTTCACCAATAGAAACATCAGTAAGGGGATTTTTGTTCGTGCGTTATGCGGGCGAAGTAATCAGTCGACAGGAGGGCAGATAGAAGGGACCATGTGTAAGGGAAGCAGCGGAAGGGCGTTTTCTCTTTAGTATGAAAGAATATGGGGTAAGTGATCAACGTAGTGGTATAATAGTAATGTAACCCAATGTATCAAAATTTCTCTCAATGCGTTTGCCTAACATTTAATTTTAATTGAAAATTAGCCTAATGTTCTATACATGTGTGAGCAGTGCTATTGACACTACGCTAATGAGGTGGGTTGCTAAGTGGGTCCTAAGTATCGTATTGATTCGCTCGGGGGCCAATCATCATCATCATCATCATAGACATTTTATGTCGGGAATCCATGCAGCAGTGGTAAGACAGGAAAACACAAATAATGGACACAATTTTAAATAGCTGGCGTCGATTGCAAAATGTGACACACACTTCTCAGCACTTGCAAACCAATTCCCGAATGTTCCATTGAAATACGTGCGGCATTACAATTCTCTACCTTTTGTATCTAATCTTCGTAATACGACCTGAAAATTCAATAGTTTCTCAGAGAGCAAAATTGTGATGTTTATAAAAATAACATAAAACACTGGGGAAGCAGCGTGACCGTTGCCCCCTGCACCAGAGAAGGGCCCATGAACAAAGAAGGAGAGTAACAAGGAGGATTTCTTTATTTTTGGTTGCCAGTGAGTAAGATATTGATAGGCAGTTCTCCAAGCTAGGCGGCTGTCCATGGGTGCATATTCCACATGATCGCTATATGAAGATGATTTGAACCATCATGTGAATAAGTGAGGTGATTGGCGCAGAACTTCAAACCTGCACATGGATCGCATCGCTATGAAGATAAACTTTGAACCATCACCGGACGTAAGTGAGGTAATGGTAATATAATTATATCCCGCAACATTGGGAGTGTTCGGGGATATAGGGTTTTGGGGGTGTAGCCGCCGTCTCTGCCGCCGCCGGCCTACTCCGGAAACTTTAGGCCGGGTTAGCGCAATAACGCTTAACGCTTTCTACGACGATTCTGAAACTTGGTACACAGGTCATCTAGGCATAAAGCTCGGATGAGTTGCGAAAGTGAGGTCACTGCATGTGTGTGCCCTTATTTTGCAAGGTTTTGAACGAAAAAAACAGAGTTGGTCGATTCCATGGTCCCGAAAAAACATGAGGTATTTTAAGTCACCGGAGGGCAAAGTTGTGTTTTTTGCGGAAAAATACGACGTAGTCTGATTTACAGTGAAACTGCTGAAGTGGGGACAAAAGTGGGTTCGAAAAACATGACGGAAATTTCCAGGTCACAAGAGGTCAAAATTTGCGTTTTATTCGAGATTTTTCCACTCGTCAGATTCATAATGAATTATTGTATTGGAGAATTGAACTACAGTTGGTTCTTGAACAACAGGTAGGGCCACAGAGGTCAAAGGGACATAAAACTTCAATGTGCTGTCTTCAAACCGAGTAAACAAAAGGCCTTTACTGCGGGGATAACACGTCGTTGCGGTTACCCGGTCTGCACATGTCTAGTTTCAAATTTAGTTCTAATCTCTCCCATATGCAGAGGACCTCGCTGCCTGGAGTTAAGTTCGAGCTGGGTGGGGGCATATAGCAAGGGCCTGTTGAATTGCTGCCCAAGCCTTTTTTTCTGAATCGTCGCCATTGTAGCTATCTGGTATCTTGAGGAATGTGAAGTACAGAATGCACCCCTTGAGGTCCAACCCTCAAAAAGTTAAACCTCGAACTACAGTAGTCTGATGTTGGTGTTGAACAAGGTTAGTGTCGGGTTTGATACAGGCTATTGCGTGGTGGTGAACCTAAGGAATTAGACTTCGGGGGTTGATCTATATATCCTCTAAAGACTGCATACTTCTGCTTGAGTGAGCACTAGTGGGTTCCTGAGACAGTGGATCTGATTGGACTGTAATGGTCTGGTGCACAGGTAAGACTCTTCAGGAATCCCTAGGGCTTATTTGTTCTTGTAAATGAAGAAACATATGTTGTCATATCGCTGGTAACTTTTTTTTTCAGGTCTATGCAAACCGTTGATGATAATCGCTTGGGAAGGCTGGGTAAACGATTCACTTGGGAAAGGGGAAAACTGCTCAATGAAAGCCGTCAATGACGCAGTAGGGCCAATATGGCCGAAGAGGGACTCAGATCAACTATGGGTGAACGATCTCTCCCATGGAGGAAGGTACATGCTTCTATGTTTCCTTCTTATGTATGTGGCCCTCTCTCAGATCTGCCTTAGAGGACGTCTGTAGATGATGGTGGTCCCTTATTGTGTAGGCCCATCTCTCCTTCTCCGCCTCTTGTTCTTCTCTCTCTCCGTAGTGAAAGTGTGTCAAGTGTATAGAAATCAGGCAAGTATCAAGATGTTTACTGATGAGTTAACTGCTGTAGTTTATTTGCGAGCATGTGTCTGTGGTCCTCTGTCATATTTTTGGAAACTTTTTCATTCATCATTCTCTTCCTGAACATGTCGGCTTGTGTGCATGGTTACTGTACAAGGTGTAGCCTCATTAGCGTTTGTTTGTATTATGTGGTTGTCTGTGTGTTAGGATTAAGTTAGTTGGGGATTAACTGTATACTTAGTGACAGAGCAGTTAAGACATCTTGTACGTAGTGCTCACCTGCTTTGAAGCAGTAGTTTTCTGAGGGGCCCTATCAGAAGTCCACAGACATGTTGGAAACGTGGGGTCAGTTTTGGGCCTTCTATGAATGAGATGCATAATGCTTCCCAGTTCAAATGAACTAATAATGGAAGTTGGTCGTTTTAAATTATTAACCAATAGTGGGCCTACATGCGGGTGCTACCTAGGTGTCCAATATTTCTTGATGTTGCAACTTGCGTCTACTTTGCGCATTCTTCATAATGCACTGAGCTGCAAGTTAATAGGTGTGTTATGTCATTATCACTCATCTCTATAGAGGACTCGCTACTATATTCTCTGATACAGTACTCCAGCTGTGTATGTTTTGTTCTCTTTTGCCAGTCGTGTTTGTTGGCCCTCTCTCTGATTCAACATGATTCCTGAAATATTTGTAGTTGTTTGCATAACGGCCCAGTAGTATGCTCATGTAAACATTATGTGTGTGATGTGTTGCTCCCTTCTGCTATTTTTGACTCTGACTATTTGTGGTGCTTTGCTGGTGGCTAATTGCGTATTGCTGCATCATGCCTCCATATGTTCCCAAAACTGGATTCGATTACACTCCTTCTATAGGTGGTTGGTAAATCAGCTGAAATTGGTCACAATATTCTCCCAGTAAGGTGTGTCAGGGGTTCTTGTGGATTATGAGGTCAAGTCCCCCTAGAACAGAGATCCTTGTGGCCACTGTGTAATGTCTGTGTGTGTGTCCTTGACACATGTGATAAACCATTTAATATACCTAGTGCCTCCCATGAAAGAGCCTGCTTTAATTCTACAGAGGGATCCTTCAGGATTATCATATGGGAGGTTATTCAAGTTTGTGTGTGTCCTCCATCCGCTATGGTGCCCACATAATCCTAAGCTGTGCCTCCTGTGCATATACAGATAAGGGTCCGCTGTATGTTACTGAGGTCCTGTTTATCCTACAAATGGTAGTACAGGTATGTACAAACTGTATGTCTCTTACCCTCATGTTTCTAATTGCAAGTGTCCGTGTGTGTGGTCCCCTTTCAGATATGATGATCACTAGTCCTTTTACATGCACCTTCATGATACGCTCAGGCCTACGCAATTATTAGCTTGCGGCTAAGCAGCTCTAGCAGTCACCATTTTTCTTGTCCCTCGTCTGTTGCTCCTTAGTCCGTTTGTCACTTGAATTTCCATGTCAAGGTCATCATAGGTCATTTCCATGTTCACATGTAAACTCAACTTGATGTCTGTCTCTCTTCCCGGTTTTTATATTGCGAGTGTGTGTTGTGTGGTTCCCCGTCAGAGATGATAATAACTAGCCTTAACGGTATCCATTTGCCTTCATGATGGCAGGTAGGTCCTTCACTATATTAACTGCAGGTGGAAGCAAGCCAAGAGCACACCATGTCTATTTTGTCTGTTAGTCCGTTCCGTCACTTTGTCATATTGACCAAAGTTACATGGGATATTCATAATCTTCTGAGTCAAGGTCAGGGATTGGTCATTTTGGCCTGACATGACCATTTTGTTGTCAAACAGTCAAGCGGCATGTCCTATGGTTACATGATGATCTTGAGAGTGGTCACTAGTACGTATGTCAATGTTCATGAATTGAAGGTCAAAGGGGGTCATTTGATGATCAAATGGTACAAGTGTCTCCTCCCCAGATTGAAGCAATGATAGTATGAGCTACAGCATTGATTCTTCTGTTTGCAAGTTTGTGTTTGGTTGTGGTCCCTTCAGGTATGATGGTCGACTATCCCCTGTAGTTCTTCCGTGTATTCTTAACCACTAGTTTGTTTTTAAAAATGCTGGTGGGTGAGCCATGGCGATTTCTGCATCAATGCCTCTTATGTTTCACAGCTGGATTCAGATTACTACTCCTCTATAGTGGTTGTTAAGTCATGATGAAATTTGGTCACAATATTCTCCAAGTGAAGGGTGTCAGGGTCGCGTGAATTTGCGGTCAAGGTTCCCCAAGAACAATATCAGGTAGGCCCTTGTAGTTTGGTGTTTGGCGTCCTTGGAATCAGATGTCCTGACCATTAAATATTACCCTAGTGCCCTTATGTAAGAGCCTGTTGTATTCTACAAAGGGACCTTCAGTATTATCATAGTGGAGAAGTATTGCAAGTTTGTGTGTGGGTAGTCTCCATCCGCTATGGTGACCACAGAATCCTAGCTGTGCCTCTGTGCATGTACAGTAAGTCCTGCTTAGGTTACTGAGGTCCTTCAGTTTATCCTACAAATGGTAGTACAGGTATTTACAACTGTATGTCCTCTTACCCTCATTTTCTAATTGCAGTGTCGGTGTGGTGTGGTGGGCCCGTTCAGAGAGGATATCCTTATTCTTTTACATGCCATTTATGATAGGCCAGGCCTTCAGCGATTATTAGCTGCGGCTAAGCAGCTCTTGCAGTCACCATGTTTCTTCTCTCTTCCTTTTCGGATCCATTCGTCTGGTGACCGTTAGTCGTTTGTTACTTGAATTCCTTTCATGGTCATTCAATGTCACATGGAAACTTAACTGTATAAATTTAAATGTCTTCTCTCTTTCCTCATGTTTTTATTGCAAGTGTGTGTGTGTGTGGTTCCCTGTCAGATATGGTACTCACTAGCCTTACAGTATCCATGTGCCTTCATTACATGTATATAGGTCCTTCAATTTATTAACTGCAGGTGGAGCAGCTCAAGCACACATGTCCGATTTTACTGTAGTCCGTTCGTCACTTCACTCTTTGTCATTATGACCAAATATTCATGAATCTGAGGTCAAAGGTCATGGATGGGGTCATTTTGGCCTGACATGGTCATTTTGTGGGTCAAACGGTCATCCAAATCAGACCATGAGAAGGGGTTAGAAAAAAATTGATAGAAGTTGCGGGGTTACTTTGTGGGCATTGATGTTAAGCGTTCGTACATAGTGTTGTTCGCAGTATATAGTGGATGTTTGTGCGAATCATTATTACCTAAGAAGCAGCCACCAAAACAGAAAATGTTTTCAGGGACGCTTTATGCCGAAAGTGCCCCCTCCATGGCTAAAGTAAACTACTGTGCAATATTACTAAAAGGGACTATACAAAAGGCACAAAATTGACTTCTGATTGACTGTATTGAAATATTAGGTTTTATATTCTAACCACCACTTGATCTCAAAATATCTCAACTAGCAGTTATATATAATATATAGTTGTAAATGAGCAAGCGATTCTTTTCAGGTTACTCCAATTTTAATGTATTTTGGGGGGATAATTATCGGAAACCTAATATTGAGGAAACGTTTGGGGTAAAAAAGGGGTGCTTTTCCCCCTGTTGGGGGAATATTTTAACAACGGTTTTAACTGGTCGCCGCTCAGAGGACGCCAGGATTCGCAGTGCCACAACAAACCCTTGGAGGGGAAATATTGGTCAACTGAGAGATTCAACCCTTTGGGTTCCAAATCATTCTGGTGATATGTACAGTACCGGTACTCCAGTTGTGTAAGTTTTGTCTTTTCTGCCAAGTTGTGTGTTGTGGTCCGCTCACTGATATGACAT
Source organism: Sclerodactyla briareus (assembly GCA_026419785.1). Taxonomy (NCBI): domain Eukaryota; kingdom Metazoa; phylum Echinodermata; class Holothuroidea; order Dendrochirotida; family Sclerodactylidae; genus Sclerodactyla; species Sclerodactyla briareus. The sequence goes on from JAODTK010000899.1 coordinate 351,601, forward strand.
GTAATTACCAGCAGTGATGCATAAAATTGGATTTGTATTGCGTAAAGGAAACTTGCAGATATTCTCCCTAGAAACATGTATGTTGATGGTTTGCTCTCTTCTGTGTTTGAACTCCAACTAGTTTGTGTGCTGAGCGGGTGAGCTATTGCAATTCTGCATCAGGCATCTATATGTTCACACTGGATTTCAAATTACTACTCCTCCTACAGTGGTTGGTAAATCATGATGAAAAAATTTGGGCACATATTCACTGGTGTCAGGGGGTCTGTGAATTTGAGGTAACCTAGGACAGAGATCAGTGTGGCCCTGGTAAGTTTGGGTGTGGTCTGATCAAATGTCATGACAAATAAATATTACCTAGTGCCTCTATGAAAGAGCCTGTTGTATTCTATAGAGGACCTTCAGGATTATCATAGTGGAGGGTATTGCCAAGTTTGTTGTGTGTGGTCTCCAATCTCACTATGGTGACCACATAATCATAGCTGTGCCTCTGTGCATATACAGGAAGTCAGTTGTTACTGAGGTCCTTCAGTTATTCTACAAATGGTAGACCGGTATGTACAAACCTGTAGTCTCTTCGCCCCTCCTGTTTCTGTATGTCATACTAGTCTTAACAGTACATGTGCCTTCATCCATTATGTATATTTGTCGTTGGTCGTTAGTTTGTTTGTAACTTGTCATTATTGATGACTACTTGTAATCCTAGTTGTGCGTCTATGATAGTAGCTTTGTATGAAGGGCATAACTGAGCTCGATATTGAAATAAATTTGACTTAAAAAAAGCTTGCTTGTAGTCTTTGTGGAAAACAGACTGCTCCTGGCACAAGTTCATTTGTGTGGTTTAAGCTTTGCACCATTGCAATCTAGTTTTAATTTCCGTCTGGGAGAAATCCATGTAGCAATTATGCTACTGAAAAGTTCTCAAATGAAAAAAAAAGATTGGGTAAAAAAACATAAATTGTTGGAATAAAATAAAAAAAACGAAAAAATAATTATGAAAATAAGGACTGGCTATTTCAGACCCATTGAGTGGTTAAATTTGAGCCAGTCTACTGGACTGATAACAACAAACAAGTTTTGAACATGTGACTTATATGACAACACATTGATTGTCAATATTCCTTTTGTTTAAGAACGGTCTTGAAGCACAGTATCAAAGGGAGCCCACAACATATGTAAACAACACCCATAATTGCCAGACGAAGCTTTGAGTTGAGTAGTGGCCGCACTCGTTGCTGGCGCTTTAAATCACTATTACCGAACCCAGCGTAGTTGGTAGAAACAGTGACAGTGACAACCCTGTGACTTGAAATACCAGATCCTCAGTACGGAATGAGCCTCTACCAAAATATTAGCAGTGAATGCAACCATGCCAAGCGACAAAAAACAGACGGAAAGAAAGCTGTGAAAATGACCACCTGTCGATTAGGAAAGCACCGGATCCCAAGTACCAGAGGAAGCCATCCCACAACATAATCTGAATGACAAACAGCCCTCACGTTGCCTCTTTCTGCATTGAGGCCTCCGGGTTAAATCATGTCATGCCGAAGGTAGTGGCAGCAAGCCATGATGATGACGTCTCCCCTTGAATCTGAAATGCATGATCCTCATTACAGAAGTGCGCCTCTACACAAAGTATTAGCAGTGGACAGCAATCATGCCAAGCGGAACAGAAGGACAGAAGCTGTGTGGAAAATGACCACCTGTCGATTCTGAGCACCGGATCCCAAGTACCAGAGGAAGCCATCACCAACAACATATGCAATGAAAACAGGCCTCCACCTTGCCTCTTTCTGCATGAGCCTCTCGGTAAATCATGTCATGCCGAAGGTCAGGGGCCAGCCAAGCCATGATGATGAGTCCCCTTTGAATATGAAATGATGATCCTCAGTACAGAAGTGAGCCTCTACCCCAAAAGTATGAGCCCAGTGACAGCAATCCATGCCAAGCCGAGGAAAGAAGAAGGACAGAAGCGGTGAAAATGACACACCTGTCGATTCTGAAGCACGGTCCCAAAGTACCAACGGAAGCCATCACACACTCTCTGCAACTGACAAAAGCCCATCCACCTTGCCCTCTTCTGCATTGCAGCCTCTCAGGTTAAATCTTGTCGTGGCAAAGGTATGGCAGCATAGGCCAGGTAATGACGTCCCCTTTGAACTCTGAAATGCATGATCCTCCGTACAGAAATGAGCCTTACCACAAAGTATTAGCCCAGTGACAGCAATCCATGCCAAGCGCGAAAAAAAGGACAGAAGCTGTGGAAAATGAACCACCTGTCGATTCTGAAGCACCGGATCCCAAGAGTACCCAAGGAAGCCCATCCACCCAAAATATATGAAATGACAACTGCCCATCCCCCTTGCTCTGTCGCATTGGAGACTCTCAGGTAAATCTTGTCGTGCCAAAGGTTCTAGTGGCAGCAGCCATGATAATGCGTCCCCTTGGATCTGAAATGCATTGATCCTCACGTACAGAAGGAGCCTCTACCACAAATATTAGCTAGTGTGACAGCAATCCATGCAAGCGGAACCAGAAGGACAGAAGCATTGTGAAATGACCACCATGTTCGTTATGAAGACACGGGGATCCAAGTACCAAAGGCAGCTATCACCACAAAAAATCTGCAATGACAAAACAAGCCCATCCACCTTGCCTCTTTCTGCATTGAGCCTCTCGGGTTAAATCATGTCGTTGCCGAAAGTAGTGGCAGCAGCATGATATGCGTCCGTTGAATCTGAAAGCATGATCCTCAGTACAGCCGACAAGTCCACAACAAAAGTGCTACCAATGACAATAACCTACCACCTGCACAAAGTGCCCAAAAAACTCCTCAAGTAAACAATATGGAGGGAAGGAAGGGAAAGAGGAAAAGTATTATGACAGCTGTTCTGATGAGTTAGAAGTACCAGATGTTGGGGAGGTTAGGGAGTTATAGACAGGATAATCCAGGGAGTCGAAGGTTCCGATTTGAACGCTTGGAGAGACCATCTTGCAGTTTTCGAACCATTGCAAGTAGATTGAAGTTGCACTCCTACTTCAATTCAAGTGGGGATTCTGATGACATCTACGTTCCAAACAACACTGAGGAAATGAAATTAGCACTTCCGATTCTGAAGAGATCCCTAATCCACCAAGCATCAAAGGAAAAAGGAGAAGAAAGTCGGACCAACAAAGTGAAAAGGGCATGGTTTCTGAAGATGACGGTGTGGGTGGTTAACATCATCCTTACGGTGCTTCACCATGAACAAATGGAAGGCACAGATGTTGGGACCGGTATAGCTTCTGTTTGTTCTGTGACAGAAGAGAAAAATTCAAAGGTGACCGTTTCATTATGAAAGGAAGGACTCTGCAGAGAGGGAAGTGGCTTACATTCTCAGCAAGAATAAGCAGTCAAGAGGAAAGGAAACTTCTCTGGTTGTTGTTGACAAACAAGGGAAACCACCATTCACAACCGTCGGTGCTCAAACATGGCCAGGGCACACATTAATTCCAGCCCAGAGACAGTCACATTACTGATGCACACAACTACCTCCCTTGCGAATTACTGTCTGGTCATTTCGTCAAGACAGAATTGTGGAAGCACCATACTCCTGCCCAGCACTGACATAAAGGGTGCACTCAGTCAAGTAACAAAGGCAGGGTCAGGCACGTCTGCTATGATGTTGCAGTAGCAGAATCATTGCAGCGAGGCATGTCAACAGCAAGTCCTCAGCAAAATGGGCTTACCGATCCTGTTGGCATGATAGCTGAAGCGAGACTTAATTTGCCGGATGGACTTAAAACTCTTCCACGAGGTTTCACCGGCCACATCAATTCCAGTACTGTTCGCAAAGAATGAGACAACCTTGCCGATTGAAGTAGATGACCCCTCCAGGAGATGTTTCCAGACAAGATAAAGTTCTATGAAGGAGGCAGTTCCCCCATATTTTCGCTATGTGTGGAAGCAGTACCGAAAAACAGCTATTTCGATCCTGGAGCAAGAAGTACAAAAACACACCTCACTGGCACAATACAGATAGGCTTTTCGCTGAGGAAGGTAGCATCAATCCTGAAGGGCGATGCTCTGGAGATGGGAGACAAAGGAATGGAGGGAAGTGCTGATGCTTTGCTGCCCCTGTGAACTTGAGGGAATAAGAAGTTTCACATCATTGCACACAATACGCTGAGAACACGTAAAATGCATAGCCTTCCAGTTGCTGCCACTGGGTGAAGATATTGCCAAGCTGAGGGCTATTTGAGGAAACAACCTCCAAAAGAAGAATGTATGGCAGATTTGCACACATGCCCATCTGATAATAAAGCATGGAACCACTTGCCAAAGATACCCAAAGGACCCAGCAAGTGAAAGCAAAGTTCTGCAGAAGCTTCAAGCGGTTGGAGGCTGAAGAGAAAAAAAGAGGTGGTTGCAAGGTCACCCCCTTCTGTTGACTGGACCATATCTATTCATGTGTGCAAAGTGATGTCCACGAGGATGATGTTGATATCAGTGAAAGTAACCAGTATCTCTTCGCTAATCCATTTCCTTCCCAGCTACCTATGAGGGGCCAGGACAGCATTCGTCAGTTTTCTGATGAATGTGGTGTGGCACATGCGGAGAACATCACATCCACTAAGCTGCGGAAGCAAATTGGCACTTTGTCACAAGTCCTTCAATCTGCCAGAACCAATGAAATTGACATCTTAGCAAACCTTCATGGGCCATGACATAGCTATCCACAGAAACTACTACCGACTTCCAGAACCGGACACTACCGATGGTCAGGTTTCAGATCGTACTTGCTATGGAAAGAGGCAAAGTGGCAGACTACCATGGGAAGACCTTGGATGAAATCGAGCTTGACATTGACGGTAAGAAAGAAACATTACTGGAATATTTGACCAGGGTTGGCACTAGGGGCAGGGATAGAGGGATTCTCTCCCTTTCAACCTCTGACCTTTTGACTTTGAATTTTGACTTGTCTATTGTGACTGTATGACAGTCCCTCTTTTCATAGCTAAAGTCCCTCCTAGAATAGTTCACAAGGAGAGGAATACCTCCCAGCATAAGGAAGCTAATGCCACCCCTGTATTTGATACACATTTTTTGTGTGAAATTGTGTTTAACTTTTACTCAAATGTTCCCCTCTGTTATTGGGAATCTGTCAGATGTGACTGAAATTACCATCATTCAATTTTGCATGGGCGAAATAGGTAGAATAAGCCTATTCACCCTGGTCCGTCCCTGCACTTGTGTGATTGGGCACTGGGCCCATAACAGGCTCTTTTGCACATAGGACCTGAATGCAATGTTGGGCGGGGGGTCTGAATTGCAGTAAGCTGTCAAGTATAATAACCGTCAAAATTTACCATTTAAATCGTTTTGTTTGTTATCACCGGTTGTTTCATTTTTGTTTGTAGTATATTGAAACCAGATGCTTCAAATGAGACCATCTCATGACTGCTGCATCTATGAAAATGCGTGAATGTTATTCAATATTTTCTGTACTGAACAAACCTATGTTTATAAGCCAGTCAGTATTCTGTTTGTGGAGAAGTACATTCACTCATTGCCCCCACCTTACCTTCACTCCTTGTATATTGCTTGCCTGTGAGAGCAATGCCCCCTCTGCTTGATACTACATTTGGGAGCTACCGCCCAAATTCCGCCAATCATTATTTGTGGTTCGAGTGGCACTTCTTCCGGAGGCCCCATGAGGTACGCTCATTACTGAATTCCCTGACATGGGGGCATTCTTTGCTTCAAACATCTAAATATTTCTATCTAGCAAAATTGCTAACAGGATTAAAGTTGCATATGTTATTTTGCCCACAGGCACAGAGAATGAGCTGAGGATGAAGATGAGGACCATAACAGTGCTGAGGATGAAGTTGAGAACCACAGCAGTGCTGAGGATGAAGATGAGAACCCTAACAATGCTGAGGATGAAGATGAGAACCATAACAATGCTGAGCTAGATGACAGTGGTAAGTGATTCAAGTAGATTGCGGCGGCGTATTGCCATTAGGAGAATTCACTCCGTAGTTATACTGGGAAAGCTACTACGAACAGTAGTTCACATTTGGATTTGTTGAAATTGCTAGACATTGGAATTGCAATGTTTGCAAACCTCAAAGGGGAAAATAGTGGTGATTTGCTCACAGTTCAAAATACATTTTATGGTAATCACAAATAATCCTCTGTATATATAGCCCTCCTCCGTAAGTAGCAGATGTTATTCCCCAAATTAAATCTGGCCAACATAAACAATCAGCCCCGTGTTACCTATAAAAAATATCCTGGGACAAACTTGATCAACCATCCTTGATTCCTAGCACTCAATTTATATGCAGCGTTTATCTATTATTTCCCGAATCACCTACAAACCATTGCTTTCATGTTATTACAGAAAACAGACTGCAGGAGAAAGACACATTCTGGAAGGATGTGAGGAACAATCCTGGTAAAGCTGGTAAGTGACCGTATTCCATATAAAGTGACAGAACAAAAAGTTTAAATATTCGATCCAGGACATGTTTACATGCTCTCATGAACTCACATAAATTCAGATACATTTCCATTCTGTACATAGTCTATTTGTTGCTGAGGCTGAACATTTCAGCCTCAACTAATCCCTATCCAAATAAAGCACATATATTTGCCAGGCTTTCTTTTCAAGGCAAACAGTACATTCTGTGCCATTTCGAGTGAGCTGAGGCAGAAATACCACCAGTACCGTGCAATTTATATAGATGGGTTCAAAGCCTTGGACCATATCTGTCTTGGCTGCTTCAAGCTGGAATGACCTTAAAATTCAACTGCCAATTCTTCTTCTTCATTGCCAAGCTTCAGGCGCTTGGTATGGCCTTCAACCTCATCGAGTGCCTAGATGACTAACGTTCATTGTTTTCATGGACGCTTGTCCAGCCTTTTGGCAATTATTTTTGTGAGCATTGCCACCCCCCTTTGTTATTGCCGCCCTTCTTGAGACTTACTCTCCACATCATGTGCTCGGGACATGTTTTTGGGTTTTGGGAATGAGTTGATGCACTCCCTCAAGAAGTGCTCGTTCAGAACGTTAGTGGCCTCCATGCTCCTTACACAGAATATCGTCCAACGAGATTTCATCAAGGCAAATGGCAAGCATTGTGGGACACTTTTTCCGTGAACAAGTTGCACTTCAGTGAAGCCTACAGGTGGTACCAAATTTAGTAGGGTCTTTGCCATATGGAGAGACGATTTGGTCCTAACCAGAGCACGTATCGGCCACACTTAACCTCACACATAGATTTCTCTATATTGCCCGACAGACAGACCATATTGTGTTCTCCTGTGACGTGCCTCATGTTAACACATTCTTGAGACTGTTTATAGTACTCACATCACATATCCGTAAGATAATTTATGATGTTGCAGACTTATCAACATTGTTGCAGCATACTGACCCTTCCTTCAATCTCAGACTTCCTCAAGGAAGGTGATCTGTCCATCCAGTTTTGACCCATCCATCCCTATATTCCCGTCCTCTTGTTTCGTTGTTTCGTTTCCGCTGGGGACAAACTCAATTCTTGTGGGTAGGTACCCGCATATGTCCACACTGCACGGCAAGGGTTGATGTTTATAAAATAGCGTCTAACTAACTCACTTTCATGTAAATTAACTTCAATTTGCAGATGCTCACAACAGTGGGGGACACTGAAGAAGTGTGGGAGGAAAAGGCAGGGTAAAACTGGTAAGTGACAAGTGTGTTGACCGTTCATGCTGATTGCTGTGTATCCATGTTTCTTATTGTTGATGTTCACTACCATCAGAGACATAGCAGAGGGGGCAGTGGGAGCAACTGCTCCAACCTTTCAGGGTTAAACAATGTTACAAATATTGTAGTGTGTTGTAGGAAATTTGCTCACAATGTTCGTTTTACACATTCTAAAAGTCAGGGAAACACCCCTCTCCATGTCCAGTCATGAAAATGTGCTCCCCCTTGCAAAAACTAGGCTACGTCCCTCATTACCATTCTCTGCGTTACCGTTTCGGGATGGGAGCTGGTGTTTAAGAAATATTAAATGACCGGCACACATTCATAAGACAGTTCTTGCTCCATGGTGCAATTGCTATTGAATAAGAATATCAGACCACAGCTAAACGTAGTTGCTATTAAACCCATGATCTGGTGACAATAAAAGTACACATAAAAAAAAGAGTGATCATTCTTTCAAGGCTGCTGTGTAGGCACCTGCAAAAATAATTATAAATAACCACACAACTTTATTTTCTGCCACTACTAAAATCCAGTTTTACCCCTGCAGTAAAATGTCGTTTTTTGTAATGCAGACAAAAATAAGCAGTTCTAAATTACAGACACCAGTTTGGGGCACAAGCAGACGTGCCCCTGCAACAAGCATTAACTCTCATTCTTACCCATGGGAGCACATGCCTGCGAGGGCAACTAGCCGAATCCACCTTTGCTCCCACTACCCAGTCCCCAGCATGCGACCGGCCTGTGCTGACCCAGTCCCAGCTTTCTGAGTGAGGTACCTGCAGTTTTGCACCAACCATGAGTTACAAGGCCATCCACCAGACCCCATGGCCGACAGAAACCGGTGGCAGGATCATCCAGAGTCTGTCATATACCAAAAGAATCGCTCAGCAACCTGACCCTCAATATTTCCTTCTTTGGTGACCTGATGTTGAACGCAGGACCTGCTGATAGTACCCAAGCATGTGATGAAGTGAGTTGTCAGGATGAATATGGTTGGACTGTTTTTACGCCTCAATTTTCAACCAATCAGTTCAATTCATTGCCTTTTTTCTAAGTTGTGGGGCACTGGATTGCTTTCCCTACTCTGGTGCTTGCTGATGTGGAGCACCATGCACAACAGCGGAATGTACCATCTTTTGAAGTCTGTGGTATGATTCAGCCTTGGATTTGAACCCCAGATCTCGGGTTGAAGTGGATGCTCTACCGATAGAAGCCATACACCCGGTCTAGTAGGAAGGATTGCATGCTTCAGCCCCAAAGTGAGCACAAGACTGGATTTGCCTCTGCAGAAAATGTAGCGCCAAATGCCTGATGACACCGCCTGAGGTAGAACCGACCCGAGGACCTCCACACTTTTATGACATAGGGACCATCTCACTGGACTGTCCAGGATGGTAGACATATTTTTAACTGTCCCTCTGCACAGGTAGAGACTAACTTAGCAGGAGCACATGGCCCGACTGGTCAACCACATGTATGATTACATTATTGTGGCTTTGTAACTAGACTACCAAAGTTGCTGCTTATGTTATCACTGCCCATTTTAATGTAAAACTGGACGTCGTTGTGTGGTCTAGTGGTACAGCATCCACGGGAGGTCCGCTGGGTGGGATACAGGGATGAGTCATACTTGGACCGGGTGTGTGGTCTAGTGGTACAGCATCCACGGGAGGTCCGCTGGGTGGGATACAGGGATGAGTCATACTTGGACTGGGTGTGTGGGGTGGTCTAGTGGTACAGCATCCACGGGAGGTCCGCTGGGTGGGATACAGGGATGAGTCATACTTGGACCGGGTGTGTGGTCTAGTGGTACAGCATCCACGGGAGGTCCGCTGGGTGGGATACAGGGATGAGTCATACTCTAACTAATTACTCCATTGCTTATGCAGAGCACCACACATAACAGCAGTAGTTTCCATTCTTTTGGGTTGGCCTAGCCTAGGATCGATATACCACTCTATATCTCACTAGATCCAACCTGGTCAGGAGAGAGACATAGCATACCAGATCTGGATTACCATCGGGACGATAATACTGAAGGACCTGTCCGTATTTAGATACAGCAGAAAGCGAATAGAGGCACAGTTGGATTTTACGGTCATATATTTGGACACGAGAACCACACAAACAAACATGCAATAAAAATATGAGGAAAGGGACTGCCGTTTAACATACCTGTATCACTATTAGTACGATCATGCAGAAGAAGAATCTAGAAAGCTCATACGGGCGGTTGAAAACAGCTTTCGGATAGTATCAATTAAGGGCACTACACAAATTTGCAAAAAACAGAAAGGGGGACAATATATGGTCAACCGGTAGTACCATTAGTATGAAACTACCTACTGGAGGGCCTCAGTTAGAATACTGAAGACAGAAGACTATTGCAGAACCACAGCTGGGATGAGTCATCCATCATCATTCAGACAGAGGACCTCATACACAAACTTGTGATAAAAGCGGGAGGGAGAGAGAGACAAACAGTGTACAAACCTGTATTACCATTAGTAGGATAATACTGAGAACCTGAGATAATATGACGAGTATCACGCACCAACTGCAATAAAGACGGGGGGGGGGGGGGTGGGGGGGGGGGGGGGGGGGGGTGGGGGGGGGGGGGGGGGGAGAGAGAGACTTAAGGTATACATCTGTATTACCATTGGTATGATCAAAATTCTGAAGGACCTTTTATATAATATAAATGACGCGTGTGGATGGAAAGCTAGGGCATTCAAATTTGCCAAAAACACACAGAAGAGGAGGGGGCATATGGCATTACAGTGTTGTCATTAGTATGATGATAATTACTGGCAGACAGCAGTAGAATACAAAAAGGACTCTTGCACGAGCCACAGCCGGGATGAGTCATCATATCAGACAGAGGACCTCATACACAAACTTGTGATAAAAGCGGGAGGGAGAGAGAGACAAACAGTGTACAAACCTGTATTACCATTAGTAGGAAAACTTGAGAACCTCTGTATATTATAGACGAGTAATCACACACACCAACTGCAATAAAACGGGGGGGGGGGGGGAGAGAGACTTAGTATACATCTTATTACCATGGTAATGATAATAATATGAGGACCGCTTCAGTATAAGATAAATACTCGTTAAGGAACAGCTAGAGGCACATCATATCAGATTACTACAACAATTTGCAATAAAACAGAAGATGGAAGGGGGCATATGGCATACCCTGTGTTGTCATTAGTAGGATGATAAACGGGCAGACCTCAGTAGCATCAAAAGACTCTTGCTAGCCTTAGCGGGATGAGTATCATATTCAGACAGAGGACCTCATACACAAACTTGTGATAAAAACAAGGGAGAGGTCATACAGCTCAGTGACCTTTGTGGAATATAGAAGACTTAGTAATAACTGGGATTAGTATTCATGCAGACAGAGGACCCCTCTATACAGATGTTGCAATAACACGAGATTAGAGAGGCATACGTTATCATATATTTGTATTATATGCCATTAGAATGATCATACTACTGGGAGAGCCTATCGTAGAACAACATTTCAGACACCATTCTTTCAGGGCTGCTACTGTTTGGGTGCCTGCAGAATGAATTGGAAGTAACCACAAACTTGGAAAGGATTTTTGTCCCTTCTCAAATCTGGTTTTTCCACTGCGTGACAATGCTAAATTACTGTGCATCATATCTGACACAGGACCCCACACCAGAAGTTTTTGGTACTGACTGTGCAAGAATTCAAATTCAAGGCTCTAACACTATACAACACACTGGTCTCAAATTATGTTGGGAATGGTATTGGTTTAAACATTTTAGCTACTGTACTGAGGCCTGTCTATCTATCCTTATCTATCTTGTGTCTGTCTGTCTGTCCCGTCTGTCTGCTGTCCTGTCTACCATTTGATTGAAGTTTGGCTATCCTCCTACCGTGTTTTTGGTGGATCACGATGAAAAGTTGGTCACAAATGATACCAAGTCTGGGGCCTCGGGGGTGCTCCTGATTTTTAACCCGGGCGCGGTCCTGGTGCTCATCATGTGACATCACCCAAAAGGCTCCTCCTACAAATTTTGGTGTCACACTGCTGATGCTCGGTCCTAATGATGTTCAGTACCGACCTTTGGAATATTTGGTCCACGGTCCCACTTGGGCCCTTATTAGAAACCATACAATGGTGCTGAAAGCATCTACTTACAAGCTTGGATAGTTGGCCATTGGAGTCTGGCAAATTTCTAGGCCCAAGGCCCAATGTGAGTAAGGCCCATCATGGAAATCATGCAAAATACTTTCTACAAATTTGATTATTCGGGCTGATGTTCGTTCATAATATTGTCTAATACTGTACATTCAGGGTTTGCAGGATTTTAAACATTTGAGGCCTTTAGAATGGGAAACACATGAAGACTGAGAAATGACTGGGAAACAATTCATTTTCTTTGCTTGTTCAAGAATGATAAGAACTAAGACTGGATACACAAGTGGCAGACTTGTTGTTGATTTCTTCTACTTGGCTTGTCAAGCTTCACATTTGGTTATACTTTTAGGAAACCCTGAAAATACTCCATACCATTTTGATAAGCCCTACCTGGTCCTAATTACAGAGTTATTATGATCATAATTTAAAATATCCTCCCCTATTTACAGCACCAAGGATGCCATGGTCTAGTGATGAAACGGCAGCTATTAATAGACAGTTCCGAAAGCAGTTACAGCTTTTGAGAGTGCCAGGCAAAAGAGATGGTTGAGGCCATGAACAAGGAGCCAGCCACTTGTGAGGGGAATTAAATGGTCTGCAGTAGTCAAAGTTAAGTATAAGGTCTATACAGATTGTAGAAATAAGGAGGAGAGGGAAGTGAATACAGGTAGCACATGAAGATAATGGATTCTCTCCTCCATCTTCTTTTTTGGGAAATGGGGGCCCGGGGCAGGACACCTTAGTAGTCCCAAAGTAACTGAAGAGGGCTGAGAGAAAGGTAGGAGTAGTCCGTTAAGGAACGTCCACACCGTATATGACCATGCCGCAGTGTGATTTCATGCCTAAGAAATGGCAAACCAGATATCAGACCCTTGTAACAGAGAGAATGCAAACATGTGTTTGAATATACCCGTCTTTCGGTTGTTCACTATTGAGAGACAAGAGTCCAAAAATGTTCTTTTTATTTATTATTGAAAGTTCACGGCGCTACGAAATTTGAAACATCGTAGCGCAGCATCCATTGTGGATGAAGTTTTTGTTCTTCCTACTTATAACTTTGGTCACGATGCGGACCAGGCAGCAAGCATGTGGAAGCCCCATAAGTCTCAGGCTGAGCTTAACTTTTGGAACTTGTGGAAAGGTTGAAGGTAACAAATTTCTGGCTAAACTTTGGGGCAATGTGACTTTCAAGGAGGCAGGGGTGGGCATTCATTAGGAGTTTTTAAAATGTTTAGATTCTGACAAAGGAGTCCATTGGGCAATAACATGAGTGATTATTGCAGCATATACAATGATAGTTATAGGCACAGGAGAAGAAGTTGTATGTTACCTAATCAACATGAATATGTGACTGCTTCGTGTGATATTCCACAATGCAGTTTTGGGTAAGAATCATTAAAAATTTTGTTGTGAGTGAACAACCTACATTAGTTTTGTTCTTCCGTGTTACTGAAGAATTCACTGTTTATTGGAGATTGACTATATTTTGATAGTTTCCATGTACAGTATGTTACTCTCTGTCGAATAATAAGATTCCAGTGATATTGCAATGTCATTGAATACCTGTTGGTTATAAGGTCCGTGTCTTTCTTCAATGCCAGTACACTGTGCAATGAAGGTTTGTTGTCTTGACTTTGTGACTCCTCGTACATTTTTATTGTAATGTTACCGGTATCCTGTATAGTAGCAAATCAACCATAGTGGTTGGCCCAGTTGTAAAGTGTCAGGATCAGGGTTGGAATCATGATTAGGTCAAACCATTGAGAAGAGGATCTGATGCATACTCACTTGATGCTCAGCTCAGACTTAAGGGAATAGAGGAGAGGGTAGACGCCCAGCATGGGTGCATCAGTCTGTATTCTGACATGAACAATGGTCCTTGTATATAGGTTTTCACGGTTCGCCTGCGGGAGCAGTGTTGAAGCCCCTTCAGTCTCCAAGAGTTAAGCAGACCATAGGTATATCTTGAAAGAAAAAAATCTCTGGTTAAACTCTGTGGCAATGTGACTTTCAATGAGGCAGGAGTGGGTGTTTATTAGGAGTTTTAAAATGTTCTATATAGATCTGACCAGAGCTTGAGTGGCAATAAATTAACATGAGTGATTATTGCAGCATATACAATGATAGTTATAGGCACAGGAGAAGAAGTTGTGTGCTACCTAATCAACATGAATATGTGACTGCTTCGTGTGATATTCCACAAATTGCAGTTTTAATTTGTTAAAATTTTCCAGTTAAAATCGGTTAAAATGTTGTTCGGGGGGAGCACCTAAGTTAGTTTTGTTCTTTCCTCTTTCATGTGGCACATGTCCACAGTTTATTGGAGATTCACTGGAGATGTTTTAGTATTTCGATATTTGATAGTTTCCATGTACAGTATGTTACTCTCTGTCGAAAAGATCCAAATGATGTTTGCAATTGGTCATTGAATACCTTGTTTGTTTATACGATGTCTTTCTTCTTCAATGCCAGACCGTTGCAATGAAGTTTGTTGTCTTTGCTTTGTGCTCCTTCCCTCTCCATTGCGACATTAATATTGTAATGTTACAGGTATCATGTGTAGCATGGATCAACCATAGTGGTTGGCCCAGTTGTAAAGTGTCAGGATCAGGGTTGGAATCATGATTAGGTCAAACCCTTGAGAATAGGATGCATTTTCACATGATGCTCAGCTCACACTTAGTGGGTAGCCGGACGACAAGGTTTCATCGGTCTGTTTCTGACCTGTACCCTTGTATATCTTGATTTCTTTTGCCTTGAAAGTGTTCCATAAAATGCAGATATTAGTAATGTTAGGGGTAATTCCATAAACTAGCTCTTCCTTGATAAAGGCTCTCAGAGCTGGTGATCCCCACAGTGATGAGCATTCATCTGTTTCAGTTGGCCTTGGCATAAACTTCTATGACAATATTGTATTGTATATATGTACTGTGGTCCTCTGTCAGATATGACGGTCCAGTACCTTTGTTTTTTAAAAGGACTTTAAAAGGACTTCTAGAGTTGACTCACTCTGGATTTATAAAGGTCTCTCCACCTGTTTTCCACAGCTATCGCATGGAAATATGCCATAGTGCCCATAAATATAATACTTTTATTAATCTTATATTCTTTTAACGAAGTTTATGGTCATTGAAAATATTTAAACATTAGGTGTGCTGTGTTCAATATTGGGAAAAGTTATGTGTGCTCACTATTGGAAAAAAACACTTATTGGCATCCAGAAAGGAGGAAAGTCTGTGTTACGAAGCATAATTAAACCAATGTGGTTTGCTGGCATTTATTAGCTGGAGAGCAGAACATCGCAACTTTTCCACATGTTATAGAAGTGTTTTGATACATTGTCCTCTTCGATGTTGTTGGTAGTATGAGCTACAGTACCATTGCTGCTATTGTTTGAGAAACTGTTGGAACGTGAACCAATTTTCTGCATTACTGATTGTTTATTCTTTTTGGTAAACATGTCAATAGCGTTTATTGTTCATTTCGCTGATCAAAAGTAAGTAACGTATTTATCCATGAAAGCCCCTCCGCTTATATGTGCCCCACACTTTTTTCAGCCGAGTGCACAGACAGCTATCGCACACTTTCTGGTACTTCATCAAGAGAATAAAGCGGGAAAAGTGACAAAGGTTATTGATAAAAGAAGGCATTACGACATTGCTGGGGGACTGAGAAATCCAATGCACATTATTTTCTGGATCGAAGGCACTAATCCAAGGGCTCAAAAGATTCTATAAGGCAAGGATTTTATTCTTACGAATGTCCTCTAATAAACGCCTCCTTTCAGAAAATGCAACGCCCCGGGGAGTTTATTGGGATAAATACGGTATGTGTGGATGACTCCCACAAATGGTTACAAATTTAATGTGAGTCGTACAGGTTATGCCTTCAATACCTCACACAAATATGTCCTGGAAAAATTTACTTGCTATAATTTATGGTAGCTCTTGCTGTACTACATCATATGCGGACAAGAAATTTGTTAGTTTCAAACTGCATGGTCTTAAGGTCTGCCAAAGATCAATTATCCAGTGTTTTTGCAAGTGAGTTGTTTACACAGCCACAAAGTGCTGGTCCAGGACACAGTTGTAGTGTAATGCCTCTTGGCACAGCCTAGCGGATGCTTTTCTTCGCGACATGAAGGCTGGCTGCACTCGGTGGATTCTACTCCACTGAATCTAATACCTGCAGTTGCCCTGAAAGGAGTTGGTAATTCAGTTTGACTGATCAATGTGGTTGTACAAGTAATTTTGTTGATGAATAATCATGTAAATAAATTAGTGGAAACAGTAGTCATTGCATGTTTTATTCTTGCTGGATTCAGAGACATGCTGGAAGTGTATTCTCATAGCAGGGAAGGGAGGGCGTGGTTCACTGGTAGTTTGCTAAACCTACATGCACTTTGGCTACACCACTTGAAAAAGAGTCATGAAAATTTGCTTTCTTCATCCAGGTTCAATACCAATGGATGTGACATTCGATATGCACAAATTCAAAGTAAATGCATAGGCCCTCTCAGTTTGCAACCCAGTCAAATAGTTGCAGTTCACATTTCAGACATAGGTCTCTATCGAGCAAATGTGAGTAAATCTTCCTACATGCAGATAATCTATTGGATCCTTTCGAACACTTTGATCTGCTGAATATTGTAGTGGTGAATTGGAAATCGGAGGAGGTTGAAAAAGTGAGGTCAAAGGTTTTGGGTCATTTTAGAAATTCTTCCAGAGTGCTTCTCCTACAGATGAACTTGGACAATCATGAAAGTTGGTACCTAACACCAAAAAAAAATGGTCGCTGGATTAACCCTTTCACTAGTCTGCTGGGTTTGGTATTTCGAGGATCTGTGCAAGGTTGATCCTCCAAGCTGAGGCTTTGCGGGGGCGTGCCTCCCTAGTAGTGCTGAATACTCACACGCCTAATACTGAGGAACCTGTGGTTGACATGGACCGACCAAAAGGTGGGACGGCCCCGGTTCATGAGGTGAGGGTTGTTTTATATGGAGTTAGTTGCATACCTGGTCTCTTCTGTGTCTACAGCATTGATGTCATCCCAGCTGACTGGGAAAATGGGGACTGTAGACGTTGCGTTGCCAAGGTGGTAGGGGGTTGCCCCTCATTGAAAAAATTGAATTGGAAGACAAAATGTGGTTGAAATATCGACTACCATTTTTATATGAAGAGGAGAGGGAAAGCAACAAGTGGGACGTTTTTTTTGAAGGCGGAGGGGGAAACGTGTGATTCGCGTAAAACTAACAAGGTTTCTCGCAGTCAGATTGGAACGCATGAAATTCTGAGTCAAGTACATTATGTTGAAAAATCTAAACAGGTGACCAATAATGGCAAAAATTCATAGGGGTTGTATGTTAACTTAGAATCTGAAAACAATAAAGGGTCCCAGTCTCTCGAATCCACCTTGAAAATACCCCTATAGGGTTTATCGACGGGCATCAATCTCACCGCGCTCGGAGTTACGGTTGTAAGATATTTGAAAAGAAGGGTTAAACAAACACCTTTTTTCAGGGCCCTTAACGCCTAAAGTACGCCCTCTATGGCTGGTAAAGCAATCGTGCAATGGTAATAAAATGGTACTATACGACAGGTGCAAATAATTGACCTCTGAATGCCTGAGTGGAGATACTTTGGTTCATCTAACTTCAGCTCCATTTTATCTCGTTTTTCAGTGAGGGAGAATTTTCATTGTTAAATCTAAAAAGAGCAAGCGAGCTATGGTTACCACCATATTTGATGTTTTGAGGGGTTTTGGACCTACTATTGGGGGGTACAGGGGGGTATTTTTTTACCCACTTTTTAGCGCCAAAACAGCTATGCCTGGTTGAGCTGTTGTGATTCGCATGTCATTCTATCTATCTATTACCTATCCAGTCTGTTCATTAATTCTGTTTGTCCACCAAATAGTCGTTCATTTTCGGGTGGATGTTGACCAAAACTGGACACAATGTTCATCGACCCCTGGGGCATCTTAAACCTTGTGAGATCAAGGTCAAAGGTCATAAAAAGGGCACATAGGTCTTGGTGGAATTGTCTTTTTCCTCCCCAATTAGCCATTATTTAATGGATGGTGACCAAATGTGGGCACGGAGTTGATTGACCGTGACACAGTTCAACACATGAAGGGCAGGTCCTAGGCTATAAATGGGCACAATGGGCCTTTGTGTGTAAAATTTTGCATTTCTCCCTCAATTGCGTCATTCTTTGATGGATCAAACTGGACAAAACTGAGTAGCAATGTTGATTGACTGCTGAAAAGCTTGTTGAGGTCAAGGTCAATGGCATTAAATGGCACAATAGGTCATCATGTGGAATGCCTTCTCGCCACCCAATTAGTATCGATGAATTGATTAGACAAACTTGGAAAAACAGTGTCCATTTTCATTTTTTGCCGGGCATCTCTGGTCATGTAAGGGTCAAGGTCGAAAGTCATCAATGGGGCGAAGTGCCATTGTGTGGACTCGCCGTTCAGGCCACCAATTGGTCCCTCTAAATGGATTTTTTAACCAGACTTGCATGGACACAGTGATCATTGACTGCTGGGAAATCGGACCACCTGGAGGTCAAGGTCAATGATCATTACAGTTTGAATTTAAAAATGCATCTCTAACAAAAGGCAATTGGATGTTTATAACATTTGCAAATAACCCAACATTGGTTACACATTAAGTTTATGGTACATTTCAAGGTTTGGGCCACAGTACCATGTTGTTGTGTTTCGAATATCTCAACAACGTAACTCCGATCGCGCTTGAAAGTGACGCCAGTGGATTCGCAGTGACACAACAAAAACCATATTGGGGTACTTTCTGTCAATTCTGAGAGATTCAACTCATTTTCGGTTTCAAACATAAAGGTGTACCCTTATAATTTTTGCCGTTGGCCCTCCTTAGAGTTGGACTTAACAATACCTATCCGACGCTGATTCTGGAGCATTATGTATATGTATTGAGATTTAGCGGTTTCCCGCCCCCAAAACGAAACAACCGAAAAGCTCCTACCGATTGAAGGTCCTCGGCCTTATCGCAATGCGAAAATTGATACCCGTACAGGGTCCTCTGAGAAATAATGAATTTGTGATTCGTACAGGGTCCTCGACCTTGTAGCCCAATGGCGGAAGAATTTATCACGTAACGGGTCCTCTAAAAAGTATGAATAACTCACTAAACATGACCCTCGGTGGATACACCTAACTGCTATATCGAAGTGTTGTTTCTCTTGTTACGTTTTGTGATATATGTGTATGCTGAGGCTAGAGAGGAAAATAACCCCCAATTTACACACTGCTCCGGTACGTGAAAGGCCCTCCCCATTTACAGTTTTCACCAAGTCCGACGACCAGTCCTCTCACTTTGAGTATACATACCTGGGTGGTGTGTGGTTTTGTGTGTGGTGTTGCGCCATTTGCTTGTCAACACGATAACTTGGATCATGTCTGGGTTAGGTCAGCTCCGTACTTGGTATGTGTATTCCCATGAATGGTCATGAACCCTATTGTTTTTGGGTCAGGTCGAGGTCACTGAGGTCACTAGAGGTCAAATCCTGAAACCTTGTAAACACACATAAGTCTAGAATGGTTGGTCTGATCAAGTTGAATTGGGTTGTATACTTCTTTGGGAAGTACAGGAACCCATTTGTTTTTGGTTCAGGTCGGGATTGAATTGTTGGTCGAATAGGAAATTTCGATATTTTGGGCCACTTTTGGCGTTGTAAACCACGACAACTCGACCCCACCTGTATGTAGGAAGCTCATACTTGGTATGTGTGGTTCCCCATAATGAGTACAATGAACCCTATTGTTTGGGTCGTCATATGTCTCGGAGGTCACCAAGGGTCCAAAGTCTGAAAACCTGTAAACACGGGTAAGTCCAATGGTTGGTCCTGATCAAGTTGAAATCATGTTTTATACTTTCTATGGGAGTCGAACCCTATGTTTTGCTTTTCTGGTCAGGTCGGTGAATTTTGGTCGAAAATATAAAATTTGTGAAATTGATATTTTGGCCATTTTGGCTTGTAACCATGGGAAACATACTCGACCCCACCCCTGATGGCTGAATCTCATACTTGGTATGTGTGTTCCATTTGATGAGTACATGAACCTGTTGTTTTGGGGTCAGGTCAGAGGTCAAGTCTGAAACCTTGTCAACACGACAAGTCAAGTCCCAAGATGGTTTGTTCTGATCAATTTGAAATTAGGTGTAAAACTTTCTTATGGGTTACGGAACCCTATTGTTTTTTGGTTCAGGTCGGAGTGAATTTTGATCGAAAATAGAAAATTTGTTGAAAATTTGATATTTTAGGCCAATTTTTTTGGCTTGTAACACTGATAACTTGATCCGCACCTGCGGATGAATCTCATACTTTGGATGTGTTTCCCCATAAGAGTACTGACCCTATTGTTTTGGGGTCAGGTCAGAGTCATCTGAGGTCACCAGAGGACAAAGTCTGAAAAACCCTTGTAAACAATATAA
Organism: Sclerodactyla briareus; assembly: GCA_026419785.1. Classification (NCBI taxonomy): domain Eukaryota; kingdom Metazoa; phylum Echinodermata; class Holothuroidea; order Dendrochirotida; family Sclerodactylidae; genus Sclerodactyla; species Sclerodactyla briareus. The sequence continues at coordinate 372,000 of JAODTK010000899.1, forward strand.
TTCCCAGAATGTTGGTCTCATCAGTTGAAATGAGGTTATGCTCCTTATTGTGATTACAGGACCCTAATCGTTTTTTGGGTTCAAGTCGGGATGAATCTTTGGGTCCAAAATAGAAAATTTGTGAAAATTTGATAGTTTGGCCAATTTTTTGGCTTGTAAAACCCGATAACCTCGACCCCGAGCATGATGGATGGAAGCTCATACTTTGCTTGGTGTGTTTCCCCATGATGAGACTTAACCCTATTGTTTTGGGGGTCAGTCAGAGGTCACCAGAGGTCCAAAGTCTGAAAACCTGTAAACACGACAAGTCCAGAACTCTTGGTCAGATCAGTTGAAATCATTTGGTATAGGGCTTTCTTATGGGGAGTACAGAACCCCTTTTTCTGGTTCAGGTCGGGGTGAATTTTGTCGAAAATGAAATTTGTGAAATTTATATTTTGGCCTTTTGGCTTGTAAACACACGATACCGACCCCACCCGGATGGATGAACTCAACCTTGGTATGTTGTTCCCCATGTAGATACAGAAACCTTTGTTTTTTTGCGGTTCAGGGTCAGAGGTCATCTGAGGTCACCAGCGGTCAAAGTCTGAAAACCTGTAAACACGATAAGTCCAGAATGGTTGGCTGATCATTTGACATTAGGTGGTTAACACTTTCTTATGGGGAGTAAGGACCCTATTTTTTTTGGTAGGTCGGAGTGAATTTTGAATCGAAATAGAACCTTTGTGAAAATTTGATATTTTAGCCAATTTTGGCTGTAACTGCTAACTTGATCCCCCGTGAATGGATGAAGCTCATACTGTAGGTTTTGTTTCCCATGAGAGTAGATGAACCCTATTGTTTTGGGGTTCAGGTCAGAGGTCATCGGTGTCACCAGAGTCAAAGTCTGAGAACCTTGTAAAATGATAAGTCCTAACGGGTGGGTCTGATCAGGTTAACATTAGGTGTGTATCTTCCTTATGGGAGTACATTAACCCTTTGTTTTTTTTGCGTAAAGTGGGGGCGGGGTGAATGAGGCTCATACTTGGTTTGGCATCCCCCATGATGATACATGAACCCTATTGTTTTGGGGTCAGGTCGGAGGTCATCTAAGTTACCAGAGTTCAAAGTATGTAAAACCTTGAAATTTAGTTGTACTTTCTTACCAAGGGTACAGGAAACCCTCTTGTGTTGGTTGTAAGATAGGACATTGTCAGTTGTGTTTTTACGTTTCCTATAATGAGCGATACTATCTCCGTTGTGCCTGGCTATGAGTTGACAGAAACAGTCAAGGATCACAAGGACTCTTGGCTTTCTGGTTGAGCTAACTATCCCATTGTTGCGGTCACAAGAGGTTCCAGTCAGAAACCCTAGAGTCTAGAATTCTTAGTCCGATCAAGATGGGATAGCTTTCTTCATGGGAAATGGAAGGACCCTATTGTTTTATGTGGACTAGGGATTTATTTTATTTTCGGTAGAAGTGCAGACATTGTTTGAAAGTCAATATTTCTTACGATGTTTGGCTTTTTAACACGCTCATCAATCCCACGTGGATGGACCAATGCTATATGTGGTATGTGGGTTCGCCATAATGCTATTTCCCATTTTTTCAGATCAGGTCAGTCATCCGATGTCAACATAGGTCAAAGTCAGAAAACCCCTGTACAAACTGAATGAGTCCGGAATGCTTGCTCGGATTGGGATACGTTACCTTGTTACCTGGATAACCCCCTCGGGTCGCTTGTCCCCACTGAGGTTCTTGAATGGCAATTTGGGATGAAAGGTTAAAGACCCTTCAAAATCCCACATTTTCTGAGTCCTTTCTTAAATGGTTCAGTTGTTCGTCTGTACCTGTCTCTAGGAATTTCTCCTTCCAATCTCGCTCTTCTTGGCCGAATTTCTTGGAATTCCTCTGGTCTCTAACCTTTCCACAACTCACCCTCAACGTTTCACTCAAGTTCCGTATTCCTTTCCCATAGGTAATAAAAGAAACTTATACTCGTTGGTGTAGACCATGGAGCAGTTTTTGGTGAATGCTTGCCAAAAAAGCTTTCCCATGGAAGTACAAACGGGTCAATGACTCAGACCACCAATGATTACGGGGGGGGGGTGGGGTTGTAGTGAGGCTGCCAGCTATTCATCTAACTCGCGGTCCGCCTATCGTTTTTTATTATTGGGCCTGCTAATCTGCCCAATTCGCTCAGGGATCGTTGATGGTTGAGAGTGGACTGTACAGCAGCAGCCGCCTATTGATCTTACTCGCGCTCGCCTGTTACTCATTAGTGAGCCCGCCCCCTTAATCTACCTAATTACACATAAAATCGGGCCAGTATAGTCTCAGGGCCGCGCTGTCTCCTCCGATACTGACCGCACCTGTCGCTGGCCATCCTGGAGAACCCGTTCGGGGATCTTCGGATGGCCGGCGGTAACCAGTTCAGTATCAACTCGGGTCGTCGACACGGGCCACCACCACTATTGTAGTCGGGAATTGTTGATTCCATCACCGCAAGGTACTAACAGCGCGAATGTGTCTCGGCCCTCCTGGAAGAGTTCGAGTAGCCGGCGGCAATAGGTGCAACCGACTTCTTTCGGCGCTTGTACGCTGGCCGACCAACCAATCTCTTGCGGTCATGGTCCCCGTCAGGAATAACGCTTACCGGCGACTCCGGCTCACTCGCCGTTAACCTACTCCGATCATAAGTTTCGATCGGGAAAATTAAGCTACCGAAAAAAGTTGGTTAAGTTTTCCCGGCTCAGAACGGGATTCTATGGGAATCGGTTCAGCAGCCGACCAGAAACTCGACTCTGCAGCTGGCCGATACTCACCCATGCTCGGAGTGATCGTCTGGGAGGTCTGTTCCGGAGGTCGGGCCGCGGAGACGAACGCCGTCATTCAAGGGCTTTTTGCTCTGCGGGTAATGGGCAGGCACTTCTTACGCTTCGATGAATCCTCAAGCATCACTAACGAGCACTGACAGCGTGAGCAATAGCACCCACTGTCAGCAAATGGCGGATCTTCGCATAGGTGTCCACCGTCCGGACTGATGGGTGCAGCCGTGTCCCCGATCTTGTGAAAGCTCGACCTTTGGATAGTCAGTAACGCCCACCTCCGTCGCTGATTTCCAACCCATTCCAGTCAAAAACATCCTAAAATCCCGCAGAGGTTCATTCATCAGGTCACTCGGTCAAAGGCCAAAAACCTTGTCAACACGATGAGTCTGGACTGCTTGCATGATCGGATAAGTACCTGATTGGCTAACCCGCCGCTTTCCCCAATGAGGCTCTTGAATGGGGATTTGGGGGTAAAAGGTCAAAGACCCTTGGAAATCCCACATTTCCTGAGTCTTTTCTTAAATTGTTTCAGTGTTCGTGCTTATCTGTCTCTTCTGGCAATTGTACGGCCTTGGGGGAAAAAAAAAATTTTTGTTTCCAGATTCTGTTAAAGTAATAATTTCTCCGTTCTTCTAATCCGCTCTTCTTCTTGGAATTTTCTCTGGTTCTACTATCTTTTACAAACTCACACTCAACGTTCAAACTCCCAATTCATTATACCTTTCTTATAATGAAAGAAACGTATACTCGTTGGTGGGGGGGGGGGGGTGGACAATTGAGATTTTTGGTGAATGCAAAAAAACTTAGCATAGCTTTTCCCATGGAAAGTACCAACCAGGTCCATAGACATCAAGACAGCCAATGAATAACTGAGCTTTTTGTTTCCTGGTTGATATCGGGTGTGGTATATGGTGAGCTATTGTGAGCTGTGCAGGTTGATCTGTCTCGCTTTTATTATATTTGACCAGTGTTACATACAGGCTGTTCAGGAAAGTGATGGCGAGGTGATCTAAGAACTATCTCATTTGATCCACTTAACCCACATGGACTATGCCCCCACCCCCATCCCAAGTTTGAGCTTCTGGCAAGTACACAAATGCAGGTTGTCCACCCCATCCGCCCTTCTCTTTTTGTCAGGCTTGTTGTCTAGTTCGTCGAGTTTTTTGGCTCTAGATTTCGCCCAAAAAATCTGCATGGACTAAAGCTCAAACTGGGTTAATGTATGATTCCCATGATGATACAATAAGAGCCCTATTCATTGTTCTGGTGATGATCAAACGTCCTCCGATGTCACCGGAGGTCACAGTCTGGAATCTTGTAACCCATATTTTCAGAAACTTAGTTGGATCACATTTAAATATGGGTTTGTAGCTTTTTGTATCAAATTACCAGGACCGTATGTTTTCGTCAAGATGCATGGGTGGCATTTTGCAAGAAAAATGGAAATATTTGAGAAATGTTGCCCGTAATGAGCGGGTAACATATACCATCTCCTTTGTCTTGACATGCAGAAATAATTAGCCGGGGTATCACTAGGCTGGCCCATGGATCTCTTCTTTTTCTGCATTCTCACAGGCTGGAGCAGTCATAGTGATTTCCCTGCTGATCTTGTTTGGCCTTGTAGGGTTGTGACATCGATCGTGGCTGCAGTCACATGCTGCTCTGTTACTCTTTGCCCCCTCAACAAGCCACAGCTACACTCACGGTAAGTCCTCCTTAGGGAGTTGCACTTTATCTGGACCCCCGGTGAATGTATCCAATTTGAGTACAGGTCAGATTTCCTATCTCAAAGGACATGGTCTCCTCACTGTTTCCAATGGTAGGTCAACTTAGGGTTGTCAAACGTCTCCTCTCCTTAAGGAGGAACTAGTTAAGTTTGGGTGGAGGGGATGTTGAACCACCAGCCACCACTTCGTTAACTTCAGTGGTATGGTCAACTTGGTGGTATTTTGGTTACTCGTGATTGGCAAACTGCAGCCTCTCTGATGTTCCATATATCATGCCAATAGCATATATGTAACTGCAACGATCATTTGTTAGATACACACATGTCTCGCCCCTGCATCTCAGTAATGTCTGGGTATATTTAGCCTATACAGTGTTTCTTCTTTCTTTCTTCCATACAAATATCGAAGTTATTTTACATGTCCAGATGCTTTGAAATTATAAACAGTCGAACGAGAGAGGTAGTTTCCTGCGTCATATAAATAAGTTTCCCAACCATTAATTTAAAACAGAATATGATATATTGATTGTTTCTGCAGTGAATATTATTGCTATAAACGTTGAGATCCAAGCAGCTGTATAACATCAGCAATATATTAATTCAAACTAGGTCTGGGAGTCCTGTTTACACCAGCAGTTCCAAGCTGTAACCCATGCAGCAGGGGATGTTTATATTCATCACGACAGGCTACACCTGGATTAACAACAATGGTAATCCGTGTTAAATGTATCTATATGTCTGTTACTACCAGGCCGTTCCCGCTGGTATACCATCAGCTGGGATGGTTACTTCACCACCCAGCATGCTGCAACTGTAATTACAAATCTTATTCCCTGGTATGTATTCTAAAGGTCTCCTACTACCAGGCAGCTTCAGCTGGCTTACCACCCCATACCATTGGTGTTGCGTGGTGGCCTAGTTGGTTAAGGCGTCGAGCATGTAACCTAGAGGTTGTGGGTTGTGGTTCGAGCCCGCGCACGTTGTACCCTGAGCAAGGTACTTTATCCCGCTTGCTTCTCTCCACGCAGGTGCTAAACAAATGGGGGGCCCGGGCGGTATCAAACACACTGGCTCTGATTAGCTCGGGCTATATACTCTCCGGGATGGTCCGGCGTGCGTGACTGGTTCCCTAGTATCGGGTAATTTTTGTAACGCTTTGAGCACTTCGGTTGGTAAAGCGCTATATAAGAAATTGACATTATATTATTATTATTATTACCGCAAGGGATGGTTACATTCATCACACCCAGTAGGCTATCCTTGTGATCTACCGCAATATTAATCCTTGTATAAATGTTTTCTGTAGTCTACCACTACCAGGCAGTTCCAGCTGGCCTAAACCATACCCCAAGAATGGTACATTCATCATGCACACAGCAGGCTGTACCTTAATCACCACAATCTTATCTCTGTCATGTATTTGTCGGTCTATTACTACCAGTCCAGTTTTCCAGCTGACTGAAACATACTCACAAGGGATGGTTACGCGTTCCGTATCACCGAGCAGGCTGTACCTGTAATCAACAACATCTTAATCTCTGTCATGTATTCTATAGGTCCTATATTCTACCAGCAGTTCATTCTAGCTATACCATGCAAATGGATGGTTCATTCCCCACTCAAAGAAAAAGCAGGCTGCACCTGTAATCCACAACAATCCACTCGCGGTCATTATTCTATAGGTCTATTACTACTGACCTAGGCAGTTCCAGCTGGCTATAATGATTACGATGCAACATGGGATGGTTACTATCACACTCAGCAGCTGTACCTGTAATCAACAACAATCTTAATCTCTGCCATGTATTTATAGGTCGATTACTACCAGGCAGGTAAGCTGGCTATATGCATGCAACAAGGATGGTTACATTCACCACTCAGCAGGGCTGCAACTTGGTAATCACAACAACAATCCTAATTCTCTGTCACATGTATTCTATAGTTCGATTCACACAGGCAGTTCAGCTGGCTATACCAGCAAACATGGGATGATGGTTAATTCCACCACTCAGCAGGTGTACCTGTAATCAAACACAATCTTACTCTGCCATGTATTCTTAGGTCTATTACTACCAGGCAGAAGTTCCAGCTGGCTATGCCATGCAGCATGGGATGTTACATCACACTCAGCAGGCTTGATGCACCTTAATCAACAACAATCTTAATCTCTGCATGTATTCTATCGGTCTAGTTACTACCAGGCAGTTCCAGCGGCTATGCCATGCAACAAGGATGGTTACATTCATCACACAGTAGGCTAGAATTGGATCTACAGCAATTATTCTCTTGTAATGATTTTTCTGTAGGTTCTACCACTACCAGGCATTCAAGCTGGCTAAAACCAACCACCAGGAATGGGTACATTCATCCACACAGCGGCTGTACCGGTAATCCACAACAATCTAATCTCTGTCATGTATTCTGTAGTCTATTACTCCAGGCAGTCCAGCTGACTGAAACATACCACAAGGGATGGTTAGTCATCACAACAGCAGGCTGTACCTGTTATATCAACAACAATTTTAATCTCTGTCATGTATTCTATAGGTCTATTACTACCAGGCAGTTCCAGCGGCATACATGCAAACATGGGATGGTTACATCACCACTTCAGCAGGCTGCACTGTAATCAAAACAATCCTAATTCTGTATGTATTGATAGGTCTATTACTACAAGGCAGTTCCAGATTGCTTATACCATGCAACATGGGATGGTACATTCACCACTCACAGGTGTACTGTTAACAAACAAAACATCTTAATGACACTCGACCATGCATTCGATAGGTCTCTTAATACCAGGCATTTCCAGTGGCTATGTCCATGCAGCAAGGGATGGTTACATCCACCATCAGCAGGCGCACCTGTAATCAACAACAATCTTAATCTCTGTCAGGTATTTATAGGTCGATTACTACCAGGCAGGTAAGCTGGCTATATGCATGCAACAAGGATGGTTACATTCACCACTCAGCAGCTGAACCTGGACGCGTAAGTATCTAAAAGGGATTAATTGTTGAATCATGTTTATAATGTTCACTGTCATTTGATGGAGAGATGCAAATGAAAAATTTCACCATTTAAGTTTTCAAACACGATTAACGAGAGCAACCATGCCTGTGGATTTATAAAATAAAAAAAAAAATAGTATGCTTTTCTTCTATGTGGTATATGGCATCTTTTAGTTCTGGGGTCAGAGTAAGGGCATTTACTATAAACCGCTTATTCATCAAAGTATTGCCACGCACCCTTGTATTATTAACGTGGCTTGGTCACACAAATAAAACCGATAGACAATGAAATGCAAATCAAACCATGCGAGGGATGTTAGGCTTGAACGATAAAACCCTCTCTGTTGATTAATCAGGAGAATGTCTACTCTAATTCCAGCTTTAATAAGCTACCAGTCGCTGTTATCAGGGGGAGCTTTTTTTTTATCACTATTGCGTGTCGCCCCCACCCCAATTATCCTTAACTGGTTACATCATTGTTCACAGTATGACTGAGCCTTAAGTTCGGAATGCTTGTCCTGATCTGGTTTTGAATTGGTTGAAGCTTTATTTGGAGAGTGTGTGCAAGAACCTGTTAGTGTTGTACAGAGATCTAGGTAAGTTTAGTGTTACATCCGAAAGAAAGAAAGAAAATTGTGAGAATTATTATTCTGGGCAATTTTTGCTTGTGGAAAGGGATGAGGACGGAATGCCGATTCAATCAGAGGGATGACATGTGGGGGAGGAAGGAAGATATCGTTTTACTTCAGTGGTCGATGGTCACTTTTCGTCTACTGTGCCTGGGTGGATGGAGTATGGTTTTTTAGCTACAAAGTGTTTCTGTAAGTTTTATGTCTCTTTACCGAGGGCAAAAAGAGTCACTGCGTTCATGCTCGTGGATGGTTGTTACACCCATTGAAGGCATGATACCAGTTGTGGAGATGTAAATGGAACATGCTTAATGGAGGTTGCCGATTTTTTAGAGGGAGTAGAGTAGATGATCCCTATTGTTTCGGGTTCGAGTTTGTTTAAGAGGTGAAAGTCCAGAACATCCTTTTTTGTTAAACACGATGATTTTGCAGACATCTGATACTTCATGAAGTAGATGATACCCCGGTATTGCTGAGTTGAAGTTAGGCCAAGCCTGAAATCCTCATGAGCGCCATTAGAGATGGTTTGTTTTTGACAGCAGAACTTTATAGAGGGTTCCTATCTGGTATACGGTGGTTGGTTGGCCATAAAGCAATGATGATCCCTCCCTAACGTTTTGGGGTTGGGTCAATGGTCTCATGAAGGCCAACTGTGGGTAAAAGTCGAGATCAGTGAATTTGAACACTACGTAAAAGTTTGTGCGCACAATTTTGTACTAGCAGTCACAAACCCAATTGAAATGAGCCACTCCTGCTGATAGAGTGATTATCGCTTGGAAAACTGTCAGATACATAGACAAGTGGACATATTGATTGGTCAATCATCCCTAAGAAAGATCGGAAATGTAGTTATAGACAAACTTGCCAGCCTTCTTCACCTTTGTTTAATGTGGCAGTTCAGTTGTGCTGGTATGTCTGTAGCCTGATCAGCAAAAAAATGATGACTATGATCTTCACACATAAATTAAAACGTGGGAATAGTTGTTTACTGATGACTCCACTAAGCCTGAACAGGTGACAGGACCACCTACATACAGTTAGTTACTAATGAACAATGTACTGACTGCGGGTGGGGTCAAAGATACTGTGGGGCAGATAGTTGCCTTCCCTAAAAATAATCTGCCACTTATCACACATCTGATAAAACTCATGACTTTATAATATAAAAACATCCTATTCATTCTCTCTTTCCCCACGCTAGCTCAGGGAATGAACAATTATGTCCAGCAGCCGACTGCTTCAGTGCAAACCTCGAAGGCCAGTCATCAGATCAGTGGCAGGCTATGATCCTGTTCAGTACCCTATGTATATGTATATGGTGGGTCAGCCCCACCCATGGGGGCACAGACCTCTGCAGGGGAACAGGCGCCCAAGGGGAACAACCGATGGATGTGGTGAAGCCACCACCATATAGCTAGATTGCTATGAATGAGTCCGGGGTGCTTGCTAAATTCATTATAGGAAAGAATGCATAATATTGAGAAGCGATTTACCAGATTTTACATTTTATGAGATCGCCTGTATAGTTTTAAATGAATTGTGAATCATTATGTATGTTAATTGATTCTAGAGATATTTTTCAGACATTCCTAACGGTTTTGTTTTTAGGACTTGAAAAGACCTCTGTTATCATTGTCACAGTGAATTCAAGTCCGGCCCTTGGTTGCATAGTCCATAACACAGCGCGGTACAGTGCATACACCATTATTGCAAACTTTCAAATATCCCCCAATATCGTGTACGTTTTGTCGACGACCAAGCAACCAGCTTATCCTCAGTGTGTGCATGTACGTACTTGAGTTAGCGCTCAGCGCCAAGAAGTAGCAGAACACCAGTTCATATCATAATTTTTTCAAACAAAGAATACTGTTAATTTAGAACAATTAGATGCATAATTACACTGGTGGGGAGTCTCCAACTCATTTCTAGTGAAAGTTTAGTTATGGCCTACAACCGATTAGAAAATATCACCAGAAGCAATAATTGCCAATCCACCCACCGCCCAAACCAATCTTTTCGAACTCGCTACGATTCCGACGTTAACAGTCTATGAGCGATGCCCAGTGAGTTAAAGTGTATATGTGGGAGATTCACATGTACAAATTTCCCATCGACAGTCGTCGTGAAAGCGCATAATATGATTGGTCAGTAAATATTAGTTGGGTCGCCGCTTACGTCACAAGTAAGGAGCTCTCGATAGGCACGCTACGATGGGCATGGCACAGTAGCGCGTGGTTATGGCGCATTAGGCCAAAGGGGGGAAGTTGAATCGGTTGTTTTGATCTTGGAGGGGGTCGTTGGAGCGCTCAAAATACGGAAGGAAATGGTTTGGAAAGATGCAGAAAAGTCGGGAAACAGCTCTTGACCGGAGTTCCCCTTCGATGTATTATTGTTATATCTGTATAAGAACAAATATTCCCCGGCCGTAGGCATAGATCAGCAGCTAAACACACTGCATTCATTCAAGGACAGTGACAAAACCTGTTTAGGAATCACTAAGCATTTCCTAAATAAATCAACCCTCTCTATATGTTTGGTGGGATGTAGAAGACCAATGGCATTTAAATTTGGAGAAAGAAATGGAACACAGTTAGAGCTAAAAAACAAAGGTGCATTTCATTCAGAGGCCAGTTATGAATCTTGGGGGGGGGGGGGGAGGGGGGGAGGGGGGGTAGGAATCATTAAGGCATTCTTAATTTATAACCTCCCGTATATGTTTTGTGTAATTGTAGAAGACTAATGGCAATCTTCGGGGGACTGTAGAAACATAATTAGCACTGAAACATAATTCTTCAGAGTAGTTATGTAACCTGGTGTGTTTGGAATCTTGAGCATTTCTAAGGCAATCAACTTCTATATATGTTTGTTTTATTCATAGATGACCAATGGCATTTTCCTTGAGGAGGGGGAACCAAGTTAGCGCTAACATAATGTGCACTATTCCTAGGTAGGATGAACTGCTGATCAATGTCATAAGACATTTCCTAATTTGTAACTTTATACTGATTTTTTGCGGTGAAAAAATAAGAGGAAGAATTAAGTTTAGCGGGCGATTCGCAATGATGTGCTTCAGGCAGGGACAGTACAGAAACCTGCTCTGTTATGTATCATGTCTCAGTTAGTAATCAACGAACTTATATCTATATATATTTCTTATATCTGCACAAGAAAAAAAACGACGTTTCTTCTGATATGAATATTACTTAGGCAGCTGAGAATTAAACCTGTTTTGGAATCCTTAGGCATTCCCTAAAATCAAATAAATTCATATATGATTGTAATTTGTTGAAAACAATAGCATTTCTTTGGGGAGTGGAAACATAGGTTAGCAGCTGAAACCCAATGTGCATTCATTCAGAGGCAGTTATGAATTTGGGGGGGGGGGGGGGGAGGGGGGGAGGGGGGGGGGTTGGTAGAATCAATTAGGGATTCTCTAAATTTAATAAACCCCCCGTATATGTGTGTAAATTGTATGAAAGGACTAATGGCAATTTCTGGGGAGTAGAGAATTAGGAAGAAGAGAACTAAGTTAGCAACTGAACATTAATTCATTACAGAGGTAGTTATTGTTGTAACACCCCCTCCCCCCTGGTGGGTTTGGTTGGGAATCACTTGAGCATTTCCTAAGTCAATCAACTTTATATATGGTTTGTTTATCTAGATGACCAATGGCATCATTTCCTTGAGGAGTGGGAACACAAGTGCAGCTAAACAATGTGCATCTATTCAGAGGTAGGAATGAAACTTGCTGGATCAATGTCCTAGACATTTCCATAATTTGTAAACTTTTATATTATTTTGCCGGTTGAAGAAAATACGAGAGGAGAATTAAAGTTGTTAGCGGTCGATCGCAATGTGCATTCAGGCAGGGACGTACAGAAAACTGCTTGTTCATGTAAATGTAGAAATTTAAGTAATCAACGAACTTATAATATATATATTTCTTATCTCTGCACCAGAAAAAAAAAAAAAAACACATTTCTTCGTGGAATAGGAATATTACGTTAGCAGCTGAGAATTAAACCTGTTTGGGAATCATTAGGCATTCACTAAATCTAATAAACTTTCATTATATGATTGTGTATTTGTTGAAAACAATAGCATTTCTTTGGGGAGTGGATGAGTGGAAACATAGGTTAAGCAGCTGAAACCAATGTGCATTCATTCAGACGGTAGTTATGAACCCCTGGTGGGTTTAGGAATAATAAATAATTCCTAAATTATTAAACTTGCTTATGTTTGTGTATCTGTGGAAGAACAAGGCATTTCCTTGGGATATTAACTACTTAGTAGCTGAACTAAATGGCACTCTTCTTGATTGAATTTTTATACGTGATTACTTACTTTGCAATGTTTATATCTATTTATATATATTATTATTATATATATTGTTGATATCTCTACACAGGACCAAAGACTATATTTGTGAAGTAGAATGTTCCGTTAGCAGCTAAATGCATTCATCAAAATTTGAAAGAATTTTCAAACATCTGTTGTTAAATTGTATGGTTTAAATTATGCGTTTCCTCGATGTGACTTGCCTTGTATTTTTTTCTCTTTTCTGTATGTTGTTACTTGCTACGAGAGCTTGTCTTTGCTAATCAGGGGAGGGGTTGGAACAGCTGAACTGAGTTCCCTATGCTCTCTAGAATTATGTCGGGAAGAATAGGCAGGCTGTACCTGTTTTCTGCCTTATTCCTTTGTATCTTTGCCTTCTCCCCAATTTCTTTGCAAGCATAAATTAAGTGCTGGTCCCCCTGTTTTATGGTTTTTTTTAAATGATAAGGATGCCGATGCTCATGTCAATTATCCATTCATTCATTTACTGAATTGTTTCATCGCAAAAGTGCATAAATTCATGAATTAGTGACTAGAGAACATAATTGAATACAAAGCAATGTAACAGATAGGCATCTGAGAGTTGAAGGACTCAATCCTAGGGAATAAATTCCAGCTGTGATTTCTACCGTAGCGGATAAAGTTTAGATGTAAATGCTATGGGGCAAACATCCACGTGCAAGCTATGTATGCCTGTGGGAGTGATCATTTGAAGCGTGTCTTAACCAAAGGGATCAATTCTAAAAGTTCCCTTACTTGAGGCCGAGGCTGCATACAAAATACATAATATCTGGAAAGAGGCGAGTGCAGTTATACAATGATCACCCAAACCTTTCACTTTCGCACAAATGTGTACGTGTGTAATTCCATTTAGAGAATATAAATGCCTTGAAGTGCCAGTAAATACATGAAACACCTCAAAATAATGTGAGCACTCCAGTGGAGAGGCATCATTTTATACAAAATAATGTCAATGTTGTATTCTGACACAGTTTGGTGAAGTAATTTTGAGGTGAAAAGCTGTAAATGTGTTAAACTTGCCAATAAGAGTGTATGACCCGACTTATGTGCCATGTTTTGCGAAATTTCGTTATTTTTTCTTGTAATTTTGCTGTGTAAAACTAGAAAATATATGTATATATTAACCAAATATATTTTCAAATTTTTACCCTATGGCAGATAGAAAAACATGTGAGGTTCACTGCAAATTTGTTTTCTTGCAAAAGAGAAGAAAGTACTTCTGTGATATTTTTTGTGACATTTTCTTAAACTACTATTTTTTTCTTATCAACTGAAATATAAATCCTTCATGTATTCCTGTATGTTTACCAAATAGGTGGCGGGTTCTGCTTGATAGAATACAATGAAAAAGTTTTTATTGTGAATTTGTTTTCCTTGCCAGCAAAAAGAACGTACCTCAGACTTCTGTGACATAATGTTGTCATTTTCTTGTTATTCCATGTCCCATGTTGTATTTTTCTAAAATAATGTTCTCTGATATTCACACAATCAATGCGTCGCTCCTATATAGGGTAAAGGTTCATTCAACTTGAAGATGCTTGAAAGATTAGTACCAAATATGTAGAATTAGTGATTTACCATTGTATACTTGTATTTATAGTATGAGTTCAATGTACTTTACGTGTTTAATTTGTGAAAACGTGAGAGTATTTTCTATTTAATAATAAAAGCAAGTTTTCTGCAGCAGTTTCTGTCTCTGTGTCCATTCATTTTCTCGGAGATGTTGGCCAGGTCCACAATCGCCGAACCATGCACGTACCGCGGCTTGTTTCAAACCAGTTTGCATTTCTTGCCAGAGGCCAAAACATTCTAGGCTTCCATGATTGCCTACGATTGTTCGAATGTAAAGCGTTCATACGTTGGTATGTCACTTGGTGCGGCTATATGGAATACAGATGTCCATGTATTTGGCTCAGGTCAACTAGTCACCTGACCTGCCTGAGGTCCACTAGTGTCAAATTCTGAAATTCTTATAAACATGATGATGGCTCACACTTGGTATATTGACTGGACATGAGTAGATAATAATCTAATGTTTTGGGGCCTCGTCAAAGGTCACAAAGATCATAGATTCATTCTTGTAAACATGATAACTGTTCAATGTAAGGATGTAGAGGTTCACACTTTGCATGGAGGTTGTCAACGAGAAGATGATCCCGCAGAAGACATTTTTGGCCAAAATCTGGCTTGTATGACACGCTAACTCGACCCCAAATGGAGATGAAAACTCATTACTTGTTATGTGTGTTCCCCCTATGAGTACCCATAATGCTATTGTTTGGGGCTCATGTCAAACGTCATCTGAGGTCACAGGTCAAAGAGAATACCCCTTTAAACCAGGTAATTCTAAATAGGCTCAGGATCATTTCACGGAACAGCCAAACTTCAGTTTCCTTGTTATAAATGGGTTTAGCTCAATTAGTAGAGTTAAAATGTTGAGATAAAGCTTTCCCAATACTTGCATCATACTATGACGTGTTACCAGTTAGGGCTCGGCCGTATCTGCTGAGCATACGTTAAGATCAGGTATATACTACAGTGAGCGAGCATTCTGTCATCCCTGAGGAATTCAATTTACGAAAAGCTGTTTTATTATTATTTCTTATTGTTTAACTCCAAAGATATCAGTATCGTTGTTGAAAACGTCAGGAAAGTCACTGACAATGAAATCGGCCTAAAACAATCTGAAAGTACAAAAAATGGGACGGTCTATGATTGAGCCCATATCTACAGGATACCTCACACACCGCGGTGACACAAATCAACAGCGGGAGAATGACAAAGTGGGAGCTGGTATCAGGGACGCTTTGCAAGCAAACATTCTGTGTTCGAATTCCAGCAGCACCGGGACTTTTTGGTGGATGGATGTCTTGCAGGTGCGATGGGCTAGGGCCTCGTCTTCACGTTTAGCTGTTGATGCAGTTGGATTGTGCATGGGTTTCGGGGGTTCAGTTGGTCTATTGCAAATAAGTTTCGTCCCGGTCGGCTGAGAGAGCGCTAGTCAACGAGGGACATGAATCTTCCGCTACTCCAAAATCCGAGAAAGTGGTCTGATCCTGGAGTCTGAGAGGACGTACTCGGGAGCAAGTTGAGAATGGTTGCCTCAATCCCAGCCAGAATCCCAGCTGGGCCCTACGCGGGCCCACATGGGTGTGGCCCTGCGGGCGGCCCCGACTCGATTTGTCTGCGGTTTCCACGTCGGGACCCACGTGGGCCAACCAGCTGGGATGCTGGGACCCATGTAGGACCTCCGTGAGGCCATGAACATCTGCTCACACAATTCCCCCATTAACTGCAAAATATGGGGGCCCTATGTGGGTATGGACGTTGGGTCAGCCTTTCCGTGCTGTGTTCGGAAATGAACCATGTGATCCCACATGGGCCCCATTGGAGCAGCCCCTGGCCAACGTGACCCACCGCCTTGGACCAGGACTAAACCCATGGGGGCCCAAGATGGGCTCGCGACTGGGATATCAGCGAAGTACTAGTCCGAAGAGAATATCCGCCTGTTCTTAGCCACTATCAATACGCCCAGGGTCCCTAAAGAATTGGACTTAACTCATGACCGTAGAACTGAAATCAAAACACCACTCGGCGGACTCACAAAAATCCTCACAGACTCATCGAACTTTCCTGCTCCTGAAAATTAATAGTGGGCTGACAATTTCATCAAACTATCCCCAAGTAAATGGTTTCATTCCACATAATTACACTACATACTTCTGAAATTAAACGAGAACTAACGTTACATAAGGCCAAGTCAATGGAAGCGCCTGGATGTAGTTCCCGTGTTGTGGGGGATTCACACCGAGCTTTTATAAATGGATTCGCGTGTCTTTTAGCTAATTCGTGTTTACTGTTCCGTTGACGCGTTACAGGGTTCACTAATAAATGTCGTTTTGAACCAACATTGTGGAACATTTACACTCAGTTATCCTATCCTATATAGTCTTGCGTTTAGACGATTGAACTGAACTAGGAGTATCCTATTGCCATAGAAATACAGTATGAAGCACGAAACATCTCGTTGAGTGTGGAGACATTAAACGAGCAGGTAATCGTGGGGGGATATCAACGAGACGACGTCTGAAACCAAGAATAGGAAGGTATATTTCCATAGCATGATTATCGAAACTTTTCACTCAAATTCAGTTCGTTCCTGAAACCTTGTTTATTGTTACAGGAAGCTGAAATCCCGGGAAAAAGATTATAATCGCTAATTGCTATTCTGTGTATATTGTATTTGTTCTTGTCAATTAGAAATACGTTCATGTTCATGACGTTATTGCTCCCCCCAGCGATATTACGGAAGTGTTTCCTATGACACGGGGTGCTCATCGCTTTTGGGTCAAGGGTCATATAGGAGTCGCTCTTGGCCAGAATAATAGTAATTTTGGAGTAGAATTATCAAAACGTGCCTCACATGAATGAATTGACCAACCAAGGGTAGACATACGGGAGTTTCCAGGAAGTTGAGACACCAAGCTGGACCACACCAGGGGACAGTCCAGCATTCTGCGAATATTTTTTTTAAGGTCGCGTATTCCCCCGCAGATTGATTGTGGATGACCATGGTAGTGGTCCCCAATTATGATAACATTCAAACAACTATGGAAACCTAGGAAATTACAAAACGTGAGGTCAAAGGTTAAGGTTAAAAAAAAAGTAAATTGTGTCAACAATCATGAAAGTGAGTCAGTATCATCGGCGACCAGTGCTACCACTAGGTGCATGTCGTGGGGTCATTTAGGGTTCGAGCGGTCGTTTTGCGATCATTTGCAAAGTGATTAATCTCCTAAAATCAGACGATGGTCAATAATATAGTTGGTGACAAGTGTTAACAGGTCACATTACGGTATGTAGTCTACGGAGAATGAAGTCGAAAGTCAGGTTGGGTTCCTTCCAATGATTTTGCAATATCAGTCATTCTTTTCTGTGTACACTATTCCCACATTGCACCGTAACATGCGGAAGGGAGCTACTGCGCCATTGGTATTTCCTGTTATATAAGCAATATAATTCTTTTCCTACGATTCAAATAGAAAGATCATGACCTGATGACAGTTGATCAGTATTACCATCGACTTATAGCACATCTATTGTGTTCAGGGGGTTCAGGCCAATGGTCACCATTCAGGGTTATTACCTTTGGCAATATCACCCATAGCCCTTGAATTCAAGGACCGTACCAATGTGAGGGATAATCATGACTAATGGACGTGTACAAGGTGTTTATAAATTTCAATCATTAAGTGAGGTAGGTACAAACATTGGTTTTTTATTTTATTTTACAATATCATAAATTTGCTCCTCACCGACACGGTGTTGGCAACATTCTCGGAGTCATTAGCTGAATTGTTAGCGAACCTCTGAAGACTATTAACTGATACCAATGAGAGGTCCGACCCACAATAACGAGTCCGAACGCTCCAGTCCACGGCAACTTATGAGTCATTCGCCTCTCTAGGAAACCTGGGCAACACCGCAGTATACCATAATCTGCCCTCGTTAACAATCTGCTTGACTGTGGCTGTTCCTATCCTAGTCATTCTCCCTCAGGCTTATAGCTTACGTGCGCGGTAGAAAGGCCACTGGTCAATTGGCCTTACAGCAGTCATTAGCAATCAGAAGCAACCATCGGCCACTCTTGGTAATGTTATGTGCTGAAGAAGTTACGACCCGGACGTTGGGGCGCTATGCCGGGAAAGTATCATGATTTGTATAGTGTATCAGCCTCGACAGGGGACCTGCCATCGAAGATCACGCAAAGCGAAAATACCGTGACACAAACAGCACCACATTTTTTCTACTCGCAAAAAACAACACTCGTGTGCGTACAAAGACATGATGATATGGTTCGATGCGGAACTTAACAAAATCCGCTTTCAGAAAATGCTAATTTTACAACCGTGGCTACTTTCCCCAGGGCGATGTTTACACAGTTTGAAAAAAAAATATTGCAAAAAATCCTAATTTTTTCCGAGGCACTCTATAATCCCCTGCATGCTGCATGCGTATGCATTGTACAGTGTAATGCAAGCAGTGTTAATTTCTTCTGCAGGGAAGCTGTGGTAAAGAGCCGATTGGCGGGCGAATTGTTGGAAGTATGAGTCATCGTTCCTTTGTTTACAAGAAGAGTCCAAAATTCGTGTTACGGTGTCCAGAATTGTTACGTTACGAACAACGGCAACCAGAATGGGGATACCTGGCTTGCATAAGTAAATGGAAACAAAGCAGATCGGTGTCACTCTTTATTTTTAAATCATCATCCACGCTGAATTCCCTTCAGGCGTATGCATACATGATTTGAGCGTATTCTTCTTGTTTGAATATTCAAGTTTAGCACTGATTAATACTTAACTCTTGCATATTACACATACACCATTTTACCATCAATACAATTACTGAATATCAATGCACTCAACTGACTGGTGCAGTGCATGCAGAGTATATTATGTTCATAGTTTTTAAATAACTAGTAAATGTCACATTGCCTAGCTATACCCATTTGTTAACATTACATTCTTGATCCACTGAACGAATATTTGATCCCAGAAAATGCCTGGAAAACAATTTTTCCGTATAATTTTAGCGTTACAATGATTCTCAAACAGCATCCTCGAGATACCGTTATACATTCAGATCAGTTTTCAATAATTCTATAAGCCCGGGACACATACACGCGATTCAACACTGAATTTAACTTTCACGGAACTGCAGATGTACTGCAGGCGTAACTGGGAGGCAAAGGTCATAAATATCCGAACTGATGTAAAGAAACGGTTAATTGATTCCGAGTATTATAAGCTATTTCCATAGAATTCATTCGGCTGCGCGACCCCAATGCCCGCATTGGCACATAGCCTAAGTGGAGAAGAAAAAAAGAACACTCTGCTCCCGTGAAATCCTCCCTTTCGGTATTTATGTGCCATGCTGCATTCCGCAATTATCCTGCTTGGAATCCTAAGCAAAGAGAGGATATAACTGATCCAAACCGGAGGCATTTTTTTCACGTATTTCATTACTACTATAATGCGACCAGTGCCTCCCGTTCACAATATCGAGTTGAATCGCGCATATAGAACCGGCTTCACAGTGACCGCAATGTGAATATAGGTCATGATAATAATTAATAATTACTTGACACCAATTACATAATTTAATACTGACAATGGAATATGTTCTAATTCTTAGCGCTTCATCCCGTCAACATAGCCCACTGTGAATGTCTGCAGTGTGCGGATCATATTACTGATATATGGGTAATGAACATCAGCCTATAAAGCTAAGGACCCACACCCTCTGGAATGGGGAAACCCAAGGAGCTTCCTGTATACCCACAAGGCCTACCGTGCACTATTGTAGTCGGTATAATGTCGATACAAGTCAACATCTACGACCCAGAAGAATTATTAGGGGTTTTTCACATCAGGGTAGCGGGAGAAGCCTTTTGCTACATGTTGATATTTCGCAAAACGCCAGAGCAATTAAATTCCCAATCACAAACATCATATAAGTACGGTAAGGGTAAATAGTTCCCTGGAAAGAAGGTCACACCCAAATGGTTTATGAATACCCACATGGCCTAGCCTGTGCATTGTAGTATAGGCATAGCCTCATATCGATACAACAACCTCGTCCCCTATAGATATTAAGATGGTGTTCTTATCCATGTTCAGATGGGGGGGCCCTTTAGCTTCGGCGACATGTTCACAACGTCAGAGCAAGTAATTTCTCGAGCATAAATGTTAAATAACAACGTGACCCTAAGTGCAATAAGGGCACATTTTTTCAATGACCATTACAGATGTAGCATTGTTCCGATTGAGTGGT
Source organism: Sclerodactyla briareus (assembly GCA_026419785.1). NCBI lineage: Eukaryota > Metazoa > Echinodermata > Holothuroidea > Dendrochirotida > Sclerodactylidae > Sclerodactyla > Sclerodactyla briareus. The sequence continues at coordinate 392,369 of JAODTK010000899.1, forward strand.
TCATACGACTTGTAATAATAACATATATGCTGGAATTATGTTTTGGGGTATAAATGACACCGAAATTCGGTATATGTGATATATATAGGGTGACAAAAGGAGGAATACAACATGGATGAATAAATCATCGAAATTATTGGATGGGCAAAAATTCTTGGGCCAAGGGCGCAGGCACATAGGAAGGTGTAGGGATGACCACCAACTTTCTGAAAAGCCCGCCTTGGACCCAACATCCAAGCAATGGGTTGCGCCCTTGGGTTGAGCGCCACCTCAAATTAGTCAGTACGCCCGATATGCAAGAGCGGCCATGGTCGGGGAAAAACTATAAAACTATCATTGCTGCTTGGAATCGTCATAATAATGATAGCGTAGGGACCGCAAGTTACGGAATTTTATAACAAATAAAGTAACTGAATGTTCGATTAATTTCCACGTTAGAGGAATTTACTGGATTTCAACAGGCTGAATAATAACGTGGTTGCACATCACGGAAAAACATTGGAAGGGACCACGTCCTACTGATGTGTTATTGAATAACATTCGCTACCTAAAACTACCTCATACTAGATGGAAATGAAAAGACAAGAGGAAGACAAACTTCAACTTCCGTGTGACCCAGTTCTCACTTTAAATACTTCAGGACCAATGGTGGACACACTTGATACATGTCACGGGAATCTAACAACCACTTGCATGAATGGAGCAAATTTATACACACTGCATAACCCCAGCGACTCGAGTCATATTACCATGTTGGGGGACTGGAGCTAAACCATAACCATCACGCTTCATGAAAACCAAAAAACAAACTTTGAAATTGGATAAAACCATGCCAAAAAAGAACTGAGACCTCCAGTTGTCCTCATAGCTCTAGGAAAAACAAAAAATGTGGGAGAGTAAAAGTGTATAAGCCATATTTACCAAGTTTTATGAGATTCCGGAAAATTACGCATAAATGCAATGCAATGCAAATTAGAAAGTTGAATGGACCTCCAGTGACCCAAATTCTCGGAACCAATGGTGGACCATACCCACCAGGTTTCATGAAAACCATGAAATTTTTTGTCTGAAATTATGCAAATTAGGTACGTTGAATGATTCCATTGACCCGACCGACTCTTTGTTGAAAAGTTTTGCCGGAATGAGGTAGAACCAGGTTCACCAAGTTTTGTGAAAATCCGACACAACTTCGCATAAATTATGCAAATTAGACGACCTAATAGCATATTTTACGCTGAAAATCTAACCAGTTTATTTACTTATATCCCGCCTACCGATGTGCAAACCAAGTCACCTAGCACCTCGTTCTTCCGTTATCTTCCTAACAGCAAACATAAACAATTCATATTGAAACCTAAAAGAGGCTCAAATAACCCTCTTTTTCACATTTCTCAAATGGTTTCGGATACTTAACTGAAGGCTACCAAACTAGGTCACACACATTGTAAAGATCAACAATTGTGTTCTTCTTCCTGTTTATATATACATGAATATTTCTGTTTACTGTACTACTCAAGTTATCTTCCGTCATTTTCAACTTTTTAAAAGTAATTTTGAACCGAATTACTGTGTAACATCACAAATTTTCATGTTTTATCCTCTACAACCTTCTCCCTAACTCGATACCCTTCATCCGCATCAGTGTGGCAGTGAAAAGATCTACGGCGTCTGGTCGTCCAAGGGAGCATTTAATTTCCTGTGCCGTCAACATAAATACCGCTCGTACACAATTAGCCTCATCGCCCCAAAAAAAGATACCTCCGTACTTTTCGAACGCTGGAAGCCAGAGAAAAGTATAATACACTATAAACTTTGTGGAGTGAACCCCATCGTCATATGGCTCTACACAGTGCGCAACACGGTAGGGTACGAAATCTTTTAAATTTACACGTAACTGTCAAACCCTGTTTTCACAGCCCGTACCTAAATATGCTTCTGATTGACCAAAGTCAGCTATCTATTAGAAACGACAACACTATCAACATTTCTAAAGAGAACCTTTTCAATTAGTTTTCAGTGTATTTTGTGTTATGGGGTACCAGGATACACGCAACCGGGGAGAAAAATCAAGGTCAAATTTTTTTCAAATTTGGAGTCGAGCTGTATTTTCTGTGTTTCTGTGCGAACCGCGTTGGACGCGATTTGGGTGGTAGGTCTGTCTGCGTCATTTGTCGGTGGAATGTCGAAAAGTTCGAGAGTAGGAGGCGTATGATTACTAAATATCTAATTATGCTTGATTATCCTCATTGGGACTTTTGTGCCCCAATCTAGTCAGATTAGGCTTCAACCCAACCTCGATACTCACACCGCGAATATTTGCGCTCCCACGCCAGTCGGTTCTTACAACACCACATATTTTTTTTCCCCCCCTTAAGAAATCCGCTAACGAGGTAAGTGGGACCACCACCCCCACACACACGCACACACACACACACACCACACACACACACACACACACACACACACACGCACACGCACACACACGCACACACACACACACACGCACACGCACACACACGCACACACACACACACGCACACACACACACACACACAAACACACGACAAAGTGACCGCTACGTCTCTTCATGACTTTGTTGCAGGCGAAACGAAAACGACGAATACGGCTGGACATTTCTGATGTATCCTATCTGGCACATTAGTTTCCGCATTTACCACCATAGTACTTTTGACACGTCCAATAGAAATCTGAATAGTTTTGCTGAATAGTTTACTTACACATGCAATATTAGATTAGAATACATGGAGACTGTACCAGCATCAGGGTACATCGACACTTTATAACAAGTATCGAAATATGAAACAAATAGGTGGCATATTTGTCTGACAGTGCACGTTTTGTTGCAGAAAAAAACGACACTCCCTGGTCATCTCAATCTTCATCCGGCATTCTCAGACATCACAGGTAGCAAAAACAAAACCCATTCGTTCCAGTTCTGACCCGTATACTCAGATGGCTTTTTAAATATTGCTTCAAATTCTATACCAACTACGCTTTCTTGTTCAGTCTTCGCTTTGACTTCAGATGCAACCAATAAAAACTGATTATTATACCAAATAGAGAAATTATATTTTCGGGAGCTCCCGATTGGTCTTAGAAGCAGTATGGCTGTGATCCTGGCAATACTTCCAGAGCCCAGCTCCAAAAAAAAAAAAAATATACAGTATGTAAATTACCCACCCGGAATACGCTGATACCGACCGCCGCGACATTGCCGTCACTAGTCAAATTTACCTTCAAATGTTCTCCTTATTTTCATCTACATAACCGCAATTAACAGTCCGATAGTTGTGGTCTTCCTATACCCTCGTGAAGGTCAGTTTATGGACGGCCTGAATAGAAAACGGAGTTGAGGGCAAGGGCTGGCAGGTATTTTTGGTTTTCAATTTTTTCATGCTGGTCTACGCTAGTCCATTTTACCGTATTACTAAGATCCGATCTTCCAACTACCCTTTCATCCATACCGTTTTCTTAGTGCGTAAGTCAATTAACTAATGAATAGCGTTGAGTGAGGCCCGCTGATGGGCTCCTCAGGGCATTTTATGGCGCCCCGACAGATTTTCCGGTCCACTGTGTCTGTCGCACAGGCACGGTTGGAATGGCCTCGTGGCTCATGATTCCTGAATGGCGCCTCTTCGCCAGCCACTCTTTATGGATAGCTTATTCATTGCTTATGCGGTGTTTTTAAGTTGGCTTCTCATTTACGATTTTTCCACCTCTGGGGTGTTTCCCGACCTCTTGCACGGTGAATTCGTATTTTCACATGCGGTCGGGACCCGCTCACTGCAGCACTGAAATCACAACTCCACCAAGTCCCACATCGTTCCCTGTTCTAAAATAATCCTTCTTGCAAAACCTGCGATTTTCACAGGCATTATGCCCCATCCCGTATCGCACCTATCTTTCTCTGCTCAGTCGGTTCATCCGTGATATGATGTTACTTCTTCCCAAGTAGTAGTTTCAGACATTGTTTCTCTTTCTCTCACAGTCCCACCACGTCATTGCTCTGACAAGAAATAACCCAGAGAATATTATTTTATCCTAATGATTCCATTTTTGCTCATTTCCTCTCATTTTTTTTTTTTTTTTGAATACTCTTAGTGGAGTTCAAGTTTCGAAAAGGATGGAAATGAATAGACACCTCATTTTCTCCGTTGTCAAAAGAAGTCTGTTTATGGAAAACTGGACCTGTGACCTTGACTTTCATATGGCCCAAGATGTATTTGATTTGATTTGAATTCTACTACGGGTCAGGGAAGCCAACCTAAGGCTCCATCTAGGACCGTATTGATGGTGGGTGTCAATCGCAACCTGCTCCCGGGCACCGCCTTTTTATACTTCCCTATCCGAAAAGGGCTATCATCAGTGAACTCCAGGACCCGACCACTCTTCTCGAAACCTGGAGGAAGCGGAAGTTCAAGTTCAACGTGACTGTTCACTGCCGACAGACGAGACTCAACATTGCAAATATCCCCGTAATCAATCCCAGTAACCCTCCGACAAAATCTTACCTGGGGTATCACACAGCGGAACCCAATGAAGTGAAGACCAAGAGCTCGCCCATCGCAACTGGCCAGCCGCCACCTAGGGAAAATTGTCGGTGACCGCTGTAATCCGAACCCGTAAATATTTTTTGTTTGGGAGAGTGTCACTAAGATAACACCACTACTATTCTTTCTTTTATTCTTTCCGCTCTAAGTTCTAGTTGGTCCAACATTCCATCAAGAATGTCTGATTTGGGATCTGCATGCTTCTTTTCATCGGCTGTATATATGATTTTTTGCATTCAAAAAAAAACTGCAACAAGTCCGAAAGAACACCTCTAAAGGAAAAATTATGCCTTTTTTTTTTTTTTTTTTTTTTTTTTTATAGAAATGTATTGAATTTATAGTGCCCATTCATGACCTTCTACATTAATCAGTAATCAACATGTCCATCACAACATTGCCTCCAAGTTGGATCAACTCTATAAGAATAAAGTTTTGGGGCCAACGACTAACTAATGCACTATATGACGTTGCCATCCAGATCACGCTGAAGGAGTCAACCACCCAAGGAACTTATGAAACACAGTTTTTTTCAAAAAAAATCTGATGTACTTTGTATGAAGAAGATTCACTTTGATTTCACACAAATGGCCTATAAATGCCCATTCAATTCCTTTGACCAAGTTTGTTCGACATCCACCAAAGAATGACTGTTTCGGGCCAAAAGACAATGGTTTACACAATACCAATAGAAGAAAAGAAGATTCGGGAGAGTACTGATTGTTTTTTGGCTAGGTCCAGAGTAGAACGGGTTCCATACCCCACCGCATATCTGGTTTGAGCTGATAATAGTTCAAAATGCAATTTTTTACTATAAGAAACCGTGAAACTATGCACTTGAAAAGTGAATAACCATATTCTCTCCTCTCATAGCCCAAGTGTTGATAAGACGGACCGACAATGGAATTGATATTTGGCTCTTTGGGTCCCTCTCAAACTTTCAAAAATTGCGCCTTGCCGACTAGGTTCCTTCCCCTTTTTTCGACATTTCTGATCATGCTCGTTACTCGGCAAATGTGTGTAGGCGTCATACATTTGAAACTTGGATTTGTGATTCAGGACAGGACTACTGGCCCCGTCACCAGGCCCCCTTCAAGGTTTTGCAGGCCCCATGCGAGCTCTCTTCCTGTTTTATTTTTCGTTTTATAGACCTCCACCGATCACCACATAGATAGTAATGTCGTTTGGTCGCTTTGTCTATGGGGCTATACTACGTTCATACTTTACGTACTCACGTATCTCCATCATCTATCACGCTATATCCCTGAATGTAGAAATAGAAAAAATACAATATGTCAATGAAATGATCGCCTTCTATAATGCGTACCTTTAAACTCCACATATTTTACACATCATCAATCTGTAATACACATAATACAGCTGCAGTCGATACGATCACTGAAACCAATACTGCGATAAAGGAAAATTTGTCGGGGTAAAAATGCTACACAATATTTCACTACTGACATTAGAGATTGCCCCTGTCAAGGACTGGTCGACTACACTGCTTGCAGTTTTCAAACACCGGTTCAGCCGCTTGCTAATCTCACAACATAGGGATATCCAGTGCCCGCCCTTGCTCAGTCAAATATGTACTAAACCGGAGAAAATAGTTCAAAGTGGAACATTGACCACATTTTGGTTATATTACACCGTATTCCTATATCTTGTTGACCCTAAATGAATCGTTTACTTTGAATCATCTCTTATCAATTACCCGTCCTTGCATATGGTGGATCACCTGTTTCAAAGGCAACGGGTGTTTCTGTAATCGGTACAGAACAACAACCCCCGGTGGCTTGGATCATTTTCAACGGATCGAGAAATATATGGTTTTCTACGTATCTTCTCCCGGGTATAATCTCTGGTCGTTCATACTGTAGAATAACTGCTGCTGTGATGCTCCGTATGAACCAATGGAGTAAGTAAAAACATCTACTGTACAACAATCTATAACCATGGAATATATTTACCATTAGGTTCCAACCAGGGGACTCCATAACTGTTTATATCACTGTAAGTGATATGCCTCAGGTCCAATTGAATTAAAAAAAGTCAGGAACTATTTTAGATGGATCCATCTTGTATTCTAATAAAGGTTATCAACGAATAAACGAATAATAACTGAGTCGCTCTCCTTGTTGGGAAGATGCCTGATCTCCCAGCAGGTACGAATGTACCTCCTAATTTGAAGAATTCTGATGGCTGAACACAACATCATAGCCAATGATGGTTTGCTATCAATCATAATAAATATTGATTAATGAATATTCAACACCATTATAGAGAGAGGGGAACAGCTAATAATATCACATTATTAAACATAAACAATATAGTTTATTGTCTTCTTGGGTAGCATCCTTAGGTTCTTCAACAGATACCTCTCTTCGTATTAAAGGTACCAGACATCCACAAGAGCGAATGGCGGCAACCGCCACTGAAAGTAGGACACGGGAGCCATCTTTTAGTGTCTACAACAGGGATGTTGGCCGCTAAAGGTAACGTGAGCCAGAGCTTTTACAAAAAGCAGCTTCAACCTATCTACTCTTAAAAACTTTGTGTAGAATCGACACACCACTAGGGAGCTAGCACACCCACCGGTGTTGTGTAAGAATTACAAACATTATGTGGAGGTTGTGTGAAAAAATACACAAGTGTGCAGAGATACACGATGATCGTGTAATTTCTAGACAACACACGGAATAGGTTGTGCTAGTTACAAACATTTTTAAGAGTTGAACTGCTAACTACTGACAGAAACATTTAATTCATTGCGTATAATTTCTTGGTTTTCACTGTACCTTATATAGTCATACTTATTTTCACAGTTCCAAAAGCCTCCACCAAAATGTATTCTATACGGCAATAAATGGATTACTGAAGCCAACGATTTCGCAGTGTAAACCTGACGGTTCTCTGGAACCACTGCCAAAAATCACTTGATGCGCAGTTTGTAAAATGACCAATGACGCAATGGTATGATTGCGTCGGCTTGGCGACAAAAGGGAATCAATGAAAGAATCGATTCAAATAAAACCAAATTTAGTTTCCCCATTACGCAGAACTTCCCCAGGAGGTTCCAGTGGTAAGGCACACACCAGGATTGAGCAGCGAACTAACAATGAAATGACTATACTAATAGTATCCTCAAATTCACTGAATTCAAATTCAATTCATTGAGTGGGCATTTCTCACCCTGGAAACGATGGGAAGGCACTCCTCACTAGAGTTCCAAGAATAATTTGGTATTTGGCCTGATATTCCCACAAATGAACTCGTGCAAAATCACCCTACTTCTGTATTATCGCGGGAAACCTGCAAAATAGAGAACGTCAGACATGCAGTAAAGCCCACTTGCGAAACTTTCGAAATTTTACAAGGGCGGATATGTATAGCCGAAGTTTTCAGATTAATCAGGTAATTGTATAGAGTTAAATCCGACTAACGCCTAAGTTTTCGGGCGGGCGGAGCGGCCCGGACAATCCCCCAAAAACCATTATAAAAAGAGAACGACGTGCTCTAGTTAATACCTCTAGAAGAAAGGCGATTGATAGATCATGTCAATTGTGTCTAAGTTATTGACGGACTTAGAAAATCGAGTCGCTATTCAGGGCAGCTCGCCTTGCTCCAAAGAGTCCCACCTCAACTGGAAAATCTAATATTAAACTGGCCTAACACTTCGTGTTTTTGCAGACACATCTCGTTGCACAACGGCGTTGGAGCCTCAATTTGTTTGCACTCTCTGAATAGAGGTCCCTGATGGAGGCACTATATTCGAGCAGTGGCCTTACTATATTCTTACGTCCATGCTCCTCCACCATCCGCAGGATAGTCAGCTACACAATGTCTACGAAGTAGATTTGATTTGATTTGATTTGATTGATTGCTAGAGACGTGTTTCAGGAAGGCATTTGACTCATCGTGAACCCTAAAACCGAATTTTTTGAGATCGTGGATGAGCACCGCGACAACTCGCCTTCTCTATCTCGACTAGTGCTCAGATGATATCGAAGTCAGGAGTGACAACCAATCCCTCTCCCGGGACCAGCAATTTTACGACGTCCCCACCGACGGACGATCGTGAACTCCGACCTTACCAACTTTCTCAGAACCTGGAGGGGCAGACGTTCGACTCGACTGCTCACCGCCGCCCGACGAGACCTATTGCAAGTGCCCCCGAAACACCCCCGAAATTAAAAACCAAGAGCCCACTGTCACCAAGCAGTGACTGAACCTAAGACCAGAACAACGCCAGTCGAACTGCAATACAACAGCCCTATCTGGAAAAACGCCCGGTGCTGATCGGCCTGAATTCGAAACCCGGGACCTGTTGCATGCAAAGCGACCACTGATACCGCTCTACTATTCTCCCGCCCAACAGCGGAACTTTGAAGAGGGCTTTGATTGGTGTTGAACGCTCATTTTGTGAATATGGTCTACCAGATCTGAAAGTTGCCGTTTATTTCCAGCCCCAAATATGTATGATTAGATTTAGATAAGATTCGAGATTGAGTCACCCCATACGATACGGAGATTTGATTTAACAGGTTACAATGTCTTCTGGGCTCTCTAGTGTTTTCATTCGCTCGTTGCCTGCCCCATAAGATGCAGTATGCGCGTGGAAGGTATGTGGAATAGCAAATTAGATATATAGTGTTCCTAGTACAGTACTTCCTTGTGTGACCCCTGAAGTCAAACTCATTGGAGTAGAAGACACCCCATCAATAGTGTCTTTTCAGTACGTTGGTAGGTAGAATTATGGATCGGATTATCAAGTTGCGAACGCCTGCATGATCTATTTTAGCCTCAGGAGTCGTTCATGTGTTACGGTCTCCGGAGGAAAAGACACCCAATCATTTTTTTTCAGTACGCTGGAGACAATTATGATCCAAGTATAAGAGGTTGCGAACCTTGCATGCCTGTAATTAGACAGGAGCCGTTCATACCGCCACAGTACAGACCTCATATTGACGTCCATGATGATAACATCCGCTGACCATGAGGATTCTGGCAAAATCATCGGCTTTTTGTCAAGAATAAAGAGTTTCGCATGAGGGACCCCGCGGAAACCATGTTGTTATCGTTGAGAAGAATGGACTCATGGCAGTTGGAGTTGGGTTAAACAGTAAGAGACAAATATGTTCTAACAATATGGATTGAGAAGATAAGTGGCACACGATGATATTGCTGGGAGCTGACCGGTAGATATTGATTATATAAATAATGGTCAGGATTGGAGTAACACTATGGCACAATGCTCAAAATATTTGGGTATCAATCCATTCTGAGCCGCTGATGGGCTTCCTAGACACTGAGATCTCTTCAGACGTTTCTAAAGACCGGGGACTATAACACAATAGGTACCATACTCGGGAGTTTCATATGAAGGGTAGGAACACTAGACAGTCCTCGTGTGTTAGCCAACCGTATATAGATTTCCGATCAGGCTAATAAAGCGATCAGTAGAGCGCCCGGAAATTCTTGAAAAATGATCCCTGTCCGACGAACCAGACTAGTATGGGATGTTTGATCCATAATAACTAAGTGCTAGTCCTGGATAAACCTACTGTGAATGTGTTTATCAATCTGAGGTCAGTGATAGCACATCCACGCTCATTGACACTCAGTTCTTGTACAGCAGAGAATGAGGTGAAGAATCCCTGATATCATTGGAGATTAAGTCGAACTTGCCCTTCTTATAAGCAGGAGAGAGCAAGGCACAATTGGACAACTCCATGGTCACAAGGTTGAGGGTAAGGCGATAATTGAAGAACAGATCTAAAATTCGTGAATAGCCTTCTAAAATTTGCCATTTCTATGAGGGGACGTAACTATCTCGTTTGTTCTTATCATCAAGTGCGAGTTCAGAAACCGCTTGCTGCAATGGGTAGCTAACTCCGCACAAGCGATGTCATGGAGGCAAATCACGGGAGAGACAAGACGGGACTACTTCGAGGGATTTTTGAAGGGGGAAAACGCTAACCACAAGGTTTACAACCCTCCATGTAAACACAGCCCAAACAGACTCACATTATGATGAGAGATCAAGTTCCTCCTTAGTCTTGCGGTTTTTTTCAATGCAAGAAAGAACTCTACAGATTTGATAATTATAGCCCTTCTACGACATGGCAGGATGAATTGCATGAAAGGTTTTATCCTAAACACCAATCAGACTAATATTGCCATAAAACGTGCTGTGGCCCAGTTCATAAGAGAGTTACGATCGATCTTACGTTCAATTGTAATGGTGATATCCCCAACCTTTGTGCGCGGAAGTTCGACCGTAAACATTTAATTGACACGGGGCCTAGGTGGAGTCGTGTATAGTGTTCACATGCCAAGCGTCATATTACGCGCATAACACACACATAATGCCTGTATAGGATCCTCTCACTCTCGTCAAGGAATCATAAACTTTTGTGTAACCGTTGTAAGAGTGCCTTTTGCGTTGTATTAGTTTGGACAACGTCCTAGTCAGGTTGCGGACCATATAATTAACACAACATGAAAATCCATTCCTTCTTGCCACTATTGCAATTATTGGACACAGTGACCCCGTATGAATGCTAGAACATACATAACGCAAATACAGACTTGAACTAATTCAGGTTACTGGTTTATCGTCGTTTTCTCGTTAACACAGCTCGGTCTAAATATATATTTGGTTATTCAAGTGTGACGAGTTCTGTTATGACGAGGATTTTGAGTTGCTTCAGTTCTCCTTCCATATTTCCTACAAAGCGAGCATAAATGGAGCGATTCATGATTTCATGTTTGGGAAACATCCAATAAGAGATGTTACTACGAGTTCCAGTGACTGGTCGTGTCAACCGTCGTGTGTTGGTTACGTAATGAAGCGTTCCATGGGCGTCGATAGGATTCATTTCGACACACATTTGGTATACGTCTTCGGACAGAGTTGCGGGTCTCGCCTGATTTTCACTTGATCTTTCTATGATTGATCTGTATAAGGAACTACTCAATTCAAATGAATTCGGAATCGAATGCTAATACTAAAAAAAAACGTGTGAATATCTCATCACCCTCCGCCGAGTAGTGTCAGTTGAATTACGTTGTGATATGATTGAAGTTATTCTGGATTCTAATAATGAGAGGTATATTGTATTGTTCTACGTTTGAACAAAACTTTCTCGGCTGAAGTTCATCTGTTACGCAGCACCAAATCGCCTAAAAACCGTGCAGACGAAGTATACGTATGTTACTTAACGCATAACCTCCCTCTGAAAGCAGAAAAAACCCATGGGATAGGTGGGTTTCGCTGCTCAAATTTCGCAGCCTCAATACTATATATCGTGTGATCATATCCCCGCAACACTGAGTTTCGAAGATATTATATTTTTTAGCTGGACTTCTGCCGGCGCTTGTCTCCGCGCCGCTGGAAACATGCGTTAGCGCAAATAAGTCCTTTTAACGGTTTTTTTTTTCGATTGAATCTGAAGCTTGGTACACAGTCCGCCTCAGTAAAATCTCGGATTAATTCGAAGTGGGCATTACTGCATGTTTGCTGCCCTCTATTTGCAGGTTTCATGAAACTTGGTGGGTAATCTGGACAGAATTGGTCCCGAAAAATGTCAAGGTCAACGGAGAAACCCAATTGCTTCGATTTTTTACACTTAGACGAATTTGACGGATTTTTAATGAAACTTGGTAAATGTGGAATGTTTTAGTCCTTAACAACATGAGGGACATTTCAAGGTCACAGGTGGCCAATGTGCATGTTTATGCGATTTTTTCCTAACTGTCGATTTAAACGATTATTGGAGAATGCGGACTAACAGTGTTTCTGAGCACCAGGTGTTCCATTTCAAGTCCACTAAGGTCAAATGGACATGATTTATTGTGTTTCTCCTGTCAATTAGGACCCTAAGAGTTCAATTTCTGCGGAGGTACACAAGTCGCGTTTTTCCGTCCTGCCTGTCCTAGGTCCTTCAAGACACGTGTTGGTAATTACCACGGGAGCATTCTATATGTACTTTACGTGAATTTAGTAAAACAAAAGACACGCAGTAATTACTCATGCCATGTCCAAAACGAGTAAGTGGCACACCATTGGAGAGGTGATGCTAGGAGAGAGCTTTTCATGTTGTGTTGAAATGACTGTCATTTGCTACCTAATCGGAAGAGTGAACACAGGTAACTTGGATTTTCACCTTTGGTGTGTTGCTTGTTCTGTGCATTACCTACTAAGATAAGCAATGTGTCAGGTAAGATAGGATATGTTAATGTTAAACAATATTTAACAATACATCAGTATGGTTCTCTAAGGTATAAGAGGATATAAACCTCCTCCTTTAGTCATCGTACAAGAGTCATTATTATGACAGTAGTAGTTCTATGGAGAGACGGTTGGACCCTACAGGAGTGTATGTTACGTGTCGCCCAGTAGCGTTTGTAACTCCCATTAACAAGAGACGTAAAGAACAACTAGTGTGCAAGCGTATGTTTTGAATTGGGCCCAAGGGGGCATGGGGTTATACACTGAATAGGAGGTATCAGCACAAGAGTAGTCATTGTAATCGTGTATGTTGTTATACTCCAACTGCTCTTTCTAACAAGACCTTAAAAGTAATAACGTCTAGCAACGCCCGGCGAAAAATAGACGGTTGCCGTTCAAACGATGTCATGACAAAAGTCGTTTGATTGTATATCGAAACTAATTTTACAATGACATACTATTTCTACGATACGCGGCGGTGTCGTATTGAACTGACACTGGCTAGTTTATGGTGACGCTATGGAAACGTGTGATTGTGTTGTATTCAATCATTGTAGACAATAATGCAATGACTCGATCCGCTACTCCATTGCAATGATTATCTCTAGGAGGGTACTCTCAAAAAACAGCCCGCTCTGAGAAATCTACCCACATGAATGATCCACTGAATGATACATTCAAGTTAAGGGGTTTTGAACGGGCCATACAGAATGTGTCTTATAATATAAATATAGGGGAAAAAACTGAACCTTTTGGTTCATCTTCATGTGACATTCCGTTGCAGAAGTGACATAACCTTACAATATTGATTTCAATGTTATTGGGCCACAATATGGTAAATAACATTGAACGAAAAGTGACTTACACTGATGAAGACTCGTTGAAGTACACAGTAGTACAATAAAGCAATTTCGTGGTTTTTCTTCGAAATATGAATGTCAACTCTTCTGAAAAATCAAACAGGTTTCGAGCAAAGGTTCAATGTGTGATGAGTCGATATGTGTCATCCATTCGTTTGCGCAATGTTCAAATCACGAAAAATATTGAATAAATGCACAGTGAATTGTTAAGGTTGTTTAGCACGACGTCATAATTGTGCCACAACAGGATTTATTGTGTAAACCGCATGAGATTCCCAACTTATAACTTTGAAGACAATAAGTTTTAGGGGGGGGGGGACTATCTGGATTTCCAGTTTGCCTTCCTCTATGCTGTGATGTTATTCCTACACGCCCTCTCAAACATCCGTCAACGAGAAATCCGAACCTTATCAGGCTGAAGTGATCATTCATATGAAAGCGTATTCGATGAATAGTTAACATATATCATGTTGAGGTAGGTCAAATTATCCCCCATATGAACCATTTACCAAGTGTTGGATTGCGCCGCATAAACACATATATGTGCCTATGTGATGTTGTTTCTGAAGATCCAATGCGATTACACTCCTTTTTTGAGGCACCTCGTATAGCAGACAGGTAACGCTGTGAGCTTGTTCCAAAAAACGCCAGCCTACAGAGGCTCATATGGACTGGCTTGAAGCTAGCTTTGATGGCTACATCACCGGTACTAGCTGTTTAACTGTTTAGATAGATAGAGGTTGCACGCCCAGAATGTTGACGGTTAGGTTTACTATAACCGCGCCCTTGTTTACAGTTGTGGGGCACTGGGTTGTTTTCCCCACTCTAATGCATATGCTGAGCACCGCATACAACGGTATTGAACTCACTATGGACTTTGGTATTGCCTGACTTCATGGAATGTCTGCTTTGTGCCACCAAATTGGGGACCATGCAAAGGTACACATTAAGACTTGTAGGTACACGCATTGTATGAAGGTATGATGTTATTCTCATGTTATTGTCAATGTCATACTTTAGACTCGGCAAAGTATATTGGCAGATTGTTAGGCACTTAATGATGCAGGGTATATCTTCATGTCATTATTGACAGATACACGAGGTAATTTATTCGTGCTGTCAGTCTCCTGATCCCAGAAAGCAGAAAAAAAAACTCATTAACGAAGCCTGTCTATTTAAATTGGCTTTAATAAAAAAAAAAAAATCTTTTCAATCAGTTTAGTGTACCGGTTATTCAATTTTCGATGACCGTAATGCATTCCACCTGGAATGTACCTCAGTTTCGAATATCTACAACTCTCAAAATTAGATTGTCCTTTATCATCAATATTTACAGGGAGATGTTGATCAGAGTTGAGTGGGAAGTCATTAACTTTCTTTCTTTCTTCAACATGAATCTAGGGGCCCTTAGTTTTGTGATAGAGAACACACTGGGGAAACAATAGTACATTGGCCATCTCTGACCTCCACAGAGAAGAGAGAAAAAAAAAAAAAAAAACCTCAAAGACCATTTTAACGGACCGAACTCGATCCACGCAACCCATACAAATCCGGGTTAGTCAGTAATGTCCTCTTACCGCAATACCAACCACGGGAGCACGGGAGTGTCTATGTCATGGATCGAATTGCTGGCTTCAGAAGATTTATAAAAACCGTACTACCATAAACATACGAGAAGAATCACACATACCATCACCACATACGCCTTTAAACAAATGTATATAACGATAGAATATGTCCATAGCACTACAATACAACCACGCCTTAACAGTTAACAATCATGTAATCAGACTGTTGAGTCCTTTTTCTTTTCTTTTTTCTTGTCTGTATAGCCCTATGAAGACCAGCAACCTCTTTCAAAATATTAGAGTTTGTGTGTGCTGATATTGGGTGTCCCCCGTATGTAAGTAATTTCATATTTACAAAATTCGTAGCTCGAACCATGCCGAAGTAAACCAGTATCGATATACCGTGGTGACCTCATGCATGTAAACACTCTCGTCCATATTTCGTCAGGTATTGGAAACCCAATTCCTCTTCAAAACAACATATCCGACAATGCAGTTCAATTTAAGAGATATCATAATCGAGTTTGTCGTCATAATAAGTGAAAGTAGACAAGGAAGCCTCGTGACATTTGAACTGTTCGTTACGATAATGTATCTTTCCAAGGTGTGTGTGCACTATCTCGAAAAAACGGGAAGGACTGAATGGGAATAACTATTAGATTTATCATTCTCCAGTGCAGATGAATTCGGCGGGCGAGAGATAATGCGGCACTAGCGTGTAAATGCAAGACGATATAAGAGGCCGTTCCTAATAGAGGGGGCTATCGTTCTCTGGTATATACCACGCGGTCGAATATCACCGATTGGTTAAAGGGTCATCCTGACACATATGATTGAATGAAGTTGATTGCGAGGGAACAAGGTCAAAAGTTGCAACAGGCTAATGCGCATAGGCCTTGAAGTATTTGACCATAAAGTGATCCATGTTCAAACCATTAATTCTCAGAACACAAATTGGGACAATACCAGGGCAGGGCGGACACGAAGAAAATATATTGAGTAAAAAAAAAAAAAAAAAAATGCATACTAATTGTAATATAAAATTTTTATAACTACCTCCGCTGAGTCTTCTATTGGTATAAAGGTTCACTTATTGTAATAAAGGACCTTGCGGTTGCCCCGGAATTTATCTGGGCTGGTCAAAAGTTATGCGTTAGTAGGGTTCTTTAGTTCTACGATTTTGAGAGATAAGGTCGTATATCGTCGACGGGACAATAGATCAACACTCCCTTATTAGCAACTAGAGTGAATGAATTGTACCTAAAATATTGCATTTGCTAACCAGTCTGCACATTAAATGGGACTTACCCTCTGTTAGGACAATTGTAACCCACATGCACACAGTGTCATTGAAATCGAACAATTTTGAGGAAAAATCGAATAAATAAGCCAATTCACTTCCAATGACCTCACGATGACCCTTCAACCACCCATCGGAACCCGATGGAGCTATATCCAACAGTTCTCAGAAAAAAGTAGACATCCGAAAAACATGAAATTAACCTGTTATGAATTGGTTAATCACAGAAACAAACTATGAGTCAATGGCTGATAATACAAGAAACAGATGCATTCAAAAAATCGATTGGATGTTTTTTGCGTATAGATTCGTTTACCTTTTCTCTAAATTGAAGGTATAAAGAAGATTAACTTACTCAGCAGATGGCTGAATAAGTCATCTGTTCAATGGAATGCGTGTTCTATGGAGGCCTTATTCAGGAGTTGAACGCTCCATTCTTGTTGCATTTCATTATTTGAATTATGAGGGATATAGCAATGCGGCATCAACCACTTAATGGAAACAAGCCCCTTCATCGAATATAAATTCACCCGTTTTTGAATGGGCAACCTCGAAGCGAATCACTCAAAAACGGCGGACTTGGAGTGTGGGATTTACCCTCCTAATCGTGGCCGAAGCTGCGTTAGTTTCTCGGTAGGAACCAATATATGGTGGTCGACCCTCCAAGAATAATAAATGACCAAATAAATATCAGCAACAAGCTCGGTAGAACAACAAAAACGCATTGTGAACTCCCTGCCATTTCCCAGTGCTCAAAATAAGTTCCTTTGGCAGGGAGAGCCCCAAGTTACTGCAGAAAGAACAGAGAGATTAAGATGAAGGATCGGAGATTGGAATAAATAGGCAAATAGAGCATGTAATGGTTTATTCGAGGTAAGGTTATACAAGGATTGGTTGTAATATGTAACAATAAACTTCATTCGCTATGAGACAGTGGTTCATTCTTCTGTTTCATCCAAAACGTAGCGTCAAATGGAGAAAGGGTAGTCAATGTCGAAATTATTATCAAGGTCCCGTCGTCTTGCCAATTATTTTCATATGGTGTTTATTTGCTTGCTGCCGTTCATATACTTACTATCATTACTGATAAGATATTCCTGGGTTCAGTACACAAACAAAAAGTTAAATAGTTGGCCAGTATAGTTGCAGGAATGCTTTTCAACACATAAGCCAATTTAGAGCCGGATGTAGAAGGAATTCTCAATCACTGCCATTAGGGCCTATTTTTCCAAACCGTCACTCTGTCATAAAAATATCATTTCATACTATATTTTACTATGTTATTGTTATAGTAAGAGCTTAGTCAAATTTGAGCGATTTGAAATACGTTATGCTCACAATCTTTGTCGAACGTCGGGTTGTCAGTGTGTACCCATTACCTTTGACCCAAACATCATCATCATCTCATCTACTGTGAACTGTGAACAGGTCTACTACGCCCTTGCCAACTAATGGGAGTAGAGGGTATAGATTTTTTTACTCACAAGCAATCTGTATGGGGTGGCATATGTCTAGTCTCATCTAAATCCCCACACTATATTCCCGTGCAAGAACTCATCAATAAACTGGAAGAACTAGCCTGGCAACATAGACACCAAATTCCTTGTCTATACTCTCCTATGAGTTTGCACAACGTTTGTTTGTCCCTTTAGGCTAATAACAATGATTATTTAAGCCGCGTGGAATGTCATGTTCCTCGCCCTGTAACATATGGTTTCCACTAGCCTATACCATATCCAGGTATGGATTTGGTGTTGAACGAATGATATTCCAGCAGTTGTCAGATTCCCTCGATACGAGGCATTTTCTGTTTTTGAACCGAATACAATCCCAGTCAGTCGAAGAAGCTGACTGGGAGGTATGGTTATCATATTTAACATTTTCAGGCACTATATATGTACCAATACAGACGCAGTGTGCCGTTAATCTAACTAATCCAGGGCCATGCTTAGGCTGAATATGATATTACAAAACTAAATCCATCAAAGGGGGTACCTGAGTATTCATGGTCATCATTGAATCGTTTGTTTTCGAGATGTTCTTGTGTAAGGTGTCGTAGAACTACTGTCTGTTGCCGGGTTTTGATTTTTTTGTCGTTTTGCCATTCTGTGGACTTTTCAACCTTGTTTGTTTGCGCTGTTTTTAATGTTCAACCGATCATCTGTATTATCGAGTGTCCCCTAATTTGGGTGGGTTGTAAGACAACTGACCGGGCTTATCATATATGTTTGTGGGTCCCTAACACTTACCTAATTATTTTACTATTAGAGAAATCGACAGCCTTAGCACGCCTCAGTAAAAATAATTTAAATATGATTTCAAAATCCCTAACTTTTTAGGAATGGCTCTCGACATTCCCCCCCTTTCACCCGTTCTAGCTAGTTGCAGGACCATCATCCTTCTCATGTGGACCTAGTATGGGCTCTACTGCAAGAGTTCAACTTAAAATGCCTCAAACCTGACAGACACCTATAACATGATGAAGTCTAATTGAGTGGCCTCCTGAGTACTACCATTCCCGTAACCCGCTCATCAGGCGCCAAGAATGTTCACACAATCATACATTATTTCACAGTTACAGACAAAGGTCTGAAAACCAGCGCACTTTTCAACTTCCAAAATCGTTCGCTTCTTGATTCTGCTCATGTCGGCAATTCCAAGAATGCCATGCATTTCGGATTGTTCAGTCCCTTTATTTCTCGAGACAAACTCACTCCTCTTTCATGCAATGGAAATTGATGGCATCCGCATCAACGATATATTATTGTTTCATCAATTGTGGAATGGCACTAGAATAGAAATAGGCCCTCATATCTCACAATCACAGTCTAAACTTGAGCTTGAAAGTGCTTGCCAGGGCACTCTGTTTGATTTTTTGGTTTATCCATCGTGAGAGATGATAGTTCGCGTGGTGTCATATCTCTTTCTAGCTTGAACCATCTGCCTACCCTGTCCATCTGATCATTCTAACATCATACAATGCCTTTTTCTCTCATCGGTCCCGAAAGGGCCAGATGAGATATTGTAGTCAGTTTAACAGTTCCTCCTATGTATACTGGTGCGGGTGCATATCAACGGTTGCTATGGAACGATAGTGGTGGGGTACTGAGGGGTACTGAGAGGTTACTGTGGGGGGGGGGGGGGGGACTATGGGGTACTGAGGAGGGTATCCTAACGGTGGGGTGCCCATGGGTGTCGGGTGGTACATCAATGAGGTGCACTCGTGAATGTGTCCGTCTGTGTGTTTGCGTGCGTGCGTGTGTGTGTGTGGGGTGTGCGTGCGTGCTTTGCGTTTCCTCAGATTTTGGTTGGGTTTTTCACAGATATCTCCAGTTTGGAGTGACTGAACATAGTCCCAATTTTTGTATACCTCCTAAATAGTCCCCCCCCCCCCAACAAACACACGTTTTCACTCCAAATTAGACACCTTTCCTCACGAAACAATGGAATTCATGGGAGTAAACATTGCAATTTGGGGGTGGAACAAGTCATTTTGTTACCCCCCCCCCCCCACCACCCTCAACCCCCACCACCCTCCCCCATCCCTCCCCACTATCGTGGGCCGAGAATCCCCGGGAAGAAATGTAGCCTAATGATATTAATATTTGCATCATATTTGGAAAACGACTGCTAAGATATTCGCCTTCACGTATCCCCGGAAGGAATCTTCTCCCACCGATATGGCAGGGTCTGACGACCTCACAAGCTTCATTTATTCCTAACTCGTCCTGGAAAGACTTGACCAGAAAGCCACAATCACCAGAGCTAGACGGGGTTCCCAACCTTTTTCTCCCCCTTTCTCCCCCTTTGCCTTTCGCTTGCAGCCGTTCCCCTTATGAATTACTTATTGAAGGTTATAGGTGGGGGGATGCTGAAAAGGGTTTAAACTTGCTTATGTAATTTGTTGCAACAAGAAGATTCACCACTCAAAAAATTATGCAAAACTGATGACCTTTGTTACATTTTTTTTTTCTCCCCCAAAATCTTGAAATATCCCCCTGGGGGAAATTTGCCCCTGGTTGGACCACTGATCTAAAACCGGCTGCTTCCACTGCCTCACTTTATTCCCCAACTGCATGTTAGACAGCTATCCCAGGCAATTTCATACAGTATAAATTTCTGAGGTCTGAACTTCTGAAGACTGAATTTTTTCATGAGATATGTAACTCCGGGGATTGCCTCTGTTCCCCTTGCATGGCTATTGAATAACCGAAATACAATATTCATGATTTCTTTCTGGGGCATTCTCGACTACTTGAAATTAGGCCGAAGGTCGTTGATGGGCTGAGAAAATAACAAAAATGAATGCCACTCTTGTCGTCACAATTTGGTATTCCCGAAGGACATGTGTGAAAAGTAATTTTAATTCCTAGCTTGCCGTCGGTAAAATCTAATGTCGTGTAAGAAATGAATTATTCACATTGATATTTGACTCCGACAACCTGTACCCAACAAGGACACGACGTCGCAATCGACGCTACTCACATTAGGACAGACCACCCGTTAAATTGAATAGCATGGTACTGATCTGTGTATCATCAGTCTGATTATATCTTGTGTTTCATGATTTAAAAGGTGATACAGCCGATCCAAACAAAATAGAAAATACATCCTCAATTTTCAGTTGGTCAGTTATCGATTGGTTATTCCACACAGGGGTTCTTCATGAATGTTTGGTCAACAGCCATTGAGTGTTCGTTATGGGCAAGATTACTGGCATACAGCCTGCAGTGTGGCGATTGTGTAGATTTATCGGTGGGCTCTTTTTATGTTCACACAACTGTTTTTTGTTTTTTATGTCCCATATTTTTTCAGCATGAGTGCACTTCATAATATAAATCATGGGATTAACTTCATCAAGATGTGCAATTCATGTGCACATATCTCGAACAATTGTGGTATATTTCTGTGTTGTTAGATCTTTTTTTACTCATTATATTGACTATAGTTCAACAACAAGAAAAGGTTCATACTATTGAATCTCCCGGAACTTGGCCGGATGCATGCTTCCTTGATGTGATATGTAATTTGTGAAATTGCCGCTGGTACCTCGTGGACCAAGCTAATGTATTGGGACCCAGACCACCAACCCTCCGGTACTAGCTATGACTCAAACTTGGACTCAGACGGACTTAACCACTCAGACACGAGACTCGTAAATTGACCCTGGGTGAACCACCCAAATAACTAATTCGGGTTCATACCAACTACTCATCTACAACCTCCACTTGTTTTCGTTTCATTTTTCGTGTTTCGGGCGACGCCCGAAGTGTGGAAGCTTGGATTACGACAACTGGTGATACACATATTTGTGCATGGCACACGATCAGAGCATGTTGCTCTCACTTGAAATCACGACACCTTGTGAATCCGGCCTGTTTCTGCTTTATGTCGTTAGATTTTGACTCCCTAGCCACCTCCCTATACTCCTTCAGGACTGAATGGGATGCCATTCAACCATAGGCCACCCAGATAGCCGATGAAGTTAATGATTCGTTTTCCTCACAATAGGGGAAAAGATTAATTGTTGTGTTGTGTTGTGTTGTTGTTGTTGTCACACTCATAGTTGGGGAACATAGGTATCTCAATTCACTTCACGGAACGGTCAAAATATGTTCTAATCAGTATCTATAACACGGGTTTTCCATTAACGTAACATGTCATAGATATGATAACCCCAGTACGGTAACAGCAATGTCACACTGACGATTGAAATGAGACATCGCGAAAGCCGGGGTCAATTTCCCAGCAATGGGATTTATAGTTAACGACCAACGTAAACCCCTCGATGATTCATTCCAGCTGAGGGCAGGGGATTAATATTAATCAATTGTTAATATTGAGGTCTCCGGTAAACACCCGGCAGGGATCATAATTTGTGTTTTTGCAACTCAGTATGACAGTTACTATTCAATAGAAAATTGCTACAACGGAAAACAAGGTGTTATGTACCGATTTTCTTCGATACAAGTGAAACGCTCACTGTGTAATAAGTCAGTCAGTCAGCTAGAAGACATAAGTGAGTCCGTGATATTTTCTGATAAATATTGTCCAGACATTAAAACAAATGGGATATGAGTACAGATCATTGTGGGTTAAACATGCGAGATCCTTACTAATTTCCTATTTTACTAGTTTCCAGACTGTGACCTCTGGTGGACTACTGTAGAGCGCAAACCGCAAAGACCCCGGAAAGCGGGGACTTGTTCGCAGGCTGTTTGCACGACCCCCCCACGCTACCCACAGTTACCCTGTGAGGTGAGCTGTCAATTGCCTAGGAGCCCCTCCCCCCCCCCAAAAAAATGCTACCGCGCGGCAACCAATGGTGACGCTTCGCTTGGATAGCTTGAAAATCGCAAGAAGATAGCGTGGCACTAAAAGTGAAAATCATACTAAGATTAAGTGTATTTTTAATTATCACATGGAAATAAATCTTGTGATCATATTTGGCATTTGAGAGACCCTAATTTCTTATGTTTGCTACGCTGCGCGGCAAATAATGATGGCCGCTTTGATGGATAGGATAAAGCCGCTTGATCATACGAAAGATGAGTGAAATTCAATTAATTTAAAATGTTTATTTTACAATTGTACTACATGAAAAATGGCCATCTGGGTCTCACTATTAAAAACACCCAATTTTGAAAATTTTCAAATTAATTTTGTTTTCATTATTTGAATGAAACGGGGACACTAGAGATGGATGGTCTTTGCTAGCGTTCAGCGAACAAGCGACGGCGAAGTTTTCATGACGTCACGACAAAATATCGTAATTTGCAGAACAACTCGGTATATCGGAATAGCATATTTCAATATTATTATATCGATTTTATTTGGCGGAAAAATTCGTGAAAATATTACCATTGTGGTTTCAATTATCTAAATTACGGGGCGTATATTGGTGACAAGATTCATTTTAAGCGCCGACAATTCATCTTTAACATTAAAAATTCGAGCGCGGCAATCAATGTGTCGTGCAGCTTACATTAAATCACGACATGAAGTCAGTGGCACAGTATTTATTTAACCTCTCTGAGTTCTGTACCTAATGCGAATCCCTAGTAAAATCCCATGTGATGCCCATAAACTAAAGAGGGTAACAGAAGGAATTGTAGCCAGAAGCCTATCAACTGACTATTTGCGAGAATATTCCCAGCGAAAAAAAATGTAGGATTTTTTTTGTGAATCTCAGGGGTGTTGCTTTACATCCATAAGGCATGGAAAAAAGGTTGGAAGTGTCTTTTTCGTTATCTGACGTTAGTCCGAGTCGTCATCACCTGCTGATGGCCCCCGAACAGAAATTTGCCGACGCCGGCTGGCGCTGTGTGTGGACAGTGCTATTGAGAAAGTCTCGCGGGAGATATGGTAAGGAGACGTATGAACAGGGAACGTCGGGGTGAACAAGCATAAGTGCGCGCATATCGTATAGGGTAAAAACAAGTCACTAATAATCTCATAACTCCGGGACAATATGTGAAGTGCTTTGAACATGTCTTCGGCGTGGAAAAAAAGCGCTTATATAAGCTCAGAATTTGAGTTTATTAACGCAATTGCAAGCAGATTAGAGTATGGAGGTCTAATTTGTCCTTTTTTATGGCCCAATTATTCCCATGATCAAGATTTGAAAAAAAAAACTACTTAATTCCTGTAGACATACTACCACATAAATTCCATTTGACAGTAAAAAAACAATCTGGAGTTATCAAGTTTGAAAGGATTCAGACTATGACCTCTAATGACCTCAAATACCTTTGATGACCCCTAAGCGTAGGGTTCACAGACTCATCATGGAACACGCGGCATATCGATTTATTCAAGTGGCGTCGAGGAGCGTGTGTACAAGCCAATAAAAAATATGTCGAAATATCAATTATTCTTTTTTTTCTTCTTTTTTTTTACTCCGATTACAAAAAAACGATAGGTTGTAATTCGGACAACCATCTCGGACTATGGTGTTAACAGGATTTCAACTCGCCTCTGGTGAGCTCAGATGTTCTGACCTGACAAACATACCGCGTAGGGGCTTCTTCCACCAGATATGATCGACGATCAGTTCCCATGCTATAAATGTGCTAAAATGGTACTAAAATATATTTGCATAGTTCTTCATCTTTTGGTTCAAAAATGCCCCCCGATAATAACGAATTAATTTAGGACTCCGTAAATCCTCCAAGTAAGGCGTTTCCAACTCAGAAAAGGACCAAGGTCAGACGTACCACCACACTCATTTACGTACAAGACACCCATACGTTACACATAAACTGCCATGAATGCCACAGATTCATTGCTAGGAATAAATTATGCGCGGTCACGGTGTCTTGAGAAGGCCGAACAAGACGCACCGGTCATCTTCCCGTATTGTTGCAGACGTGGATTGACCAACGTGCATCATCTAATTAGTCCACCCTCGAGTACTGTGCCTCTGTTTTATAATAACAATCGAAAGGTCATTCAAGAGAACATGTTGCTAACCTATACTGGATTCAGCCGGAAGCACAGGGCTTACAGGATCATAAACAAGTGAGTTAAGTCCTCTTTTCTTAATAAGAAAGCGTGTTATGTTCCAATATGAACATTTTACTGAATCTTGTTACTCTCTACCTATTCTCGACTTATAAAATTACAAAAGTGGCGGAGAGAGCTGTGTTCAGAACCCCTTTAGTTCCATGTCAAGGTGAGTGGTGGCCACAGGAAAGACGCCTCACTATTTCAACGCTTCACGTAGAAAGGACGGTTGGTGAAGAATAACTTCATTTCAATTATTTATTATAACTCGGCACAGATTACTACTGAAGGAAAGCAAAACTGTTATCTGTCTATAGAATGGGTTTCAGTACATACCGGGGAGCCGTGCTCTGGGGACGTGGGGAACATGCACCATCGCCAGTATATATTATCCACAAGTCTAACCATTAAACCCACCATAATCTGTAATATATTGATAATTTGATGATTAAATGTTTACAGACAGCGTTTCTCGTATGAGTGAGACTGAAAGACATCATCACGTGTGTTGTTACGGTCTACATGTTGGTATTCTTAACTCTAAGGAACGTAAGTGGTATTCGTTTATGCCTCGTCTGTAGCGGAGTATCTCTGTGTCAGTAAACGGCTGTGTGGGCTTGTGTGTAGCCAAGTGCGTATGCGCCGGTTTGCTGCAGTTGGGCTGGTTAGAGGGTTTCAGTGTAATGAGTCAGCAGGGTCGTTGTGAGAAATTGAAAAGTGGGTGGTTTCGTCCCTTTTTTTTTTTTTCTCCTGAACGGGTGCTCGGTGCGGGTACTCTCTTTGTTGAAGACGGTGTACAAGAGGCGGTTTTCTGGCAGCACGTACTTAAGGAAATATCTGTTTGGTTTGCGGATTTTGAAGGTGAGATGGTATGCTTGGTGACGATCGCATTACTATTGATATCCACCCGCGTTCAAGAGGACGACCTCTAGTAACAGCGACTTTTCCAGAAGTACGCTCCCACCCACCACTATAATGTTCCGGGTCACACTAATAACGAGTTCTGCAGACTGTTGATTGTAGGCTCGGACAGTGGCTGATTTAAGGACAAAGGAGGGTCGTGTGACTACTGGTCATTGCGGTATATTGTCGCGGTGGCCAGGCGTATATAGCAATGGTGGTCCGGGGCTCCGTCTTTCAAGTGCCATGCAGTGTATAGCGTGGGCATTATGATTTCATAGCTTGGTGCCAGGGTGTTTTTTTTTGGTGTCATGTGCAATGTGAGTGGGCCATGGGTATCATGATATTGTGGCCATGGGTTTTGAGTTGTATGGGGTCCGTGCGTTTGGGGCTTCCAGAGGCATATAATATCATAAGATTTCGGGCCAGGCGAGTCATGTCGGCTGAATGAAGGTTGTGACATTTCTCATATTTGTTGGTTCGTGTATTTTTGTTGAATGGTGACATAATAGCCAGAAACATAGAAAGACAGACACATAACAGGAAGCTGGAGGAAACAAGAACGCACTAACCTCTTGTCATAATATGTGGCTAAACACCCACATTTATTCTTAGAATTAGACTTCGGAAGTAAACCTACCATCAATATATTATTCTATGCGGACAGGTGTTAAGTAGTCTGATTGGTTCCGTTACGTTTGGTCTGAACAAGCATTCAGGGTTAACCCTCCCACATCCTCGAATAACCCTAAAAGACCAATGTCATGTAATATGACTGGACTCTTGGTTACTACGGGGGACCCACAGGATCCTCCATGATACAGATGAATTTACAGCAATGTGAAAACATGTACTGCTGAAAAAGGTTGTTACTAAACAAAACTATGATGGGATCCAAATTAAGAAACCTACCAAAATCGTTCACACAATAATGAAGATATCTCATTTATTTTAGTGCGTACCCTTTTCGTTTTTTGTGATTATGGAGCAAAAATGCAGCAATTCACAAGTAGGGTCTACGGCCGGCCTTTGCGTCAATCCCCCGGATGTAGAGATTCCTCAAATTACTCAAAGGTATGGGGGAATATTCTCCACTAGACAACACCCCCCCCCCCCCCCCCCCCCCCCCCCCCCCCCCCCCCCCCCCCCCCCCCCCCCCCCCCCCCCCCCCCCCCCCCCCCCCCCCCCCCCCACTAAAAATAGTCGGGTTATCCTATATATTGGGCGTATTCCTAAAAAAAAAAAAAAAGTGAACTGGATAACGGCTTGCGTCCATTGGATATTGTGATGACAAGGGTTTTTGAGGTCCACTCTCTCACCACGTTTATTGAACATGACCTGCCATAGAAGATAAGAATTCATCCTCAGAATTTGTGCAATCCACAACCTAATAGGAGGTTGAGGACATACTCGGTTCATTGATCCAAAAAGTGTCAAGACACACCATAGACATACGGGACACCGTACACACCCACACCACGCCGCTGGGGATTGATACGTTTATTTGCCTGCAGCAGGAAAAAAAAAGAAATTCTAAAATACAGGTGGTATAGCGTTATCCTACGGGAACTTCAACATGAACTGTTAAGCTTAACGAAATAAAAGCAGAATATTATAATGGATGTATCACGTCCATGTTGGTTAGGAATAGCTACAGCTAATTACTTAATTACATTTTTAAGTACAGAGTGGAATAGAAATAGTTGCAACTTTTTTTAAAATAGTTGCTACTTCAAGGTTTTCAAACATTCCAATGTGAGGAGGATTCATCAAGCGTATGCGTGTCAACATTCCGGTCCTTTGAGCATTGCTACCTGCGAGTAAGTGACTTTCAAAATCATCAGCAGTGTTATTGACCGGTTCGCATGGTGCTGAGCGGAATATTCCCCAGCGTAAGACGGGGACCATCAAAACGAGAATGTTCACACTTTGAACGTGCGGGACATCCTGTGACACATGTATGTGTTAGTGTTTCAATGAAATATCTACTTGTTAACCCTTCCCATGATCAAGCGGTGAATGTGTATACACACCATGAGGGAGATAACCAAAACGTGATATCAGAACAGTGCTATGGGTTGTTTTGTTACAATTAGTAGTGATATGAATACCGCATACTCTGTCTTTCGGGACTTTTCGGACAACTACAGCAACTAAAGTTGTACTAGCCAAAATGTGCAGAGCAATTGTTCAGGCATGAAAAACGCACCATTCCGCAATGGCCCCTGGGAATTATCTAGCGATAGCATCATCTTCTAGAGAAGCGTATTGGTGGTTTACAATCTCAAGCAGGTGATAATGGGATTGTAGTCGTCTGATCACGCGGGTTCTTTTTTTTTGGGGGGGCCTCCTAGGGATAAATGATCCTGTTCAATTCAATCCATTTCCCCCGTTCATATGTTGTATTGCACATTCAATGGTTACGCATCATTTCTACCACTCTGGTCTAACTAGCTGTGTTCACTCTATATTCAAGCTGTGAGGGGACTGAAGTATTACTCCTCCACTGAATGATTCTGCGACCGGGTGGCAGGACCGTGTGGGATATGACCCGGACGGGTTACGACCAATCAGTGGCTCCTCCCTTCGATCTCTGTAGCAGCAGAGAGCTATGATGAATCGTAGCGACAACTTGACTGCTCGTGCGATCGGTCGCAGCTAGTAGCGAAGAGTCGTGAGACCAGTCGCATGGTTCGGAGTTAAAATTCCGCCATTGCGCCGTTTTCATGCGTCGATTATTATTGTTGTCCTCTCGTGGTGCGAGGTGTACAGATCGAGATCGCGCATGAGAAACTGCCATAAATGAATAATAAAATATGCCCGCCAAGAGACCCCGCTCGAGTTCTAGCATAATGGTCGTCGTTAAATTTAATTGGTGGTCGCTTCCTCATCCATGAACGTATCCTGTACTTCCGTATGTTTTATGCACCGGTTTCTCTGTTGTAGCAGTACAGGCTACGCACCAAGTGTTGTTGTTGCGTCAACCGAAGCTCACTTCTTCTTCTATGATTACTTTGTAGGAATGTCAGCATCAATGGGAAATAGCACCAGATGAATCTACGGACAATCCTCTAAGAAACCCAAGATCCCATATTCATCACCATGAGGATGTGTCGGCAAATTGACATTCTCCCCCCCCCCCCCCCAACATATCACCCGCGCTACGCCGCTGGCTGAGCGAAAGTACTTGAGAACTAGAAGCAAAAACAGAATAGTTTCGTAGTTGGCTGGGTGGTGCCACTGATCCTAATTCGCTCGGAGGCTGCTACGGGCAGGTGGCACGGGCCAGTCGTCACGCGACAACGACCGGTTACACGCAGGGTTGTGTCCGACCCGGGTCGAAACCAAGAATGCCGGTGTTAGCTCGGACACCGTGGCCGTACCCCATGTCGACAACGGTTTCAGTTGACCATGTAGGATTTGTGGTGTGGTGATACACGACTAGTGGTACGATCATGTAAACTCATTTGCGATCACTGCGATCTCATATCGCAAATGAATTTTTCAAAGATGACAATCGATCTTGTTGCGACTAATCTCGTTCTATGATCACCCTCCGACCTCTGCGACGTCCTACGATGAACACGATCTTAACTGTTCAGGTCGCAGTAGGACGTACCCAGCCGGTGTGACTGGGGCAATACGGTAACAATCGAAGTATCCTAGTTATATAGAAGTTACATGGGGAGTATACACCGTTCCACTACGGTCAGTGAAAGGTGTTTAACACAATCAGCATTTCGCGTTTCCTGTGGGTCCTTTAGAAACCAAGTAAAACGTACAGATTTTCGCCTCTGTCGCCTCTGATATGGAACATAACGTAACCTCTATTCCGGAAGCACATAAGTAGACACACGATGCCTCTGTTTCATCATAAAAATAAATAGAACCGCCCAATAAGAACATCATAAGTTATAGCCATAGTTAGCATAGCTGAAGGGCAGGTGCAACGATACTAAACAGGGACAAAGGGCTTAATTTGAGTAGAGTGTCACAGGCCTGATCTCTCTTTTTTTTTTTTTCTTTTTTTTATAGAATCATGTTTTTATTGTCTTACCGTATTGTTTTAAACTCCAGGCAGCGAAGTAGCGTAGTTTTTATGCCGCCTCGGTACCGGTATAGGTGGGAGTTGTGTTACTTATAAGACTATACGACATTACGTGGGCTTATAAAACATCGCTGGCCCTAACCGTGCATGTATGGCAGGTTGTGTAGGAAGTTCAAAGCCCAGTGCAATAAGCGCTCTGACTGACCTGCATGAGTACAATGCATACCAATAGAATATGTTATGCTGTGTCTTTTCACCTAAACGGGATGTAAACAGCCGTTTCATTATATGTTGCTCGGACAGGCAGGGGTACTTTGGTCCTATTCTACGGTCCAAAATACGAAGGTGACGGGTAGCGGACACTTTACATAAAACCGTGAAATTTTACCTTAAGATGTCAAGATGTTTTCATGAATGTTCCTTGTGAGACGATCAAGACTCAACCAATCAACCATATTGTAACATCAAACCCACTACGTAGCTGCATGCATAAAAAAAAACTAAAAAAAACACTAAAACACCAAACCATAAAACAAAACAACCCATTATTCTATTCTAAACAACCGGTCTTTATAGTGTCAATATGCACATTCGTTAGGATTAAGGTAAATGCCGTAGAATTTTCGAATTAAGAGTAACCATCAAAACAACGTTAGATATAGCCAACTATTACACTGACTCTCATTAGTTAGTGACAAAGCTCTTAATCTCTTATTTGTGATCAAGCGTAGTAGTGACCATTGATATACGGTAATACCTATCATCGGACATAGAAGGGGCTATCGGGTTATACAAAAAAATGTCAATAATATGACTAAAAAAATCGTACCATAACCACAACTGAACAATAGGGCAATTCCCGGAGGTTGCAGAATCTCTCAGGAATATTGAACCTTGTTTCACCATCTGCCACAGTGACACAAATTGTGGCCAAATGGACAGAATTTAACAAAATTGTTTTGAAAAATAACAAATCCCCATGCAAAAACTATTCATAGTAATTTTCAGCATTAAATGGCTGGGAAACTCGCATTTTGAAATTATACCTATTCCTAAAAGTTAACCATTGAATCCTTCCAATCTCTATATATCACTAGAGAAGAAAAGATTCAGAAATCCCCAAATTGGCTAACAATCAATTCCCCATCCTAACATCCATTGTGCCTTTTATCATTGCTGCCAAATTTGGGAATCATGGAGCTAGTGGAATCGCAATTATCTTGAAAGGAAAATAGTTAAAAATGAAAAATTGTCCCAAAATGTGTTTTGCCTCCTAATTTTCACAATTTTTGATGTTTCTAAGATAATTTTCTAATTTTGAGGGGGAAAATATGTTTTGTGGGCTTTTTGAGGCATGTGCAAAAAATTTTACCTCTGTTCGGCCACTCAAAGGGGAGATTGGAGATATATGCGAAACTCATAGAAACAATCTGACGGACATGCAAACGAACAACACTGACCCCCAGCCACACACAAACGGACACTTTCTGAGGGCAACTCGATTGCGGATCACCCGCACACTAATGTGGGGCTACACCCCAAGGGGTACCCTCAGAAGATAATTCTTAACCACACTATGGTTGACAATAGCAACCGTTGCTATGGTAAACGGCAACAGTAAAGATAGGTGTGAGATGCAAAAATGTCTAATCGCATTCCGCCCATATGGGGACCGATGAAATACTTATTTTATTCATATCATTCCTTTATCGTAAAGTCGGGGGTTTATTATTATGAAGATCAATATTATGATTTTCAAAAATCAGCTAGTACACCTTATACAAAAATATTGAGGGAGGTGTTCTTGGTGCAGATAGCACCCTGATGTCACTTAACATCGAGCTGATTGTGTTAAATACATATTCCTTCCTACATAGCTAGCTTTTAGTTAGCAACCAGGGTGTATTTGAAATCGAAAGAATAGACGCTCCAATTCCTACACTATACCTTTGAGGAGTTAATAGGCAAATTGAAACGACTGGCACGGCCAGCACGAGATTTCG
Organism: Sclerodactyla briareus; assembly: GCA_026419785.1. Taxonomy (NCBI): domain Eukaryota; kingdom Metazoa; phylum Echinodermata; class Holothuroidea; order Dendrochirotida; family Sclerodactylidae; genus Sclerodactyla; species Sclerodactyla briareus. Next base: position 424,357 of record JAODTK010000899.1, read on the forward strand.
TATTGTTTTGCAATACTATTATGATTTAATTCTGTCCGTATATACCCAATGTTCTAAATCAGCGGAATCAAGCCTGCCTCATCATCTTCTGGAGGAATAGTTTTTACTTACAGGGGAGAAAGTGCCACCATAAATCTGTACTATCTTACACCCTATACTACAATGAATGCCATGTTTTAAGTTGAAAGCAGATGAGAATTTAATTCAGTGTAATTCCAGCAAAAGTGACGGCTGATGCATTACCGTTTTTTCCTTTATATAACATAAAAACGAAGTGGCTTATTGATTCTCGACTCATTTTTAATACCTATGATCAGATACAAGAACAAATGGGATAGTGGAAAGATAAACTCAACTCCAGCTCCGATCCAAAACAATAGGATCAAACGTCCTCATAAGGGGGGAACCCACATACCAAGTATGGTACCTGATCCCTCCCTGGTGAGGTCGAATCATTTAGTCCACACCCAAAATTGGACCAAAAATATTAGTTCTTAACAATTTTAAAATTTCGCGAAAAATGACCCCTGCTTCTACACCAAAAACAAACAATAGGGTTCTTGTAACCCCCCTCCTCCCATGAAACGACAGATGCGAACTCCCAGCTTGACCAGACAAGGCGTCCTGGACTTACCGTGTCCAAAAGGTTATTCAGACTTTCACCTCTTGTGACCTCAGATGCCCTTTGACCTAACCACCCCAAACAATAGGGAAGCCTTGTCATTATCAATCATGGGTCTATTCAAATATGAGCTCGATCCATCCAGTGGGGTTAAGTCATTGTGTCCGCAAGCTGAAATTGGCAAAAATATCAGTTTTTCTACCATTTCTCATTTTTTAGTCAAGAATGACCCCACGCGCTACACCAAAAACATTGGGTTTTTGTAGTCCCCCATGAGAGAACAGTCAGTGCCAAAGTTCAAGCTTAACGGACTGAAGATTTCTGGATTTGGCTGTTCACAGGTATTTCAGTAACGTTGACTTATGTACCACAAATGGACCTCTGATCTAACCTCAGATCAATAAGGATCATTTCCCTCAATCAGGAACCCACCTCCCCAAGTAAGTTCAATCTCTCGGTGGGATCGAGTTATCTTGTCAACAACCAGGGATCACACACACACGCTCACGCACACACCAAGCCAACACACACAATGCCATGGCTGCATAAATTCTTGGACTGTCGTCAAGGAATAAAAATACTAGCCGATGTTGCTTGATTCCACCAAAAAACAACATTCTCCAAGAGGAGGGGAGACGGTCTAGTTGTTACGGGGGGTACCAGGGCCCTGCGAACGATTTTTCTATGGGTGCATGAGCTCTACTGAACAAAAGAACCTCCCCTACCCCCAACACAAAAAACCACATTTTCGTCATTTTCATTTTTCAGATTTTTCTTTTGCAATTTTTTTATACTTTTTTTTAGTTCTTTCATAGCGAATCGCGTGATTTCCATTAGACAGTACACACTGATGTACCCGAGGTAACGGTACCCTATCTGTTAATTAGCAGCACGAGGCAAGGGCGCGATCCCATAAGCAGAAGCAAAATAACAGGGAACCGCGGGCCGTAGTAGCAGGTTTCTGGTTTATGGGAAAAAATAGTCACTCGGGTCCCCATGAATGGACCGGCGTCAGTGCGGGAGCGGGGAGGGAGTGTCCATCGTCCCCTTTTGGGGAATCTGGCTGCTTCGAAGATGCAAATTGTGTTATACTAGCAGAAAATGTCCTGCTTTTCATATTTCACTGATAATAATACTTTCACTGGTCTTTCAGTTGGAAAGGATCGGGGGGGGGGGGGGGGCGCTCTGCCGTGGGGAATATTGGGGGGGGGACATATGAGGGCTTTTAGCACCAGCCTAGCGTAGCGCCACTGGGTTGGCGCGTGCGACAAGGAAAGTTTAGTTTTCCAGACCCCAGATTGCTACGAATCCCCAAGATTGCGGAAACGGTATTCCCATGTTTTAGGGCAGTAAGCAACATTCCCAAAATTGACAATAAATTTCTGAAATGTATATCTCAAGAAACACGCTTGAAGGAACTGATCTACGATTATTCATACATTCGCGCCCCCATCAGTGACGGTACCGTACAAGAAAATGTCTTACAGACCACCCACCCCCCCCCAGGTTACAGGGAGCGACACTTCTGGGGTCATATGGCAGGGAAGAAGCAAACACCCTAAAATTCGTCAAAAATTCCCGATTTTTTAATTTCAAGAAACATTCTTGAAGGAGCTGATCAATGTGTAGTCCGATACAATTCGGGCCACCGTAGGTTGTTGACGCGTAAGCGTTAAAAGGAAATTTTCAGTTTTCTGACCCCCCAGATTGCAGGAAACAACGCTTCTTTCTGGACGTAAATATGGCAGTAAAAACAGCCTAATATCGTCAATGAATCCCGATTTTTTTTTTATTTCAAGAAAAACATTCTGAAGAACTGATCAAGGTGCAGATTTTTAAGGAATCAACTATGATTGAAAAATTCGTCATGTATAGGCCCCTATGATACGGTTAGTCCTTGCCTAGATCAGTTGTGTGCCCTACAGCCATAGACGCGGCTGTTGAACGTTTAGTAGTAGTAGGCCTATTTCGGGGTGGATGTGGTGGTTTATGGACGTGCCGTCAAAAGCAGAATGTCATCAGTGGGCGCGAAGTGAGGCAAAGGAATTAAAACGAATCAGGCCTCAAGGCCACGGAAAGGCCGTTGCTACTGATTACCATGTTCACGTCCATTGAACAAGGTTAACAAAGCACAACTAAGGCGAATAGGTACCAAGATATCTGAATTCGTCAAGGAAATTACACTGGAACCTTCCACTACCGTTCGGGGAAGCCTGGCCAATGTGCAAAACCCCCCAACGTGAATGTTGACGATAGGGTGCCTGCGAGCCAAATATACAAATACGTACAATTTTATATACAGATGAAAACTCTTGAAAAAATTCACTTTTCGGTATTTTATATCAATTGTTAGTGCCCTGGAGGAATTTTATAAAACAATTATAAGGAAATTTCGAGAGATTCTTTTTCCATACTATCAGATCAATCATCAAAATAATCAAGTGGAATTTCGGGCATATAGGATAGCTCCATTCATTGCTCGAGATACACTGAATACAACTTACGCAGCCACTGATCGAAAACCGTGATACCACATTTCGTGCAAATATTGATCCTGACAGCCTTAAGCTCAAAAATCGACAGGGTGCTGGACACATTAACCTGAAATCGGTTAGGGTGCTCCGCACCCCGTCATAATAATCTGGGGGTAGTGCACACCCCACACCCCCCCCCCCTTCGCATGGGCCTGGGGGTACGTTGTTACAGTGGGCATGCTCTGCATAACCCTGCGTGTTGTGGCCTCCTGATGGGTAAAGTGACATCGCACCCAGTGCCGTTTTTAATATTTTTTCGCAGTTTTTCAAAGTTTATAATATCAGATTAAATATGCCGGAAATTCATTATCTCGACGCCCCCTAATGTAACAATTGGAAGCCTCCTATATTGTTTTTTCTGGTGTTTTCATGTATATTCAGTGCGCGGACTATTGCTGCTTTCGATTTGCCTCATCCACTGTCGTCACTATAATTATTGCGTAGTACCGATACGTGTTGTCAATCCCGAATTATTTACGGGTAATTTGTTACACTGTGGTAGCAAGGTAAGCAACCGACAATACTGGTGTAATAGTATATACCATTAGTGTGACGACATATTCCGGATGTTTGAACCCCTTGTAATGAGCGGGGGGAATGCCTTCGCATTCCTTTATATGTCAGGTAACAGGCACAATCGTAGATTATAGTATGATACAGATTGCCCTCAAATTCCAAGAAGCCAGTTCGTTAAGCATTGTAACAGATCACACCAACACGTGTAACAACTACCCCGGGGGTAAGGGTTACATCGTGAACTGTAAACCAAATCAATGCTATCGCCGATGTGTGAAATGTTAACTTTCTTGTTGCGTTGGGTACAGAGGGATAGTACTGCACGATCTGCACAAAACCCCAATCATACATTGTAAACCAAATTATTAGGGATCAAAAAATGAAAATGAAAACGTGATAATCATTATAAAATGCCACATATAAAATGCACATGTTTTGGTGATCCATAGGACATTGCTTCTTCTACCTGAACTTACCTGTTTAATTTATCTCTCGTTTTTAGTGACAGCCAAAAGGAATGAAAGATGGAATCACGATGGGCGGGTAATACTAAAACCTAACAGAATTACACATCTGTTGTAGACATGCTATCATTAGAAAGTAGGGAAACAAAAACTAATCTCTCATTCCTCTTTGTTGGAGAGAGCAGGAATCCTCCCTGGGTTGATTTCCATCAGGCAAACGCAGGACCTACTTGAAACTAAGGAATGGAAAAGACGAATCACGAATATGATGGAAATACATTGTTATATTTCTACCCAACTACGTGGAAGGTCTAAACTTAATATCCTCAAGATACAGGATCTGTTATCCCCCATATGCTGTTTTTCTTACCTACAGGAGTCAAAATGGGATATGCCATCAAACGCCATACGCACAATAAGTCTGTACATCAGTTATAATACAGCCATTTCTGAAAGCAGCATCAGATATAGGTAATCTGAAGTGTGGAACAAATAAACTAACGTTCAAAACCTCTTAGTTATAGCCATTGTGAAAGTCGTACAGTTAGTCCCTACCCTTTTTTTGTTGGTTTTATATATCTAGAGTCCATTGGTCGAGGGTAGTTAAGGTTAGGAGGGGGTAGAGGTCTGGTTGATGTTAGGTTAAGATTAGAAGGGTTCACCGGTTGTTTTGTGGGAGATAGTGGTTCGACCTCTACTTTATCTCATTATTTCGACATTTGTTATCTGTATACACTATTCAATTTCATACATATTACACCTGGGAGTGACCTACTTTGATAAACTCACACGGATTTCTAGATCATGCCGTGTAGATATGTTGTTTGTTTTGTTTGTCATTAAGTGAATAAACAAATACATGATAAAAAAGTTCTACCCGAAAGAAACAAACAAAAAGCTTGTTTGAGTATCTAACGCAGCGATAAACGTGTATATAAATAATTCTCATAGCTATAAGCAATGACTAAAATACGTTTTAAACTGTAAAATAATGAGAGCAAATTGAACAACGGCAATAAATGTATGGGACCCCGGAACGACTCAGTGGTGGGATTTTTGAAAGCTGATGAGGATGCTGCATGCTCATATTATTTACTGCAGTGTTCCATTCTTTGAGAGCAGCTAACGAAATCTACAGCCTTCGTTATTTTTTCGATTTTCTGCCTGTGTAGAGGTATCGATGTTTATGTTTCGCTTCCGCGCTAACAGTAATACTAATAACTGGTACGGATACGTCTTAGATGCCATACAAGTACATATGAGCAGCATTGGTGTTTGTTGTACTATTAGTATTCATTCGGGAATAGTAAACTATATGATGCAAAATACATCGACACATGTTTCTCATTGTCTTCAGTTCAAAACCCTATGGAGGCCATGGACCTAGAAATATTTCCAATAACAATACAGGTGAAAAATTACGGAGATGGTTGCGTCGCGTAAGAGGGCGTCGTTCAACGCAGCTATATCATTCTAAAAAGCTCTATGCTGGCCCGAGCAGAAAACTACTATTTCAAAACGCGCACGCACCAGTCTCCCCATAAAATCCATGGAGCTATTATAAACTGGAGAGGACATTCAGAGCGCGTATTGTGGCACGTCATTCATTTCAGAGACCACAAAATCGAAGTGAGGCGGTGCCACTATTGTGTGTAACGTCGTAAAATACATTCAGTTGTTTACTCTTATCTCCGCGACTTTCCTCGACCATAGACACCCGAAATACCTTTGTTGATCCATAGTAAGTTATAGTGGTAGACCATCGTGAAGATGCTGCAACATTTCAGTGAGTGTTACGTCCTCCACCTCGGTTTCAGAAAACGCGGGAAAATCAGCGATCTATTACGAAGCCACAGAAAACATGATTAAGTCGGGGAATACGAATCGATTGTCTGGCCGAAACCCCATCTAGGCGTAGGTATGACAACACGGAGTGAAATAGAGCTTAATATTGGAGGCTCGAATCATAGGAGGCTGTTAAACGGAACTTATTCTAATCTTACGACGAATTGCGAATCTTGTCTCGCCTCCGCTGAAGCCCAGTCACTATAACACCAATGTCAAGTGAGGGCGCTGTTTGCCATAGCAAGGAGGGCTCCACATGGACTTTCTTTTTTATATGAGCTTCAGTACAGAAGTCGGGGCTATAAAAAATCAAACAATCGCCGTAGCTAACGATAGGATACGCGCGTCTGCTACTAATACAACAAAAAGCGCGCGTTCAAAGATTGCCCCGGAGCAAGCTCCGTGCGCGTAGCGTATGATATGATGCGGAATTAGGTACAAAAAACAACGCAATTGATAATGGTTTTATAAGCGCGCGTATTGCCCGAGCAGTTACTACGAGTTGTATAAATATGTTTTGTGTGGTGGTTTGGCTCTTTCTGACGCGCACAGCCGAACAGTCGCACTCTAGCTCAAAATTATGTCTAGACTCTATGGCACTGGCCTTAACGAGATACAATGTTCACACGCGCAGAACCTCCGACTCGGCACGCGTGGTGTAGTGCATCTCCGTGGGAATTCACCACAACACAACACGCACTGTAATCTGTTAGGCGTTCCGGTACGCGATGACCAAATTTACTTCGACCGAACTAACGCAATAGTACCCTAGCTGCCTTGTTTTACGGTTTAGAGATACTAAGATATAGATCTAGAGAAATTGATATTCCCAATCTTTGCGGTAATCCTAATGTGCGGGTTGAGAATAGGAATAACTACAGCGGTCAGACTTTCACTGGTCATAAAAGTAGCGATTCTGAATTTAGCTTAATAACGAAATCAGTGCGCCTCTTTTCGCGGCCGCTATTACCTTAATTCAGAGTCTCGACTGAGTCTCGACTGTTTAATCACCAGTAAAAGGCTCCCAGGTTTATTCCTTAAGTACCTGAGCTGTAAGGTAGGTAACCTCATAATCATTCATTTGTTTAGGATAGTAACTGAGATGATGTTCCATGGATTTCCTACATGCCTCCACCATAGATTAACTACATTCGTATAGGTTGAGAAGAATAACATGTACAAACGTGGAAAATAATTGAGTACCACACTGACGAGTTCTTTTGTTTGGGGGGGGGGGCAGGGAAGGTTCCTCATTCTAACCCCACCCTCATGCTAGCAAATAAAAGGCATTTATTCCTAGACACACGTTGTTGCACTATTTGATAGACAGCGGCTGTTGAAAACAAAAATAAACACGAAAATAGTGAAAAAAGTGCTTTCGGTGGCTAAAATGTATTGGTCACATGGGTCATGGGACCCACCCTTTGCGTACGCCACCGATGTGACAACCTCACGGTTTCTCTGTTACAGGTGTGATAGTATATATATGCTCTGTAATCTGTGATAGCTAATTACATAGCTATACGCGAATGCTTCACATCACACAGAGGAAGTGTATCTTCCTATATGCAAATACTATACGTCACGCTTATTTACAGTCATATTTATTGACACACCTACATATGTATGTTGATGTTACGGAATGTCTTTCAAAATTATTTTCATAGTGTAGGCGCGTGAAAAACGAATTTATTATTAGGAAGATATAGACTGAAAATAGGTAGGGAGAGAGGGTGAACCCAAAATGGTTGATTCCATGCGACTATTGTGTACTGGTTATTCATTAACCGATGTGGATTAGGTATATTTTTATCCTTCCATAATTGATATTCCATCAGTTTACAACATGGTATAGGAAATCGAACCGTAGCCAACGATATTCAGACACGATGATGGGCACCAAACTGTCCTCAACTACCGTGTTATATCATGATAACGCACACCCTACCATGTGTTAATGCAATCACCCGCTGTTTATATGTCACTCAATAACACTTGAGGAAGAGTTAGAACCCGCAGTATAGCGCATCGAGCAAGCCTAGTTCAACCACAAGCTCACTGATGAGGACGGGGTTACTGATCCATAGAAGCTGAATGTGTGGTAGAACATGGATAACGTGTTCTAATCAATTTCACAATTGCAGGCTTCAAATAAGTGCATGGGCTGAGAGCTGACTCAAGCTCATCCTTGTCCGTCATAAGAATACAGAGAGGACCATGGGCAGGTATGAATAGAGCTTGATATGAGATAGGAGAGGCCTCGTGTTGTGGTCATCCATACCTACTCAACCCCCACCCGAAAACGCTTCTCCACCTCTCCACTCACACACCCATTGTACATTGAATTGCTGGACCCCCCTTGTAAATCCCCTTAATAATCTGCTTAATTTGCAACTCAATCGCCACTAAGCCAAATAATTTCGCTCACTCCTCTAACAGGCTCGGGCAGCCACTCAGCCATAGCTTCCCACTCACCTCACTTGCACGCGGTTCCGCTGACTTTCCACCCCCACTCTCTACTCACTTTCACGTACTAATAATGCAGACTATTCATTTGCTTCGCCCATAACAGTCCAAAACTCCCCCACCTCCCCTAGCTAAATCCATCCATATCTCTGCTAACACTATAAACACTAACTCAATTACTAACAGCCCAGTGAATTACTTCCCCGTCATCCTTTATCTGCTCCAACAACTCCTGGCAACTAATTTGCTGAGATCCTAAAAAAAAACATTGACCCTCTCACTCAATTCGGCAGTTTGTGCCAACGACTCCTCACAAGCCTGTCTCAACTGGAAGCGCATCTGCGACGTACAGGACTTGGGAAGTTGCGGCCATCATAGGGTAACGGTCATGAAGCGATGACAGCGCGCGCTTCAAGTAGAATTTGAGTTTAAAGGAGTTAAAGAAGGATTTCGCGAAGCTACGAAGTTGTAATGAAAAGTTATTATAAGTTATTATGCATGTGAGATGAGAACTGTGGAATAATGCGCCCTGAAACGTTTTCCTGTTTGTATCAGTGGACCGACGTCTTCAATAATGTCGAAGTACGAAGATCGGACAGACCTGGAAGAATCAGATCTCAGATCTCCTTCGTCTGTAAGATTTTCGGTGCGTCAGAAAATCTTTTCCTATTGTCAACAAATGTAATGGACACTCACACGATTTCCCGGATTGAGAATCCCAGCTAAAGGTTATTATTAATATCAAAGTAACCCACAAAATTCGGAATACGACCATGGACACTTGAATGCAGGCAAAAATTACGTTTTTCTCCTCCCTTGCATTCAGGCGTTCTAGACATGTGAAGGTAAGTACAACATATCCTCGCTGTCCCGGCTGCTGCAATCACTGTTGTGAAATCAAATTATGAGTTAAAACAAATCTGCCTAAGATCTCAAGTGCTCAATAATCTCAACCGAATTTTCAGGAGAATACGAACAACGACACAAAAACCGTTCGGGATCGGATCGAGGTATGCGCTGCAGTGACGCAAAGTGCACGCGCGTCAGTTCTATGCCGTAACGAAGGAGTCCGCTCAAATCCGTGTCTGAATTCTGGTATCGAGTAATTTGACTTTGTGTCACGAATAGATATGTAACTTGCCATGATTCTTTAGGGAACGTTATACCTCAGGGGATATGTACACTGACTATCCGGAAATGCAACGAGGCAGGGAGAAAGTCACAATAGTACTAAAACTGTGCTCTTCAGAAACATGACTCTCATAACAGGCGGTAACCTGTACAATCCCGAATCGCAAAATGACATTTAGCAGCACGAATAGGAGCAGGTGCCCAGTTTTTTCTTTTTATTATCATAATTATCCAGCATCTAAATATACATAGATATTAGCGAGGTGTTAAGAACATTCGCATCCGCCTCCAATCACTCCAACACAAAACCGAATCTCATAATAGTAGTGTTCGTACACACTAGACTATTGTACATAAGAAGTGCATCATTGTTGCGGATCGTAGAGGCCGTTAGAGCTGTTTCCGCCATAATGTTCAATAGAAAGCAAAAGAATAGAATAGAAAACGTCATCTCCATACATGCGGAAATTATGACACTCGCACATGGAAGTGAAAACAAGAATGAACACATTGGAAATACATGTGTATTATATTATGCTAATATGTACACGCACGCTAAGAGAGATAAGAGGGTACGGGTGATCCAGCAATGAGGTGCACTGCGAGAGGTCCGTTGTGTGTGTTTGCGTGCGGTGTGTGTCTGTGGTGTGTGGTGTGTGCGTTTGTGTGTCGTCAGATTTGTGATGGTTTTTCGCAAATATCTCCATTGGAGTAGCTGAACAAAGTCAAACTTTGCACACACTTGATAAGTCACAACAAAACACATCTTTGTTCTCAGGGGGGGGGGGGAATAGGTTGGAAAACTAACAAAATTGTGGAATTTAGGGGCGCAAAAAATGATTTTGAGGCAATGTCTCAATAATACGAATTTTTTCATTACTTTTAAAGATATTCGTTGATTTCGTGGGGGAATGATTTCCAAACTTGTAGCAATGTAAAAGGCACAAATTACAACTTTTCCATGCAATCAGCCGAATATTACCAAAAATGGGGATTTCGGGGGGAAAAGGGAAAATGGATTTTGGGCCAAATTGGGAATTTCGAAAATCTGTTTGTTTTCCATATTATTAAGAAATTGGGAGAGGACTGATGATCCCACCTTTGAGAACAAGGTACAGGGTATCAAAAACAAAGCGTTTCCAGCGTTTTTGGGTAAATTACTTACTTTTCTAATGAAATGAATATTTTTGGGGGAAGACAGCGGTTTCCATACTTATTTGAGAATTTGTATATTTGTAAAAACCGTGAAGAGCATGCGGGTGAAAAATGATTAGTTCCACATTTTCGATGGAGATCCTACAACTCTGGGGATTGCCTCTTGTGTATTAGTTGTTCTGCTTTTTTTGTTAGTTGTTCTGCCCCACCCCAAAAAAAACTAACAACATGTAGGTCTGAATGCACAGAACACAAATGGCTAGCCCTCTCAGGTACCACCAACGGTATGACACGTGTAGCAATTTTGGGGTGGTAAATTTGGGGTAAAACTACGGACGCGAAACGTAACAACATCATCAAAGTTGGAATCAACCCATCGAAAAAAAAGAATCAACCCACGAACATAGAACCAAGCCTCCAAAAAAGAATCGACCCTTTGAAAGGGAAATCAGCCGATCAAAACAAGAAACAAGGTGTCTATGATACTCCATGACCTTCCCCTTAAAGGCGAAGTCCAGCAAAAATAATACTTTCTGGTATATACTGTTAAAGAGAATAGTAAATCATTCAAATATCACTTTGTTACAGATCACTATATAGATTTTCGGTGAGAAGAATGGGACTTCTACTTCATTATAAAGGAAAGGTAGGACATATTTTTCAACGTTCTCGTCAAAATGGTAGATATGACGTCATCAACTTGCCACTTTGCAAAAAATTGCAATCTTAGCAGGAATAAATTGTAATCTTAAAAAAATCGTGGAAACAAAAGTTTTGATGGCTGATTCCCAATGCACAATCATATGCATTATTAAATCTGTTAGGCGGACTTTGCCCTTTAACCGATTTCGATTTTATTGCCATGCCCACCTTCATTGATACATCGCCCGCGCGGGGTCTGGTGGCGAAGGTAACAAAATCAAAACAAGAATGGAATCAGAACCCTCAGGGATTTGGAATGCAAGACGTCCAAAAAAGAAAACAGGCAAGGGGCGGCGCCACAGGGGGGGGGGCAGGGAGGGCGGATGCCCCCCATGGGTTTGGGCGTAAGATAAAATTGAAAGATGGTGTTTTAATGAACACGTTGTCGTCGGGGGTGGGGTTGAAGTGTCAAACATACGTATCCAACTAAGCTTCGATTTCATCGAGGACTCAAATCGAGACTCAAACTATGCTGTTAATTAGCGTTCCTCGCAAATGAGAGCATGTTTACCGGGGGGGGGGGGGGGGGGGGGGCAGTAGCGAGGGAAAGGGGGGTGTCACCCCCCTACCAAAAATTTCATGCGTCGCCGTCGGAAAAATTTCGGTTGTCGCAAAAGAAAAGGAAAAAGAGGAGAGGAGGAGAGAGAGGAAAAAGAGGAGAGGAGGAAAGAAGAAAGAGGGAAGGAAAAGGAAAAGGGAAGAAGGGAAGTGAAGGGGAAGACAGGGAATGGAAAGGGGAATAGAAAGAAAAAAAAACAACGGAAGCCAAACTTTACTATCGGCTATTTAGACTGTCGGCCTTTATCTAATTGGACCCATTCTAGCGTCGGCAATGGAAATGGACGTCGTCAAAAATAGATAATGTGGACAACAGTCGGCCGTCGGGTAATTGAACGAGGGACCGAGTCTGTCGGCATCTCGGCAAAAAGAGAGGAATATGGAAGCGTGCGTTAGAGTTTGACATTCTATTTTCATTTGAGTTGGTTTCAGTCTTTGCAGTTTTTGTTTCCTATTTGGTTTTTATATATTCCAGAGAGTACATTAGTTCGGAGCCATTTGCCTGAAAACAATTAAGAACGAATTTCTCAGAACCTAACAATGGAAACCGTCGGTTTAGGGCGGTAAATCATGCGAGTGGCAAGAGTGCAAAAGTGGAAAGCTTGTCTGAAATTTGACTGGATAAATGGCTGGAAAAACTGGATCAATTGCCCCATTGAAGTGTCAAATTTGTGCTCGCTTCGCGCGAAAGTGTGTATCGATAGTCGCTTCATACCCACGCGCTGCATAAAAAATCGGCAATTTTTCGGCGTTCCAAATTGGAAGGTTCCCGCGTACGGGTGAGCGGGTCGAGTAATTACGTACGCCCAATTTTACAAAAATATTGCAAGAGATTGCATCTGGGAACGTTTCAATATTCAAATTTCCAAAGAGAGGAAGACACCCCCTCAAAGGCCCCTTCTCCATATCAGTCACCATTGTCGGAGTCCTTCGGCAAACATCATCCTACACCCCCCCCCCCTCCCCAATAAACCAGCCCCTCGCTACGCCCCTGATGTTTACTGTTTTGAGAATACTGCATGTGGTCATTATTAGCCACAGTTTGTTAATATTAGGTGAAAGGACCTCCAATGTAATTTGCTAACTTGCAGCCTTACGGCCTTAGGTGTGACCACGTGGCAGGCGTGATCACTCGACCCATGCGAGTTTACGCCATTAGATATCTGCGAATTCGCATAGTAACGAAAGTGTTTGAAAGTAAGCCTGCCTACCTTTCAGACACCTAGGTACAGTTTCATCGGATTCATTTTTGTCAGGTGTGTCGGAATGAAAAATGACTGCCTGGGAACATTGTCATTTGCATGTTAATTTTTCAGAAATTTATGGATTTTTGTCAAAATGCGTTGACGTAGAACAATAAGAAGTGTATCAAATGTGGCACCATATTGATCAAGCAGTATCCCTGAATCCAAAAATCGCAAAGGGGCGGGGGTTTTTGGGGGGGGGAGTGGGGGAGTTTGGAAGTAGAGTGCCCTGTAACGAGGTTGTCGAGATGAATGAGGGGAGAATGGAGGGTGTGATGGGTGTGTACATAGAGTGATGTGGAGTATTTAGGGTGGATAACGGGGAGTGTGGGAAGTGGGTAAATATAGCGAATGTGAAGGAGGCGCGGAGAGAAGAGGAGTGGGAAGTGTGTAAATAGATGATGTAAAAGCGTGGTGGGGGTGGATGGGAGATAGGGTAGTCGAGAGAAACTTTTTCAATATCCGCCCATGATGACTGAGCATTTGCTTATTTAACCCAACAGACCTCACATTTAACCGAAATTATGTGATGGAGGCCTAAATAATACTAGACACTACCTTTTGCACGGGATGATTTCTCTCTACGACAACCATGCATCTCGGCCAAGGTCATGACAGTAGCTCATTGGCGTGCATGGCGCTACGGAGTTCAGGCTATGCAATGCACACCGCGAATTCGCGCAATACCTTGCCTAATGACACTGTAGTACTTTCGCTTGCCTGTATGTTATTGCGTGATTGCTGTATCATTCTGTAATCTGTTCTTACATGCTGTACACTCAAGCTGCAAGTGATCAGTTAAGAGTGTGAATTAATACAACTCCTGTGTTCTTTAAACCAACGAAACACTACTCTTTCAAGTATATTGACCCCCTCCGGTGCTAGTGTCAACACCTCCAGCCATTAGCTTGTCTTGCGTGTCGACGCTCTCCGTGCGCCTTTTCTTCAAAAATGCTCCACTGACAGTCGAGTATTACTCATTAGGTAGCGAGAAACGCTAGCAAGAGGGCAATTATACCTGGTTGCTGAACCAATATTGGTCCTTGTTGCCGCGGAACTATCATTCTCTAATTTGCCCAGGTCCGGCGCTGAAGATGAAGTACGGTGGCGTGGAATGCGGGATTATTGTTTTTTTTGTTTTTTGTCTAGATGGATTAGACAACCTAAAATAACAACTAATAGATAAAAGGGATAGTAGTCCATCTATGGAGCCTGTAATTTCTTGTTTTAACGGCCATGTATCAGTAAATAGATAAATACGAATTTCTGTTAACAGGATGAAATGATCCAAAATACTGATTTTTCCTAATTCCCCATCGATCCCGGAAAAAATAACCATTGCATTGGTCTACACTCAAAACCACACACAACTATAGCACCCCATGGCCACCTAAACAATGACCTATTCTGTCATTGACTAGATCTAAAGTAACGCAATAACCGATAACGTACACCCCAGCTCATTCCGTTTGAGTGATTCAATATAGGTAAGTGATGTTTTTACGTTCGTGCCCATACGTTTTGTTATACAATGCCCGAATATCAATACGTGAATTAAATCGAAAAAATATGAAAAAACTGTAATCATCACGGACATGACGAATTTCAGCCTGGACGTGTATGCTCTTCCTAGTGTTCATTATTACAGATTTTGAACATTGTCATTTACACTGAACCTAACAATATTGTTTGAAAGAGAGGATTCAATACAGGGTAGACGGGTCGATGTATCGCTAAACATGATCTGACCATATCTTCAGCTAGGTAATATAATGACTTTACCGATTCAGTTTATCATATGGCAGGATAGTGAAGATAATGAAGGTGTGCAGCATTTCCTTGGTTTATAAGGACCATGTGTGACGCATCTGCGCTGGTGTGTTACGCTGATCCTCACACCTGAAAATAACCAATCATCCAGTCGAAGATTCAATCTACCAATTATGCTCACAATAGAACCCTTTCCCGGAAACACTCCTCTTGGCATAGGAGAGTCTGACAAACCTCTTCATGGGTCATTATCACATCAATCAATCCCTTAGTCGATGATGGTATACTACTTCGGTAACACTGTCATTCGTCAACACTCATTGGCATATGAGAGTGCCCTGACAACATCTCCTGGTCAAAGTGGGGTTCAATATCCACAATTCGTGTAACGTTCTGGAGTATACTGGCATGGGCAGCATGATTTGAGGATGAGATTGACTGGTATTCTCAGGGATGGCATCGAATGACCCGTCTAAAATCAGTCGTTGATTCTGACATAGTGATAAAGGAAAAATAATTGGATACAGTCAGTGATATAGAAAACACTAATAACCAAGATAGTGCTTAGTAGAATTCAGAACAAAGACGTCAATCACAGACAGGAGGAAAATTACCTTGCTAGAAACAATGTTTCTGCCCTGTAACAGAAATGAAAAAAAACAGCATAACTGCTAGTTTGAGTTTACGGTGACACCGGTTTCCACATATGTGTATGAATTGTGCCGAGGGTTGTCAAACATGCCCAGTAGTTCGAAGGCGTTCGCACATCGCCGCAGATCGTTCGGCATTATGTTGAAGAAGAAGAAAAAAACGTTCATCGTACCGCAAATTATTTGCAATCTTCTTGTAGACTTAAGGGCCACCAAATTCCGAACGAAGGCGGTATCGTGTTCAGCATCCTTTTCTGCTACAGGAGGCCCAGGTTAAGCTAGTCAGGGGAACACAAAAGACCATTTTCCATACAATTGATTGCTAACATGTCAGGGATTCCACAGTCGCTGGACGTCTGACATTTTCTGGATACAACACAGTGTTACCTCCTTGCTACCGCAATATTGTCCTTTTATGCATTATCGGGATGTGTCTGTACTATCAACCACTCAAGCTCCAACATTAGTGAAAGTTACATGTAAGAGGACTGGCGAGGTCTGAATAATTGTTGTTCAACCTTGTGACTTCATCTGGAGTACATTGTTTGTCGGGTTACACCTGTCCCAGAAAAACGAATGTATCATATGGAATGATAATTATACATATCGTGTAAAATAGAGACAAAAATTAATCATATTAGTAACTGTTTAACTTAACTTGCATCTAGTAATATCATTTTCAGCACAGTCACCTTCATTTGAGAGAAGTTAGGATTAAGACAATTATTGTTCTCATTTGAACCCCTGATAGAATACATCTTCATGTGGCAGAGTATAATCGAAGTAAATCCGTAATCGTTATTGCTACCAGCTTTGTTTGAAAAATAATAGTGTTTGGTCCCAACGTGAAAAGCGACAGACGTTTTTTATACTCAACGACAAAACGGTCCTAGATCGTGACTATGATATGTCAGTATGAACTTTCGTATACCGTGAGACCTTCATATGAACGGCTCTATCCTATATAATGTCATGAATGATGATGCCTCTCAAAGATAATCTCGTTCATGCAAACATTGTCGCCCCCCGTCATTGAATAACTTGAATCGTGTGGCTAAATTATATCGAAAGATACTCGCATCTATTACCATAAATAACGCTATGCAAAAGCAAACTGCCCTATTATGTTTCTTATTCACTGCAACTACACTCTTGAGTCATATACGTTGGGTTGTGGGGGTTTGTGTTGTTCGGTGTTTTTCAAGCAAAACTGGGCACTTTTTCTCAATTCCGGTCTTGCTGCCTTCGGACAGATGTTGGTGGAAATACCATTCTCTATTTGAGTGTACTGAGATCCCAACGATTTGCCGCCTTGAATATAGTAGTTTTTGATAGCACAGTCCTCTATTCTTCAGCCCCGGATTTAGTCATTCCACAAAAATAGTATAGCAAACCCGTGTAGACGAGTTCAGAGGAGCGCCGGTTGGCGCCTATCGATATACTCGGGATGTGGAGTTGACACAGTCAGATTCCCGGAAAGATATTTCCATAGCACAACTGACCAATGCGATTCGCCTCATTGCCTTGAAACTGCTTGTTCATTAGCTTTACACAATATTTCAACTGCATTTCAATGCGGTTGTCTCTTCTTTGTTTTCATAAACATCACATTTCTCGCTTACGTTTAAACTACTCATAATTGTGACCAAATTGTCAGGTTGTGCGCGAATCTTACTTGGTTAAAGTCATAGGATTGGGGGTGTCCTTTCGAACGAAAAAAAACAGAGCGAGGATTAAGTATCATCTCTCGGCAGTAGTTGACTGTCTACGAGCATCAATGACCAGTTGCAGCGGGCAGTTTGACAGTACATCTGGACCCCTTCTCACGGAGAGTGGGAACAGGCAGCAAACGTTCATGTTAGAAAGGGACTGTGAAAAAAAAATATTCAGGGCGAAATGTCCCGAAATGAGAAAGACTGCTCAGAGCTGGGTGCTTGCAAAAAAGTGAAAATAGCATGGCGGATGGGTGTAGGTCTTACAGAGTATTATCACTGATAAAGTTATCGAGCTGACGAATAGGTTACAGAACACGGACACGAAAATTGGTTCTCTTCTGCCCCTCGCCTACTACAAAACCTACTACCAGCTGGTTGAAAATTGATGACCCGGTCATATAATTGACGTTTTATCAGCACATTTCGGAACTAGCGGGACTGCTCCCATCGGTTTTCACCCATTTGGGCCACTGCATGTACTGGTAACCGAGAGTTTTCAAGTATTTCACGCAGGACATTCAGCTAAATAATGGTTCGATCGGGGTAACAGTACTTTAATTTTTACTTTGTGAGAAAAGAAATCCTATTTGAATTAATATATAGCACCTTTGACTTTTACTTTAGAGTGGTATTCTTGCAGGTAAAACTAGTTTGCATCGTCACCAAGCTATAATGGAGTAGAAATATGGAATGGAATTATCCTCCCCCTCCAAGAAGAAAGTCCCTACAGCTACCTGTTTCTGTCTGGTTCCCTCTTCCTCCAAATTAGGTCGCATTTGGCCTGTCATTGTTTCCAGCGATGTTTGAAAGTGAGGATTCATAATTGCTAAATTCCCTTCAATTACATTACTTTCTTTTGTCCACAATGACATAAAACGCCGTTTTATGCCACCTGGTCCAGAAGGACTGGAATAGTGATCCTTTAGAGATTCCAATGTTCAAACATCGAATCTGTTACAGACATAAACCTGGTAAAAAAATAAACTAGCGAACTGTGATCGTGTTTCAACACTCCTTTCAATGTCCCCAATGTGTGGGATCCATAAGCAACTAACACACCGTTCCCGTCCTAGCATGGTTTCGTAACATTTATTTTATAGTTGCTTTTTGCATAACTGTTATTGATGGTGAATAATGTCGATTTGCATAGGTTTTCTAAAACTCTGAAACTTGGGTCAGTATGATTACATGAATTGTGTACGACCGATCCAAATTTGCCCAAAACGCCAGCGTGATGTATTTTCTTCCTATATATTACACGGTCCATATGACAATTCTTTGTGTAATCGACATCGCAACAATGTCATTTAAGTGGGTCTGCTCTTCATCATTCTAAATTGCACATTCTGTCTAAAGCTTGATATTTTACACCGAACATAGTCCATTCTAACTCGAGCAATACATAAGAGAAGACCCCCGTCAACACAACTGGCTACAAACTTGTGACTGTCGTCACAGAAATGTGCTATTCGGAGACGACAATCTGACCTAATCTAAAGTGCGCATCGGGTGCCTATGAGCTCTGTAGTGTTATGTCATGTGCTGTGGAATCATTCATGGTACGTCAAAATTCATTTTATTTCTTTTTGGAATTCCATAGTAACACTTTAAACTGTCCATTTGTATTTCAAGCATCATCCAGTTCCGAAAAGTGTCGGTCTGAGTTCTCTGTCGTTTCTTTCGGTGGAGAGGTAAATGGCGTCCCGTGAAGCATGTTGAAATACAGCCCTGCCTCGTAATCATCTTATCACTAGTCGAGAAGTGAAAGCGATTTATCGCCGGTATCATTCATGACCCCTACGGGCAGCTCTTTGTGAGCTTTAATTGCTCACTAAACGAGAATTCAATTTATAACAAAAATTCACGTATTCTTGTTCAGTAGAAGACTCCTTCTAATAACTATGGAAGATTCTGAGAACTTTTTAATTTCACACTGAATTAGGAAGTAAATAAAATGATAAATTATTATTCACCGTTTGAGCGATTAATTGATTCAAGTAACGGTTCCATCTTCCGAAGTGTACGTTCCCCATTTGAGGACACCATATTACGGATCGCTAGGAATCAATTCTTCGAGTGCGCACTGACGGTGTCCATTACCTGACAGATACAGTAAAAATAACACAACTTGTTAAAAGCACACTCAACAACTATGTAGGTAACACAAATATCCTGCATCGTGTACAAATAACACAAGTGTCTGTATAATTACACACAACACATGTTAATGGCGAAGTACTAATATCCATGTTTTCATTTGCGCAAAAGTGTACGCCTAGCCTCGAGCATGTGCCATCGGTTGTGACTGGTCCGTTTAGTTCATATATGGTTGTAATCCGGTTTGTATATTTTTTCGGTTTAACTAGCCGTGTCCACAGCATTGTGTCATATATGGTCACAAATTCATACGGGACACCAAACACAACGACAATACGCTCTATTATTAGGTCGTTTGGTGGCCAGACGAGAAAGTCAACCTGGCCTTCCTTGCAGAACCAAATGGTGTAATTCGGGGATATTCGTTCCTGTGATAGTTGGATTTCATTAGAGAACTCAGAGGGTGTCAAATCATACTGCTTAGATGCTATCCCTATACATTCTAACCATGTCCTACTGGAGTGATAGTTTTGCTTATGGAGTTTTAAATCAGCTACTAATAGGCCCGGAACGCTTTGTTTGGATCTCATCGTACGTTGCAGTTTGCAGGATGTGTTGCGTGAGTTACTGGTGAATAACATGAAATACCATGAGTAGAAAAGGCATCGACTAGCTTGACCTCGTTTTACCTGAGAAGACTTTTGAATCCGCCCCAAAAACAATTGAATTATGTAACTCATCATGCGAGAAAACGCATACTAGAATTAGCTTCATTCTAACCAACTGAACTCGGCCAAAATTAGTACAGCTCTCCTCCTGTCGGAATATTGAAGGCAACTCATGAAGGCATTAGTCGATTTCTTTTCAATATGCAACTGTCTATCGACAAGATATACCTGTAGTGAATTTTCAGTGAAATTTGGATGAATTCCGTCACGGTAATGCCATCATATGTCGAATGTTCAGTAATGTTGTGTCGATATTACTCACACCCCGCTGCTGGCCATCTTTATCTTGTAGGCACCACTCTTGCTCCAGCTGGTTGTCTCTCGTTGTATCCAGATCTGTTTTAATGAGTGGTCCGTGCCTCGTGTTATGCACCTGTAATGAGACTATCGGTTTAGGGTATGAGTTAGAATGTGACGATCGCACCGCCCAGCACAGCTTCATGGACAACACACATCTGCTAGTGGAGGATCAACAGCGATGTTGAGTACTGGAATATGTGACGGGTTTTCAAGAGCTCCGGCTGAATTAGCGTAATACTAACAATAAATTACTATCCAGCTCTATATAGCCCCGCATTCTTCTATTGACGTTCTACAACCGTAGTAGCAGTAGCTTAGCAGCAGAGTAGCATAGGCAGTAGCAGTAGTAGTAGTGGTGCCAGCGCACTTAACATGTATTTACCTCGACCACGGAACTGGTGTGCACATCCTCACCTGTCCCCAATACACTGTGTAGAGTGGAACAATAGATATGGAACGCCCTCGCTCAAAGCGCACCGAAAAAGCTGACTGGTCCGTGGAAATCCAAACTCACAACCTTTCGATCAGCCGCCTAGAGCTCTACCGACTGACTGATTTCGATCTCATACAACAGATTCCACCCTAGTCTTAACAATGACATTATCTCGACTTTTCATAATCTGCCGCTCCCCGCCACCAGTATTGCTATTATGGTGGGCCCGTACCTATAATAAGCGTCGTTACCCATCATAAAAACAAAATTTAGATTTGGGTTTGTTTTAGACATACCTCGATACCTTATATTAACTTTATGTTCCCGCCTACAAACAAAAGCCTGGTATGATTTTTTATTGCTTCGTAATACGGGCGCTGTATCTGTTTTCTGAACCTCCAAAGGTGTCAAAGTCGCACGAGCTGGTGTGGGAAATTAGCACAAACACGAGTTCAAATCACATAATCCTAAACACTCGTGGACAATCCAGGTTATTATACACAAATATACAACTACAAGTTTTTGTACTCATTGAATCTTTAACAGTACCACAGCTGATAACCGTAAGTTCTGACCAGTCGTCCACCTCCTCACCCTCTCCCTCCTCGTCCCCTCCCTGTACGGACGACGCAATCTTGCTGAAGGAAAGACTATCTACTCGTATTCGTCAATTGCTTGGTCAATAAACCTACATAACAAATTGGTCCTGAAATCGCCAACTCTTGTCTTAAACGATATCGAATTGTCTTTAAAATCAACTTCAGGTTCTCATTCTCGATCATTCTCTCGGTGGTGATACTTGGATGCATGGGTATCCTTACAAATTGCGTTCCATTATAAAATAAGCATGATGCGTTTTTGATAATGTGACTGACATAATGTATTATCGCATTAGTTATATACGTAGCCCCCCATTGGCCCATCTTCAAGTTGTTGAGACGATAACCGAAACCGTTGCCACGGTCAAGAAGAACTAAAATAATGAGGAGTAAAATGATGGGTTTATCACGAATACAGTATAATAGTAAATATCCTTAATGTTCAAATGTGAGGGATAAGCACCAGTAACCCTCTGTTAACTGAACGAGAACTGTGGTGTCCCCTGAACGAAATGAATATGTAACAGTCTGGGATTGGGCTAGTTAGCGGTGTGTAATATATCTGTTGACGTGCTTGACAATGGTGACTTCTTTTCACATTACTATGTGATTCAATTCCAGAGACAAAAAGTTACACATGAGATAGTATATTCCTGACATGGAACAAAATCACTAGTTGATATGTCCGTTGAAAAATAAGCAAAATTGCTTATAGAGATTCACTTTCATATCATACTGAAAAATTGTGAAGCAACAAATCCTCAAGTTACCGTTTTCTGATCAATAGGGTCGCATAAAGGGTATCTCAAAGCACAATTAAAATCAGTAAATGAACTGCATTTTCCCGTTTTTTATTGCTGATCAGTCAATCGGACGACTGGTTCTTAGTAAGCATATACCAGGTAACTGATGGGTTGATGGACAGAATGTTATAAGAAAACCACCTAGTAACAGTAACAAACACACAAGCTCACCCCACCGGTGCATGAAACATGATAATAGTCTCTCGAGCTTTCACCGTATTATCTAGCCATTCTAGAGTGTGCGGTAACACGTCACATAGCTATCCTTAGCGGCCTGAACTAAATATCAAGGTTCTAATTGCTTGATGTATTGCGACGATACTCGCCCGGTTCTAATATAACT
Organism: Sclerodactyla briareus; assembly: GCA_026419785.1. Classification (NCBI taxonomy): domain Eukaryota; kingdom Metazoa; phylum Echinodermata; class Holothuroidea; order Dendrochirotida; family Sclerodactylidae; genus Sclerodactyla; species Sclerodactyla briareus. Next base: position 447,032 of record JAODTK010000899.1, read on the forward strand.
AGGGCTTGTGACTATCGTGGAACGGTCGAACAAAATCAATGCAATAATGGAACACCTTTCACGTCCGTGGATGGGGACGGGGCAATAGTATCACACCCACGTATTTAACCCATCATAGGAAAGGTTGACTGTTTTCAAATTGAAAATGGCATTTGTTCAAAAGTCGACCAGTAAACGAAAACGAACAGATCAACTGCGTCCCCCCCGATCCGAACTTTCTATAAGTAAAAATTATTATCGATCTCTCTAGTAAGCAACGTCTTTTCGAAAAAAAAAAAAAGTTTCATTACTGTTAAGTACAGCATATAATTCATATAGAGAATCATGAAAAACGATTTGAGAAATTCATCACCCCCTGCATCAAGTGTATGAATGGTGGGGCCTTGCAAGACCAATACAACCTGAGAGATATTTCTCTGGCCACATAGAGCAGCAATACCAGCAAAAACGGTAATAAAAAGTGCGTTCAAAATTCATACTACAGGGGACATGCGGCCATTTTTCGAGTGCGGGGGTGACCAATGATGCGTACAATGAAATATGGAATGGCCACTGCTCCAAGGAAGGGCGATCCTCAGTTCAGCGAAAGCGTTACAATTTCAGAACGGTGATTCCTAGATTGCAGAAATTGGCGTTTCGCAGGCTTCCTCGGGCTGTTTAGGTATTATGATATGTTTTTGCGGAGTGTGGTCATGATGATGGTACAACGTGCGTTGAGGGAACAAGGCTCTTCGGACGAGTGCTTCTAGCAGGGTCCAAAAGCACGGAAATGGTACAGGGTAGCCCATATCAACGGCAACCACTTTCACACCGCCATCTCTTATTCGCGAGTAGTGCGGATTTCCCTATAGAACAGAGAATGTTTTAGAAAAATGATTTTTTTCCTTGATAAAAAAAAAAAAAAACAGTCTTCCGAGCAGCCGAGCACCCGAACCGAATACTTCGCAAATGCCAGGGCTTGATCATCTTCGCGGCGTAGATGTAACGTCCCGGGTCAGACTTACACACAGGCCTGCCCTGTATTTATAGGTAGGGTACAGTTATCAGCACAATTTACAGCATCTGCCTGTGTTGATTTTTTATCCTATGTTATCCAAATCTTCCGTTCTTTCGCACTAGTTCCATCACTAACTTAAATAGGCCTACTACGAATGAAACTCGAAACTTGAACTAGCCTCGACCAAAGAAAACAGTAGTACCAGTCAAACATAGCCTAGGGCTACGTGAAACATATACATGGTGTGAGTTACGGTTAACGACGGGTTATATGATGAGCGTATTATACACCATACGTTTAAGTATGATATACAGTCAATATATTATTCATAACCATGCAGATAAAATATGTTCCCGTGAATCAGGGATATACTAGCATCAATTGCAGTGCAGTTTAGTACTAGTATAATAGTAGTAAGATTTAAGGCGGCTTAATTCCAGACTATGGCCAAGCAAAAATACAAATGACAGGAAAGAGCGGGGGGCTGACACTCGTCTCCTGAAGGCGCCCCGTATTTTGCGTTCCCTACTCCACTTAAAACAGCAACAGGTAGAAAGCAGAACGTTATCAAAATTCAAAACCAACTCCTCAAATTCAGGCGTCTATGCATTGCCTCCAGGAAAATGGACCCGATTCTATAGTTTGTTTGTTACAAAGTTTCAATATATATGTTTACATTGAATTTGTATTTTGTGTTAAACCCAGGACGTCACGAGGTGAAATTTTGCAATAGGATTGTCCCTTATCGCCCCAACTCGGATCGGAAGCATTTTGGTCTGGAGTAGGATGTAATCATGTAATAAATAGAAAGTACCAACAGCGAGGACGTATTTTACACGCAATTGGCCTTCAAAGGCAATATAGAATAGCACTGAGTCTCCGCCTCTGCACCACATCTTCAACACACCCAAAATTCTAATTAGGAACAGAGTTGTCACCGACTTCGAAAAGCACCGACTATGCACGGTAGATATTTTTCGATATTGAATAGAAAAATGAATCAACAGTAGGTAACACTATTTTTGCAGTTATACAGTGGTTTTCATTTATCGGTTTATTTTAACATTTCTGGTTTCTGCCTCTGTTACTAGGGTTCCTATTACCCAGTGTTATTTCGGTGGGTATTAGGGATCACACACCTAATCTCCAATTATGCTCTATATAACCAAATAAACATGCGTGTTGAATAATGTATTAAGCGGAAATTTTCGTTTAAAATAGTTTTGCTCATCCTTATACATCTATTTATATACCATCCCCCAACAGGAATCGGCGTGCCTTTACTGTCAATCCTAATGAAATAACATAATTATTATTCAATAAACAAATGTATAATTATATACATTTTAACACTCTGCCACTATACGATAGCGCTTTCGTGTGAAAACACTATATTTTCAACTGATTGACCGTATGTTGCAAGCAATATTGTTTCTATTGGTAAGCGGGAAGGACACAGTAAAACTAGGCACCACAATTGACTTGGAAATATTGTAGTTAAATAGTAGTATCACCGCGCCTATATCAATGATTGTAGAGAAGATGGCCCGTGGGCACAATAATCATACATGTAGAACATAAGAAGAATTTGTACATAACCTCTAAAGAACTATCGTGCACACGTTTTATCTAACAGCTTCAACCTGGGGTATCTCGTTTAGTTCGCTTTTTTCACAATAGAAGAAACCACAAGGGACTTCTTCAAGGCGCGTGTGTTTTTGACTGATACAATTAATCAAAGTCTACGAGGCCGATGAGCATCGTCGTGTAGCCAGGGGTGTGTTGAATTGTACATGTAGAATAAGGCACAGTGGCATGCAATTATTCGATGCTGGATTTGACTTAGTCCCGACTATTATTGACTACACGAAGAAATAATCTATTGAGTTATATACCTATGACCCGCACAGTATAGATGCAGCACACTGTTTGCTGTGTAGGCCTAACAATTATAAAAAAGAAGGCATTTCCAGTGAACTCCGATGCTATTGTTTTAGTTCCAGTGCCTGTACAACTGCCATGGAGTACATGGCATCGAGCTTGCGGCCAGCAGCGCATTTACGAACATTATCTTAGGTTTCGGAGTTGTTTAAAACAAGGCTTGATTGTGCCAACACAAACGTTTCCATCTGGTCATTAGGGCTACTCACCAGAAAATAACTCAGTTGAGATATATTTGTTATAAACACAACAGCCTAACACCCAACTGCCCCATAGAAAATTGTACCACCACATTATGTAACTAGTTCACCCATCATTATTGTGAAGAAACCACCGCGCAACGGTTTTGTAAGAAGACAAATGTGAGCAATATGTTGAGCATAGACGAATGTAGCATTATCAGTATTGTTAATCAACTCAGGTGCTATCTGTGTATATATTTTTTTAAGATTGACAACAGTCTGGTAACTGGCAATGTTCGTCTTAATGCGTTTCCGTGCGCAAGATTGTACTCCTAGTCTCCAGAATTGTATCACTGTCGTTATGTACTCTAAACGCTACTCTAGAACCTTTGACAGTGGCTGCCCTCAATGATAAATGAATTAGGATTTTCAAAGGCCCACTCAAAAATCCGTGGCGTCGGATTCCAGGATCTTCAGGTATCTCCTTCCATGATAATCAAGTCCTGTTCGCGGGCAGCGCAACTCTGATGGTGACCGTGCCACCTCTCTTAACTATTTCTAGCTTCCCCCTCTCAGAAGGACGGGACGTTGGCTGTAACCCAGCGAGAATTCCTCGGAGAAACCCCTATAATGTCTGCAGGCGTGGTTCTCATATGACAAGCTCCCCGAGGAACAACTCCACAAATATGTTGGTATCACTACCTTCCCAAACCGAATTGCTCAGAACAGTAGAATAGGCCCTAACAAGCCTATAGCATACGATAACCAAATTCTGTACCGCAACTGCAAAGCACAAACATTCAACGCCGTTACATGGGCCAGTAGGCCAGCAACCTACCCGATAAACAGAGACTTCCCTTCCATACATGCCTAGGCAGCCTCTACCGAATCAAAACTTCGACAACACAGAAATTGGATTGACTGCAGTGAGCCCAGGATCCAACTATTGCTCACTCCGCCAATCAGAGGCGCACAACTGTCGCAGCAGCCAATCAGAAGAGCAATACCACCACACTGCCGACAACCAGAATGTTCCTGCATGTGGCATTGGCAGCCATCAGCTGGGCGACCTGTTTATCCACAATCCCTACAGATGTCGTGCATTCACACCGTGCCTTGCCGACATTCATCAGTACCGAGCCCGATTTCACAACTAAGTAGGCTAACTGGGAAGACGACAAAATCCCGGTCAATAATCATCACAACACATGCAGATAGACCCCCCCCCCCAATCCTACATTCTGCTCAATGCAAGCTACCCAAGCTCCAGACAGAAGTCGCGCAAACCGGCCTGTTTCCCTGTGTCATTTCTTCTACCACCAAAGGTAACGGTACACGAACCCTGCCTAAAACCAAAATAAATCATCGCCATTAGCCTCTCAGGAAACGCAATAACGCATGCCAAAAAACCTACAAATAAAATCAAATTTTTTCGGAATCTATCCAACCGTCAGCCTGAAAAAGTTGCTATTGACCACCATGCCATGATCACCTTTGAATAAGAGGGACTTGTCCCAAACTGTGGTCAATTGCTTCAGTTGGCATTAGAACACATATTTTGCCTGATTAACGATATCACTCCTGACTTTTAATACCCTGCTCATTCAGCGTACAGTCCGGGCTATAAAAAGAACAAAAATGATAAAATTGCAGATCGAATATATCGTTTAGCCCGACTACTATTCTTAATTATTGGCAGGTTCCTGGGCCGCTCCATAACACGAACAACACGACACAACACACCACGATTTAGCTTAAAGTACTTATATACGGCTTGTCAAACCTCTATCTTTCTAGTTTTTGTGACGGACAATTCCAGCATGTCAACTCCAAACGGCATTTTCACGCCACCAACCCACGATTACAAGTGGCTTGGCCCAAAATCCGTTGAGTCCGGATTCTAAGATCTCGGTAGCCTCCCATACATTCAAGATCCTGTTCCTGTCAGCGCAACACAATGAACACTACTGTGTTCCAACGCCACCCCTCCCCCTCGGTGCTATTTTGCTTTCAAATTATATTTGCTAGACTCAATAAAATAATACTAGTATGTTTTCTTCCCCCTAATATGTTTCTAGACGTTGACTGGTTATTCTCCCTGATATACACTCTGTCATTCATTGCCTGTTTTGCATGACGGTTGGAATGGGAGTACACATCGTCCCAATAATTCTATAAAACAAATGCAGGGCGTAAGCCTTTTGGGCTCGGACGGGGCAAACCCAGGGGCTTCCGACCAAAGGGAGGCCGCCGCGCTGCACGACGTATTAGAATTGCTTTTTCGAAACGGCCTTTTCTCTGGTAGCAAAGAAACTATAAACGAGACGATGCCAATTTTCTGTGCGTGAATTTGTTTCGTCATGAATCATATGCCCTTGCAACTGCTAATCGCGCTCCCTCCTTTCCTCACGACTGGTACAGAAACACTGAAACTTGATAGTGCTACGCTGGTATAATCTTCTGTTCACTCGACAACATTATTGAGGTGTGCAAGGGGTGAGCGAATGGCTAAAGATGATTTACGTAAGTTGACACAGCCCCATATCGATCCCCCTGGAAGTAGTTGGAACTGAGATATTCATATTTCTATTATCCCACGGTTCGTTGGAGAGGGAACCAAAGAACTTGGGCTATGTTATTAGGCAGAAAAACCATCAAAAAGTAAAGCCAGTCAGTTATTTTGGTGACAAGTTCACCCTCAATGCCCGAGAACTAAATAATTGAGAGTAATCAGCAATTTCAGCGGAGTTAGTTGAGTGTCCATTATTAATATATAATAATTCGACAAATCCCCTGGTTTTTTTTGACTTAATTAGCTGATTAATATTCTTCCATTCCACTGCTTGCGATTCGATATACACTCATCAGAAATAAATTTTTGTACTATGACTCTTACCAGATTCCTTAATAACCGTTGAAGAATGTTTCTTTATTGAAGTCTACCATGATTATGTTCTGTTTGACTTTTCATACCTAATGGATAAAGTTTAGTTTCGTATTGATCGACCTAATGATACCCACGGGTAATCCAAGGATTACGTTTTGCGGTATTTCTGCGAGTAATGGGCTGGAGGGGAATGTGATTATTAAATTCTGTAGAGTATTTTTTTAACATCGAACAAAACGATTTATAAGACCCGTTGACATCGGTAATCTGAATATAAGCCGCGTCCAATGATAGGTACTGTAATATCTGTTACGAAATTGGTGTTTGTGTTCTCTCATTACACCTGCTTAATGGACGAGGGGGGGTTTTCGCCCTGTGTGGAAAAGGGCTAAGGCCGAAGAAGCGGAACACAGATTACAGGTAGTTGATCACTAACATCAGTTACTACAATCCCTGCGACAATTGGTGCTTGAAGTCGTTACATAATTCTTATCAATTAACGGGAAGTAATCCTTCAGTCTTCATTTTATACGAAGTATCTGACCCATGTGTTAGAGTCATGGGGTCTTCTCGTGTGTGCGTCGTTGGGTTATGTTTCGAGAGACGGCAGACGATTTTCTGTTGCGTAGCTAGAACTAAATGTTTTGAAAACCAGATAACGTTCATAACTATGGTCGTCCAACGTATCCATCCGTCATAGGTAATAATAAAAGAAGTTGGTTGGTCTTGGCTAACGTAGAGGATGCTGGACAAATTTTTATTCCTACAAAGCGAGATACTAGGCAAGGCATCACCG